>BLSH010386417.1:140817-152917 GCA_018402905.1 Glandirana rugosa | reverse complement strand
TTACCTTCGGTCACCTCCCTAACCGTCTCTCCCCACCTCCTGTCCCCTCTCTGCCAATCCCTCCACTGGCTTCCATTCAGTGTCCTCCACCCCTCTCTGCCAATCCCTCCACTGGCTTCCATTCAGTGTCCTCCACCCCTCTCTACCAATCCCTTTACTGGCTTCCATTCAGTGTCCTCCACCCCCTCTGCCCCCTCTGCCAATCCCTCCGCTGACCTCCATTCAGTGCCCTCCACCCCTCTCTACCAAGCTCTCCACTGGCTTCCATTCACCTAATAAATTAAATTTAAAATGCTAACGACATACAAAGCCATCCATAGCTCAGCCCTGAGATACATCCTCAACCTCGTCTCAATAGATCACCCAAACCGCCCCCTCCACTCCTCCTATGACCTCCTGCTCTCCATCTCCCTCATCGCCTCCTCCCATGCTCACCTCCGGGACTTCTCCAGAGCCTCACCCATAATCTTGAGCTCCCAACTCCATCGTATATAAAAATAGGAAGGGGATGGACATGACATGGGGGGGTTACTGGGTGTAAATAATATTATTACCTCCGCTGCTGCCACTTTCAGCAATGTCTTCTCTCTACTTCCTGTCAACCCACCTCTCACCCGGAACTTCCTGTCTGTACCTGACATCACTTCCTGTCTTCCATAGAGACTTCCTGTCTGGGTAGAAGTGAGATCACCATCTTGTGGAGCTCAGAGGAACTGCTTCCCGAAGACAGGTCTCGAAGTGTGAACACTGCCTTGTGCTATTTTATGTACGTACGCTGCATGGATCAACCATAACATTAAGATCACTTTTTTGGTAAAGTTAATGTATCACCTGCCCCGATTCTCCAGGAGCCTGATGGTGACTCTCAGAGGTGGGGAGGGTTACACATTTCTAAGGGTGTAGGGTGTTGGGCATGGTGGGTGATGAACAAGAAAATAAGTTGGATGCCAGTCACTTTTAACAAGAGAAAGTTTATTTCTCAACAGGAGAAATATAGGAGAGAAGGGGATAGGCACAGGAAACCCTTAGTAACAGTCAATAAGCAGGCAGACTCCGTATACAAAAACAGGTGACGTGAGGCAGATAGCCGTACAGCAAAAAGAGCCTTTAAGCTGAACCAGCACATCTGTACTTTGTACGACAGGCTGTCTCCTCTAGTAACTGAACCTTACTCACAGCTTCCTGCACATGGATTCACTTGGATGAGTTCTCTCCTGAAGTCCTCCCAGCCACTTCATAGCCTCCAGCTCATGAAGAGTCCCCTCTGGTGCTTTCTCAGAACTCCATCTCTCTCAGAATCACTTCCAGATCTTTTGGCAGGCTTTCATAAGCATAGCTTGAACATCTGGATAGGCCTCGGACAGGCCTAGCAACTGGCAACCACCGGGATAGGTCTCAGGCTTCAGGCCTAACAGCCAGGAACTACTTGATGCATGTCCACCTAGGCCGCAGCCCAGGGTGGGGACTCCTAGATCACCTGACTTCTTCCAGTTAAGTACCTTTTCCCAGCATGCAACACTACCAAGCTGATTGGCTGAGAATAGTATATTTAACAATAACTTGAGTATATTGTAGCTCATCACTCTTATGTCAGAGGCAACAGCACCAGCTACTGACAAACAGGGAGAGGCCACATAAAACTGGAATAAAGCCATTTAATCTCTAAAAGACTATAAATCAGCTACGTTGATTATCACCCAGCATAGCTAAATTTACCTGCAACCCTATTCTAGGGTGAGGGTGCTGCATTAATAATATTATCATTACAATGACATCTGAAAGTGGGTGGGGTATATAAGTTAGAAGGTAAACATGTTGTCCATAAAATCAATATGTTAAAAGCCGAAAGAATGAGCATTGCAGTTTCTTGTCTATGGGGCTGTGTAGCCGCAGATCAGTCAGGGTGGCCATGATGACCTATGTCCACAGCTAAACTCACCTACAATGGGCACATGAGCATCACTTACCTGGTGAAGAGATGGCACCAGGATTCAGTATGGGAAGAAGGCAAGATGGCGGAGGCAGTGTGATGCTTTGGGCAATATTCTGCTGGGAAACCTTGGCTCCTGCAATTCATGTGGATGTTACTTTGACATGTACCACCTAACTAAACATTGTTGGTGACCAAGTACACCCCTACATAGAAACGGTATTCCCTGATGGCAGTGGCCTCTTTCAGCAGGATGATACATCCTGCCATACTGCAAAAATGGTTCAAGAATGGTTTAAGGAAAATAAGTTCAAGAGAGGTAGAAAGGATCCTGTTCTAAGCAGAACTTCACAGTACCACCTTGTCCGCTGTTTATATACCAGGCATGGACAATTGGCAGGCAGACATCCTCAGCTGGCACTTAACCTGGGCAGAGGTCCCCACAAACAATGTTATTCCAGGACCTATGTCTCAGGTGGTGGATGCCAGATGTGGACCTCTTGACCTTCAGCTTTAACAAAACCCTTGGCAGGTTTGACTCAAGGTTCTATTATGCCTTTCCTCCCCTAAAACTCCTTCCTCGCTTCCTCTGCAATATCGATATGGAGGGAACTCTAGTGGTCCTGATAACGGTCAACCAGCCCATGCGGATGTGGTCCTCAGACCTGAACAAACTCTTAGCAGACACTCCATGAGCTCTTTTAGCTTGTCCACATCTTCTGTCTCAAGGTCAATTTTGCCACCTTACTTTACAGTTTTTGGTTTGGCTATTGAATCCCAAGTTGTGAGAGATAGAAGTATCTCGGATTTAGGGATTTTCGCAATGATAAAACCACATAGCATAGCTTTGCGGAAGGCCTACCAAGTACACCCCTACATAGAGACGGTATTCCCTGGCCTCTTTCAGCAGGATAATACATTCTGCCACACTGCAAAAAGGGTTCAAGAATGGTTTGAGGAAAATAAGTTCAAGAGAGGTAGAAAGGATTCTGTGCTGAGCAGAACTTTACAGTACCACCTTTTCCTCTGTTTATATTCCAGGCATGGACAATTGGCAGTCAGACATCCTCAGCTGGCACTGAACCTGGGCAGAGGCCCCCACAAACAATGTTATTCCAGGACCTGTGTCTCAGGTGGTGGATGCCAGATGTGGACCTCTTGACCTTCAGCTTTAACAAAAACCTTGGCAGGTTTGTCTCCAGAAAAAGAGATGTACCTGTGCTCAGATAGCTTGTACATGTAATGAACTACCAGGTGCTAAAAGGGTGTGGCCACATGTTGACACTACAAATGCCAAATGGACCCTCTGCACACTGCTACACCCTTCACAGCAAACTATGCAATGTAAAACAGGGATATTTAGTTCACATATATTGCAATACATATTTAAGCTGACCAACTCCGTCAAAGTAATACCTCTTCTGGCCAGTCCTACACTGCCTTGCCACTACAAGTGCTACGGTGAACACCATGCCAACCTGGGGCATAAAGACAAGATGGGGGAGAGCGACTAGGTTCAGATCTGGTCACTGACCTGTGTATAACAGAAAAAGAGATATACCTGTGCTCAGATCCCAATAGCTTGGTTTGTCCCCAGGTTTTATTATGCCTTTCCTCCCCTAAATGCTAAAACGAGATGGTAGGTCTTCCGGAAAGCTATGCTAAGTACACCCCTACGTTTCCTCTGTAGTATCAATATGGAGGGAACTCTAGTTGTCCTGATAACGTTCAACCAGCCCATGCAGATGTGGTCCTCAGACCTGATCAAACTCTTAGCAGACACTCCATGAGCTCTTGCAGCTTGTCCACATCTTCTGTCTCAAGGTCCATTTTGCCACCTTACTTTACAGTTTTTAGTTTGCTATTGAAGCCCAAGTTGTGAGAGATAGAGGCATTTCAGATTTAGGGATTTCCGCAATGCTAAAACGAGATAGCATAGCTTTCAGGAAGACCTACCAAGTACACCCTATGTTTCCTCTGTAGTATCAATATGGAGGGAACTCTAGTGGTCCTAGAATGTTCAACCAACCAATGCGGATGTGGTCCTCAGACCTGATCAAACTCTTAGCAGACACTCCATGAGCTCCTTCAACTTGTCCACATCTTCTGTCTCAAGGTCAATTTTGCCACCTCACTTTACAGCTTTTAGTTTGGCTATTGAAGCCCAAGTTGTGAGAGATAGAGGCATCTCGGATTTAGGGATTTCCGCGATGCAGAAACGAGATAGCATAGCTTTCTGGAAGACCTACCGTCACATATTAAAGGTATACTTGGCTTAGTGTGAAGCTAGGACGTTTTACCCACGGAAATTGTTAGTGGGATCAATTCTGGCCTTCATCTGTCATGAACACTCTGTAATTGGGGATCATGGCTTCCTGGTAAATGTTTTTTTTTCACATGGACAACAAGATCATCTTTCCCTGGGAGAGATGGCTATTTGGAAGGCCTTTTTGCTTGATTGGTATCTTCACTGGGAGTTGTGGACTGCTCTGTCTACCTTTCGTTATTTTGCTGTAAGCACAGTCTTTATTTTATCTATGAATACCTAGGCATTGCAAGACTAATACCACCAATACTATTAAAGAATGGGTTACCAAACATTCTCATCTACAACACACGAAGGTACTGACAGTCCAACTTTGAGATACATTTGATTATTGTGTATCTATCTGGAGCACTTGGAATCACTGCATGAGAACTGATCACTTCAGAAGTCAGCTAGAGCATCCTTTGTCAATTTTCCTATCGCATTCCTTCCTGGCAAGTAGGCTCTTATGTTGATGGGTGCTGCAACGAAAACCAGCTGGGTCCTGGAAATGTCATGCAAATGTACATATTGGTCAGCACACCGTGGATCCCTGTCCAAAGCTTTCTTTATTGAAGAGATCACATCACAGAAAAGTGCAAAGTTTCGAGGCCGTGCAAGGCCACTTTGTCAGGCATGTGATGTAGCTATAGTGTCCCGGGTCGCTAACTTATGAAATTACTATGAAGGCACCCCCTCTCAGTGGTTGTCCAACACCCTTCCCTTACACCACTATACTGTATATAGTCTTTGCAGAGGACAGTGGGAAGGACCTAGCAGGCTCCACCCAGTACCTGCAGAAAACTACTGAATGGGGCAACAGATTTTTTTTGGAGGGAGGGCTCCACCATGGGGCAACACTAAAGCTCCGTCATAAGAGTAAAGCCTCGTACACACAATGCGACGGTCGTATGAAAACGGTCGTACAACAGCTTGTTGTACGATCATTTGACCGTTTGTACGCGTGATTAGAACAGCCGACGTGCGACGGTCGTACAACAGAAGTTGGATGAGCAGACTAGAAAACTTGTTGTACCAACAAGCGGTCGCACGACCGCTGTACCGCGTGTTGGTCCAACAAGTTGTACCTGCAAAACACGCATGCTCAGAAGTCCGGAACGTGTAAACCTACGTTCAACAGCAAAAAGCAGAAAGGAGGACTCTTCCTTGAGACAACACTAAAGCTCCATTATAAAAGTAAGAGAGAGATTTCCAAGATCAAGAACCAGTTTTCCTGTGATCACTTAAAGCTGGGGGTCCTGTTCATTAAGGAAATTGTGGACCAGCTATAACAGATTAGGTGACTTTTAGTTTATCTCTATTGCTTAGGGAAACCTACTGGATGGGACTATAGAATTTTTAGACACAAGGCCAGCAACAAAAAGCAGAAAGGAGGACTCTTCCTTGAGACAACACTAAAGCTCCATCATAAAAGTAAGAGAGAGATTTCCAAGATCAAGAACCAGTTTTCCCGTGATCACTTAATGCTGGAAGTCCTGTTCATTAAGGAAATTGTGGACCAGCTATAACAGGTTAAGTGACGTTTAGTTTATCTCTATTGCTTAGGGAAACCTACTGGATGGGACTATAGAATTTTTAGACACAAGGACACCAACAAAAAGCAGAAAGGAGGACTCTTCCTTGAGACAACACTAAAGCTCCATTATAAAAGTAAGAGAGAGAGATTTCCAAGATCAAGAACCAGTTTTCCTGTAATCACTTAATGCTGGAAGTCCTGTTCATTAAGGGAATTGTGGACCAGCTATAACAGGCTAGGTGACTTTTAGTTTATCTCTATTGCTTAGGGAAACCTACTGGAAGGGGCTACAGTGTTTTTAGACACAAGACCAGCAACACAAATCAGAAAGGACTCTTCCTTGAGACAACATTAAAGCTCCATTTAGAAAGTAAGAGAGAGATTTCCAAGATCAAGAACCAGTTTTCCTGTGATCACTTAATGCTGGAAGTCCTGTTCATTAAGGAAATTGTGGACCAGCTATAACAGGTTAAGTGACGTTTAGTTTATCTCTATTGCTTATGGAAACCTACTGGAGGGGACTTGTTGGAGGGCAACATGGTTTTTCCATAATGCAAGAAATATGAAATCTAATCATATCTGGTCTGCACACTACTGGAAGTAACCTGGAATGCCATTCAACAAGTTTTATGGAGATGACCAGTGCCTATCAACCTTCATCTTGGAGTCCTGCCCCTGGGCAGGGGAGTAACAGCAGGAATGTAAGCCACATGGTGTAATAAAGTTTGGGACCTGAATGACTGTACATAAAAATGTCAATAGTCAACTGCTAAAGTGATTGATTGCCTGACTTACAGATCTTCAAAAGAACAACGGGCCTGGGAAGATGGTGGACAAGATATGAGATATACATGGACATATACTGCCTCTAGTGGTTGCTACCGCATACAACACAGCATGCTTCCTAGGGGATGGATTGAAGAAAGGAAATCGGCCACCATTGGTTATAATCCTATATAGGCTGGCATGTGGGTGTGTGTGGGTGGGTGCCTGAGCACAGTTTAAAAGGTCTGAGGTCTATTGCTCTCTCTCTCGCCCATTGGAGCCCAGCCAGAACAGCATCTTGAGGACGGTGACATGTAACGTATCATTGTTTGTTGTATACGCTATATTTTCTTAGTGTTTTATGATAGCATTTCTACTTTCTGTATAATAAATGAAATCCTTGCTATATTAAAGCAGAGTGATTGATTATTTATATATAAGCTAACCTTATTATCGTACCATTATCGTTAATGTTATCAGAGTTTTAGCAGATTAACGAATCAGAGGAATAGACAATTAATATATAGTTACAAATAAACTTGGGGAAACCATAACCATTTCATTTTTATTTCAGGACTATAGAATTTTTAGACACAAGGCCAGCAACAAAAAGCAGAAAGGAGGACTCTTCCTTGAGACAACACTAAAGCTCCATTATAAAAGTAAGAGAGAGAGATTTCCAAGATCAAGAACCAGTTTTCCTGTGATCACTTAATGCTGGGAGTCCTGTTCATTAAGGGAATTGTGGACCAGCTATAACAGAGGTTACATTACTTTTAATGTATCCCTATTGCATAGATACAGTATTATTGTCAATTTTCTTCATCTAGAAGAGGATAGGTAGCCTTTAAATGTGTGTATGTATGCATATTTAGAGTAATCTATATGTTTTGTATCATTTTTCCTGTGTCAATTAGTTTTTATACGCTGTGATCTTGTTCACTAAAAGCATATTCCTATAGTAATGGGTTTGTTTCCTTAGGTTACTGGAGGAACCAGAGAGCTGAAAATATAAACAGCAAAATATCTTGTGGCTGGAGATCCTGCTGGTGTGGTGGAATTACAAGTGTATGGGTCTTATAATTGGAGTATACTACACATGACCTGAGATTTATGAGAAGGGTGAGATTTGGCTTTTTCGACAAGTACAAGCCGGTAAAACAAAACTACTAAAACACAAGATTAGGGTTGGATTTGCATTTTTATCAGGTAAATATGAAATGTTACATCTCAAAATGTCATATTTTCCACTTTCAGCCAGCAGGTGGCACTGTCCAAGCAAATTAAGCTGCCTGTGCATGGTGAGGATTACTGCACAGAAATTGTTAGTCTTGTAATGTAGTCTTTTCGTCCCCCTCAATTCTCTCATCCATATCTAGAGTCTCACCAAGCATGATGTGGAATGATAGATGGGTCTTTGAACTGATGGACTTATCATTGGAGTCTACCAAAGACGTCCTGAGATTTATAAGCAAGGGGAGAGTCGGCTGTTCCAACAACTACAAGCCGATAAAACAAACCTAATAAGACACAAGATTAAATTTCCATCTTATATCAGTTAAATATGAAATGTTACATCTGGATATGCCATGTTTTCCACTTTCAGCCAGCAGGTGGTGCTCTCCAAGCAAATGAAGCAGCCTGTGCAGGCCGATGACTACTGCATAGAAATTGTCAGTCTTGTAATGTAGTCTGATCTCCCTTCTCTCTTACCGTTATGTCTTCTTATGAAGCTTCTACACCACTAGAGGGACTCAACAAGCAGTAAGTCTTGCTTGGTAAGTTCTGTTTCTCGTGGATAAAAATTTCCCTCATTCAGAGCAGAAAAACTTATTTTCCCGCATATCTGATGTTCAGTAAGATTGGACTTTCAGGAAGAGCATTTTCTACACTAAGAAGCGTCAGTATCCATCTTCTCAGCTGTGTGAGACCCACAGTGTTTGGTAAACTCGTACTTGAGCGAAAAACATTTCCCGCACTCAGGGCAGGAATATGGCTTCTCCCCCGTGTGAGATCTTTGATGTTTAACAAGTACTGATTTGTGTGAAAAGCATTTCCCGCACTCAAGGCACAAATACGGCTTCTCCCCCGTGTGAGATCTTTGATGTTTAACAAGGTCTGGTTTCTGTGAAAAACATTTCCCGCACTCAGGGCAGGAATACGGCTTCTCCCCCGTGTGAGATCTTTGATGTTTAACAAGTACTGATTTGTGTGAAAAGCATTTCCCGCACTCAAGGCACAAATACGGCTTCTCCCCTGTATGAGATCTTTGATGTTTAACAAGATCTGATTTGTGTGAAAAACATTTCCCGCACTCAGAGCAGGAATGCGGCTTCTCCCCCGTGTGAGATCTCTGATGTTTAACAAGGTCTGATTTCTGTAAAAAACATTTTTCGCACTCCGGACAGGGATACGGCTTTTCACCCGTGTGAGTCCTCTGATGCGTATTGAGATGGTACTTCTTTAGAAAACATTTCCCGCACTCGGGGCAGGAATACGGCTTCTCCCCCGTGTGAGATCTTTGATGTTGAATAAGATCTGATTTCTGGGAAAAACGTTTCCCGCACTCAGGGCAGGAATGCTGCTTCTCCCCCGTGTGAGATCTCTGATGTTTAACAAGGTCTGATTTCTGTAAAAAACGTTTTTCGCACTCAGGACACGGATACGGCTTTTCACCCGTGTGAATTCTCCAATGTATTTTAAGATGGGAATTCTGTGAAAAACATTTCCCGCACTCAGGACAGAAATATGGCTTTTCACCCGTGTGAGTCCTCTGATGCGTATTGAGATGGTGTTTCTTTAGAAAACACTTCCCGCACACAGTACAGGAATATGCCTTCTGACCTGTGTGAGTTGTTCTATGTTGTTGAAGGCCTGCTTTTTGTGAAAAACATTTTCCACACTCAGGACAGGAATAAGGCTTTTCACTTGTGTGAGTCCTTTCATGCCTATTGAGATTTTTCTTCTGTAAAAAATGTTTCCCGCACTTGGAGCAGGAATACGCTTTCTCATCTATGTGAGTTCTTTTATGTTTTGCAAAGCCTGATTTTGATCTAAAACATTTTCCACACTCAGAACAGCAATACGGCTTTTCACCCGCGTGAAACTTCTGATGTGAAATAAGATGGGCCTTCTGTGAAAAACATTTCCCGCACTCAGGGCAGGAAAATGGTTTCTCACCTGTGTGAGTTCTTTGATGTAAAACAAAGTCATATCTTCCTGGAAAAGACTTCCCACAATCGGCGCAGGTGTATATCTTCTCACCTGTGGGCAATCTCTTATGTTCAGAAAGAACGGAATTTAGTGAAAAACATTTTCCGCATTCCTGATGTTCAGTGAGACTTAATTCAGAGCTAAAACTTTCCCCACATTCAGGACAGGGATAGGTCTCCTCCCTCCGAGTCCCGGCACCATCCCCCACAGTAGAAGGTTGGTCAGAGTCAGGGGGACTCCGTGGTCTCTCCACACTGTGAAGTCCACCATCCATAGCTGAGCTCATTGTCTTTTCTCCTCCACAATCTCCTGTGATGTCCTCATCTTCCATTCTACAACCTGGAGATAAAGTGAGACGATCCTTTGAGGGTTTCTCCATGGCCGGTCCTGGAAAAAATATAAAAACATCATCAATAGATATGAGAGGGTTCCTTCACTTCCATCAACATCCCATCTGGATCAGGGAGATAGGAGTGAGCAGATGTTCTCTGTGGAGGTCCCAACCAGCTGGGACTCTTCCCCTCTTCAGTCAAAGGGCCTTTGGTCCTCCTCCCAGATCCCTTCTACATTTACACAGCCTTGTCAGAAGAGCCGCAACCAATGGGGGCTGGGAGGTCCATGCTCTTTACACAACCACAAGCCTAGGCACTGGGTCATGTGACCTCTGATAAACAAGAGGGTCAAAGTTCAGACTTGAAGACCCTTTACCATAGAAGAAGTGACCGTAGGCCTAGGCTTCTGGTGATGTGCAGCACTGGAGGGAGCTTGCAGCAGAATTTTCTCCAGGAAAGACAAGTGTTTTAGTGTTACTCCTTACGTTTCATCCCAGCAAGACTATTAATAAAGTTTTATGGTAACATTTCGCTATAAGTCTGCTGGAAGAAGAGGAACCGACCTAAGAAAGGCTCAATCTGTGTTCTCATATCTGTGCTACTGTAACTAAGAGTGACACCCAACCTAATACTGCCAGCTGAACCCCAGGACGGGTATCAGTACAGGGAGGGGACCATTATTAACCTATTATTGGCTGATATCACTCAGCTCCCGCCCTACTCTGGACCAATCAGTGAGCAGTAACAGAGCAGAGATAAGAGAAGAATATATTATGGGTCACCTGTGCTGATCTCTGTAGGAGTGTCCTCCTCTATGAATGTCCTCCTCATTCCAGCCTCCTCCGTATATTGCTGATCATCCCTCACATACGTCTCTTCTACTTCACCCTCAACTTTCATGTTCATCAGATCTTCACCCTAAACCAACAGAATGGCAGAAAATAACATCTGTAACATAGTAGTATTTATGATGTGAGATCACATAGAAAATATCATCTTGTAGAGTCCACACATCGTCTCCACATGTCAGAGGGTTCAATCACTTTATGTTCCCGACCCTCAACTCCACCTACCTGATGATGGTGAGGGATGGTGTGACCTTCCTGTGTGGAATCCCAGGAATACAGAGGACGGGGACATCTCTCTGGTGGGTTTGTGTCATTAGTTGGCTCCATCATGCAGACATTGTGTCCTTCAGAAAGCTTCTTCATCACCCCATCCTCCTCTTTTATCTCTTCTTTAACCTCAACTTTAGAACCTCTCGGGTTTCCACTCTGAATATAGAATAAAAATGACATCAATGGTAACAATGCAGATAATGTACAGATCCTAATGATACTATCAGTGATTGTTCCTCATCTACCTGATGATGGTGAGGGATGGGGTGACCTTCCTGTGTGGAATCCCGGGAATACAGAGGACGGGGACATCTCTCTGGTGGGTTCCCATTACTGGATCCATCTGTAGGAAACACAACACTGACTGAATACATTGTTTCTATGTGTTTATCAGATGATGGGGGATCTAGGTGGAGCCCCCGTGCTGCTCTCTCCTTTACAATAAAGTCTCCTCTTACCCGGTGATGTGAGGGGTGGCTGATTGTCCATCATGACGTCCTTGTAGAGATCCTTGTGTCCTTCTAAATACTCCCACTCCTCCATGGAGAAATAGACAGTGACATCCTGACACCTTATAGGAACCTGACACACACAATGATACAGTCACCATCCAGACACATCCCTTGTCTGTTACTGGATAATGTCCCAGAATTCCCAGCACCGCTCACCTCTCCTGTCAGCAGCTCCATCATCTTCTTGGTGACTTCTAGAATCTTCTGCATGTTGTGTCTCTCGGGTTTTAGGGAGTCACATGGAGGCACTGTGATGGTCATGTGATCTCCTGACTTCACAAGAGGGAATCTCTGTATTGGAGAACCAATAGGAATATCATGTTAGACTCCCAGAATCCTCCTCACCTCTACCTACCACTGACATAGTAACACACACAGTCCAAGGATA
>BLSH010386417.1:111849-134479 GCA_018402905.1 Glandirana rugosa | reverse complement strand
CAACATGTAATGTATGGGTCAGGAGTATGTAATGTACAACAGAGTATATAGTGCAGGGGTCAGGAGTATGTAATGTACAACATAGAGTATATAGTGCAGGGGTCAGGAGTATGTAATGTACAACATATTGTATAAAATACAGCCGTTAGGACTATAGAACATATGTATATTCCCTATCTGAGTTCTTGCTACACCCAGGGCACCGGGGGCAGGTTGAGCAAATGGTGAAACATTTTGCTGCCAGCTGAACCCCAGAATCTCCATAAATGCAGTCTAGATCCATAAATTGTGTCTGCAGCACAGAGAAGGAAGATTATCGCAGAGAAATACAGGAATACAGGACGGGGAACACAGCTCAGGAAAGTGACCAGGGGATTACAGGCTGATGTCAACTCTTTTCTACCTTTAACGCTCTACTTCGTCCTCCATTACCTCCACCCACCAACTTGTTCACTGCCCAGGAGATTGCTCATCACTATAAATAAGATTGATACAATTCCTCTCGAGATCTCCACTCTACAGATTTCTCACTCCCCTCATACTCTTTGTCCTGCACAATCAATACTCTCGTTTAACCCAACTACCATAGAGGAAGTCACTAAACTTCTCTCTAACGGCCACCTAACCTCCTGCCCCCTAGACCCCATTCCTTAACTACTACAGTCACCCTCTGACTCTGTCCTACACTCTCTAACCCACATCTTCAACCTCTCCCTCTCTACTGGCATCTTCCCCAACCCTCTAAAACATGCATTAGTCACTCCCATACCAAAAAAAAGGCCACACTGGACCCCACCAATCTTAACAACCTAAGACCCATCTCCTTACTCCCTTTTGCCTCCAAAATCCTTGAACGTTTAGTTTACAACCGACTGAGTGACCACCTCACTGAAAACAACCTTCTTGATTCCCTTCAGTCTGGATTTCGTCCTCAACACTCCACAGAAACGGCCCTCCTAAAACTCACAAACGACTTACTAACAGCAAAATCCAATGGTCATTATCCCGTACTCTTGGACCTCTCCGCTGCCTTTGATACAGTTGATCACCCCCTCCTCCTCAAAAAACTCAATTTGCTTGGTCTCCATGGCTGTGGTCTCCGTTGGTTGGAATCTTACCTATCTCACCGCACCTTCAGTGTCACTTCCTCCTCTCCAACTCCTCTCACCGTTGGGGTCCTCCAAGGTTCTGTCCTTGGACCCCTACTATTCTCGGTCTACACGTCCTCCCTAGATCAGCTGATCACCTCCCATGGCTTCCGCTATCATTTATATGCCGATGACACCCAAATCTCTCTCTCTACCCCTCAGCTCACCCCATCAGTCTCCTCACAGATCACTGCCTTACTAACAGACATATCAGCCTGGAGGTCCCAGCACTTCCTCCACCTGAATCTAAAACTGAGCTCCTGATATTTCCTCCCCCACGTGCCCCTTCCCCTGACTTCTCTGTTAAGATCAATGGCACAACTATTAGTGCGCCCCCACATGCCAGGGTGCTCGGGGTAACCCTAGACTCTGAACTGTCGTTTCAAGACCATTTCCAATCCTTGTCCAAATCATGCCGCCTCAATCTCCGCAACATCTCTAGAATACGCCCCTTGTTAACCAATGACACCACCAAGCTTCTAATTCACACTCTGGTTATCTCTCCATGACTTCTGCAACTCTCTCCTCATTGGATTACCTTTGCATACTTTATCCCCCCTTCACTCCATAATGAGTGCTGCTGCAAGACTTATCTACCTTGCCAACCACTCAGTGTCCTCCACCCCTCTTTGCCAATCCCTCCACTGGTCTCCATTCAGTGTCCTCCACCCCTCTCTGCCAATCCCTCCACTGGTCTCCATTCAGTGTCCTCCACTCCTCTCTGCCAATCCCTCCACTGGCTTCCATTCAGTGTTCTCCACCCATCTCTGCCAATCCCTCCACTGGTCTCCATTCAGTGTCCTCCACCCCTCTCTGCCAATCCCTCCACTAGCTTCCATTCACCTAATAAATTACATTCAAAATACTAGCAACATACAAAGTCATCCATAGCTCAGCCCTGAGATACATCACCAACAGATCACCTAAACCGCCCTCTCCACTCCTCTTATGACCTCCGCTCTTTATCTCTCTCATCACCTCCGTGACTTCTTCAGAGTCTTTCCCATAATCTTGAGTTCCCCACTCCAATCAATGTAAAAATAGGAAGAGGACGGACATGACGGGGGGAGGGGGGGTTGTAAATAGAAAATAAGATCTTATTACCTCCTCTGC
This sequence comes from Glandirana rugosa, assembly GCA_018402905.1. Taxonomy (NCBI): domain Eukaryota; kingdom Metazoa; phylum Chordata; class Amphibia; order Anura; family Ranidae; genus Glandirana; species Glandirana rugosa. The sequence continues at coordinate 132,218 of BLSH010386417.1, read as the reverse complement.
TGCCACTTCCAGCAACGTCTCCTCTCTACTTCCTCCCAACTTACCTCTCACCCGGAACTTCCTATTTATACACTGACATCACTTCCTGTCTTTAGCTGACATCACTTCCGGTCTGGGTAGACATGAGATCACCATCTTGTGGAGCTCAGAGGAACTGCAGCCCCAAGACAGGCCTCGTCGTGTGAACACGGCCTTGTTTTATATATGTACTCTACACCGATCAGCCATAACATTAAGATCACTTTTTGTTAAAGTTAATAACATTATCATTACAATGACATCTGAAAGTGGGTGGGAAATATAAGTTAGCAAGTAAACACATGTCCACGAAATCAATATGTCAAAAGCCGAAAAAATGAGTATTGCAGGTTCTTGTCTATGGGGCTGTGTAGCCGCAGATCGGTCAGGGTGGCCATGATGCCCCATGTCCACAGCTAAACTCACCTACAATGGGCACATGAGCATCACTTACCTGGGGAAGAGATGGCACCAGGATGCAGTATGGGAAGAAGACAAGCCGGTGGAGGCAGTGTGATGCTTTGGGAAACCTTGGCTCCTGCAATTCACGTGGATGTTACTTTGACGTGTACCACCCACCTAAACATTGTACGCCCCTACATAGACACGGTATTCCCTGATGGGAGTGGCCTCTCTCAGCAGGATAATGCGCCCTACCACACTGCAAAAATGGTTTACGAATGGTTTGAGGAAAATAAGTTCAAGAGAGGTAAAAAGGATCCTGTCCTGAGCAGAACTTCACAGTACCACCTTGTCCGCTGTTTATATACCAGGCATGGACAATTGGCAGCTGGCACTGAACCTGGGCAGAGGTCCCCACAAACAATGTTATTCCAGGACCTGTGTCTCAGGTGGTGGATGCCAGATATGGACCTCTTGACCTTCAGCTTCAACAAAAACCTTGGCAGGTTTGTCTCCAGCTTTTATTATGCCTTTCCTCCCCTAAAACTCCTTCCTCGCTTCCTCTGCAATATCGATACGGAGGGAACTCTAGTGGTCCTGATAACGTTCAACCAACCCATGCGGATGTGGTACTCTGACCTGACCAAACTCTTAGCAGACACTCCATGAGCTCTTTCAGCTTCTCCACATCTTCTGTCTCAAGGTCAATTTTGCCACCTTACTTTACAGCTTCTGGTTTGGCTATTGAAGCCCAAGTTGTGAGAGATAGAAGTATCTCGGATTTAGGGATTTCCGCGATGCTAAAACAAGATAGCATAGCTTTCCGGAAGACCTACCAAGTACACCCCTACATAGAGACGTTATTCCCTGATAAGAGTGGCCTCTTTCAGCAGGATAATACATCCTGCCACACTGCAAACATGGTTCAATAATGGTTTGAGGAAAATAAGTTCAAGAGAGGTAGAAAGGATCCTGTCCTGAGCAGAATTTCACAGTGCCACCTTGCCCGCTGTTAATATACCAGGCATGGACAATTGGCAGGCAGACATCCTCAGCTGGCACTGAACCTGGGCAGAGGTCCCCACAATGTTATTCCAGGACCTGTGTCTCATGTGGTGGATGCCAGATATGGACCTCTTGACCTGCAGCTTCAACAAAACCCTTGGCAGGTTTGTCTCCAGGTTCTATTATGCCTTTCCTCCCCTAAAACTTTTTCCTCGTTTCCTCTGCAATATCGATATGGAGGGAACTCTAATGGTCCTGATAACGTTCAACCAGCCCATGCAGATGTGGTCCTCAGACCTGATCAAACTCTTAGCAGACACTCCATGAGCTCTTTCAGCTTCTCCACATCTTCTGTCTCAAGGTCAATTTTGCCACCTTACTTTACAGTTTCTGGTTTGGCTATTGAAGCCCAAGTTGTGAGAGATAGAGGCATCTCGGATTTAGGGATTTCCGCAATGCTAAATCGAGATAGCATAGCTTTCCGGAAGACCTACCATCACATATGAAAGGTATACTTGGCTTAGCGTGAAGCTAGGAAGTTTTTTCCCCAAGGAAATGGCTCATGGGACGAATGCTGGCCTTCATCTGTCTTTATCGCTCTGTAATTGGGGATCATAGTGTCCTGGTAAATGTTTTATTGCACATGGACAACGGGATCCTCTTTCACTGGAAGAGATTTTTGAAGGGCCTTTTTGCTTGATTAGTATCTTCACTGGGATTTGTGGACTGCTCTGTCTACCAGTCGCTATTTTGCTGTAAGTGCAGTCTTTTTTTTAATTTTATCTATGAATACCTAGGCATTGCAAGTCTAATACCACCAACACTATTAAAGAATTGGTTTCCAAACTTACTCATCTACAACACACAGAGGAACTGACAGTCCAATTTGATCATTATGTATCTGTTTATATTAGAAGGCTACGCTGCCCCTCATAGATTGCCATGAGAGTGCTTCATATAAAAAAACATGTTAACAATGAAAGTCCATATGTTATGAGGTAAATGTTGATTCATAAATTCAAGTCTCCACCTTTCTCAACCTTTTCAACACAGAGGAACCCTTGAAATAATTCTCCGGTCTCGGGGAACCCCTGCTAAAAATCTAGTTCCTGCCGTGTGCTCTCCGTCTGATTCTGTTTACCGACCTTGGCTTGTTCTTTGACTATTCCAGTCTGCTTGATACCCCGATCCTTGGCGTGTTTTCTGGTCTGTCACTGTCTGCTCGTTGCCCTGGCCCTTGGCTATCTTTCTGACTATTCCTTGTTGTCCTGCACTGCTGCTTCCTGTCTATCAACCAGTAGCAAGGCGTGAATGTGAGATGGGAGACCCTGGGGGCCGCGACCTGGAGTCAGTAGCAGCATAGTTCATCCTCACCATCAGAGGCTCTGGTGAAAATCTGCTGGGTCTTAGACTCTGCGCCCTGGGGAACCCCAGCATTGCGCACCTGTCAGGTGACCTGACATACTTGTTTACCCTTATCTCTAAAAAATAATGTAATTCATGAAGTTTTACCTTTCTCTTTTTGGACATCAGGCGCTTCTCTTCAAACACCCAAAGTGCTCTCTGGAATATGTTCGCTCTACCGTTCTTTCCACTATAATGTCTTCTGTCCCTAAACTCTCATTTCTGCACCCATCTTCTCCTCCCCCAAGATACGCCCCTTCCTAATCAATGACAGCTCAAAGTAACATTCACTCCCAGCTTTTCTCTCATTTTAACTACTGCAACTTCCTTCCATTGGAACTCTACACAGGATATCCCCCCTTCAGTCTATCATAAATGTTGCTACCAGACTCATCCACCTTACCAACCACTCAGTGTCCTCCACCCCTCTCTGCCAATCCCCCCACTGGCTTCCATTCAGTGTCCTCCACCCCTCTCTGCCAATCCCCCCACTGGCCTCCATTCAGTGTCCTCCACCCCTCTTTGCCAATCCCCCCACTGGCCTCCATTCAGTGTCCTCCACCCCTCTCTGCCAATCCCTCCACTGGACTCCATTCAGCGCCCTCCATCAGGCATGGACAACTGGCAGGCAGACATCCTCAGCTGGCACTGAACCTGGGCAGAGGTCCCCACAATGTTATTCCAGGACCTGTGTCTCAGGTGGTGGATGCCAGATATGGACCTCTTGACCTTCAGCTTCAACAAAACCCTTGGCAGGTTTGTCTCCAGGTTCTATTATGCCTTTCCTCCCCTAAAACTCCTTCCTCGTTTCCTCTGCAATATCGATATGGAGGGAACTCTAGTGGTCCTGATAACGGTCAACCAGCCCATGCGGATGTGGCACTCAGACTTGAACAAACTCTTAGCAGACACTCCATGAGCTCTTTCAGCTTCTCCACATCTTCTGTCTCAAGGTCAATTTTACCACCTTACTTTACAGTTTCTGGTTTGGCTATTGAAGCCCAAGTTGTGAGAGATAGAGGCATCTCGGATTTAGGGATTTCCGCAATGCTAAATTGAGATAGCATAGTTTTCCGGAAGACCTACCATCACATATGAAAGGTATACTTGGCTTAGCGTGAAGCTAGGAAGTTTTACCCAAGGAAATGGCTCATGGGACGAATGCTGGCCTTCATCTCTCTTTATCGCTCTGTAATTGGGGATCATAGTGTCCTGGTAAATGTTTTATTGCAGATGGACAACGGGATCCTCTTTCACTGGAAGAGATTTTTGAAGGGCCTTTTTGCTTGATTAGTATCTTCACTGGGATTTGTGGACTGCTCTGTCTACCAGTCGCTATTTTGCTGTAAGTGCAGTCTTTTTTTTAATTTTATCTATGAATACCTAGGCATTGCAAGTCTAATACCACCAACACTATTAAAGAATTGGTTTCCAAACTTACTCATCTACAACACACAGAGGAACTGACAGTCCAATTTGATCATTATGTATCTGTTTATATTAGAAGGCTACGCTGCCCCTCATAGATTGCCATGAGAGTGCTTCATATAAAAAAACATGTTAACAATGAAAGTCCATATGTTATGAGGTAAATGTTGATTCATAAATTCAAGTCTCCACCTTTCTCAACCTTTTCAACACAGAGGAACCCTTGAAATAATTCTCCGGTCTCGGGGAACCCCTGCTAAAAATCTAGTTCCTGCCGTGTGCTCTCCGTCTGATTCTGTTTACCGACCTTGGCTTGTTCTTTGACTATTCCAGTCTGCTTGATACCCCGATCCTTGGCGTGTTTTCTGGTCTGTCACTGTCTGCTCGTTGCCCTGGCCCTTGGCTATCTTTCTGACTATTCCTTGTTGTCCTGCACTGCTGCTTCCTGTCTATCAACCAGTAGCAAGGCGTGAATGTGAGATGGGAGACCCTGGGGGCCGCGACCTGGAGTCAGTAGCAGCATAGTTCATCCTCACCATCAGAGGCTCTGGTGAAAATCTGCTGGGTCTTAGACTCTGCGCCCTGGGGAACCCCAGCATTGCGCACCTGTCAGGTGACCTGACATACTTGTTTACCCTTATCTCTAAAAAATAATGTAATTCATGAAGTTTTACCTTTCTCTTTTTGGACATCAGGCGCTTCTCTTCAAACACCCAAAGTGCTCTCTGGAATATGTTCGCTCTACCGTTCTTTCCACTATAATGTCTTCTGTCCCTAAACTCTCATTTCTGCACCCATCTTCTCCTCCCCCAAGATACGCCCCTTCCTAATCAATGACAGCTCAAAGTAACATTCACTCCCAGCTTTTCTCTCATTTTAACTACTGCAACTTCCTTCCATTGGAACTCTACACAGGATATCCCCCCTTCAGTCTATCATAAATGTTGCTACCAGACTCATCCACCTTACCAACCACTCAGTGTCCTCCACCCCTCTCTGCCAATCCCCCCACTGGCTTCCATTCAGTGTCCTCCACCCCTCTCTGCCAATCCCCCCACTGGCCTCCATTCAGTGTCCTCCACCCCTCTTTGCCAATCCCCCCACTGGCCTCCATTCAGTGTCCTCCACCCCTCTCTGCCAATCCCTCCACTGGACTCCATTCAGCGCCCTCCATCAGGCATGGACAACTGGCAGGCAGACATCCTCAGCTGGCACTGAACCTGGGCAGAGGTCCCCACAATGTTATTCCAGGACCTGTGTCTCAGGTGGTGGATGCCAGATATGGACCTCTTGACCTTCAGCTTCAACAAAACCCTTGGCAGGTTTGTCTCCAGGTTCTATTATGCCTTTCCTCCCCTAAAACTCCTTCCTCGTTTCCTCTGCAATATCGATATGGAGGGAACTCTAGTGGTCCTGATAACGGTCAACCAGCCCATGCGGATGTGGCACTCAGACTTGAACAAACTCTTAGCAGACACTCCATGAGCTCTTTCAGCTTCTCCACATCTTCTGTCTCAAGGTCAATTTTACCACCTTACTTTACAGTTTCTGGTTTGGCTATTGAAGCCCAAGTTGTGAGAGATAGAGGCATCTCGGATTTAGGGATTTCCGCAATGCTAAATTGAGATAGCATAGTTTTCCGGAAGACCTACCATCACATATGAAAGGTATACTTGGCTTAGCGTGAAGCTAGGAAGTTTTACCCAAGGAAATGGCTCATGGGACGAATGCTGGCCTTCATCTCTCTTTATCGCTCTGTAATTGGGGATCATAGTGTCCTGGTAAATGTTTTATTGCAGATGGACAACGGGATCCTCTTTCACTGGAAGAGATTTTTGAAGGGCCTTTTTGCTTGATTAGTATCTTCACTGGGATTTGTGGACTGCTCTGTCTACCAGTCGCTATTTTGCTGTAAGTGCAGTCTTTTTTTTAATTTTATCTATGAATACCTAGGCATTGCAAGACTAATACCACCAACACTATTAAAGAATGGGATGACCAAACTTACTCATCTACAACACACGGAGGAACTGACAGTCCAACTTTGATCATTATGTATCTGTTTATATTAGAAGGCTACGCTGCCCCTCATAGATTGCCATGAGAGTGCTTCATATAAAAAAAACATGTTAACAATGAAAGTCCATATGTTATGAGGTAAATGTGGATTCATAAATTCAAGTCTCCACCTTTCTCAACCTTTTCAACACAGAGGAACCCTTGAAATAATTCTCCGGTCTCGGGGAACCCCTGCTAAAAATCTACAACTCATGATACATTAGTGTGATGGTCAATGGGAAGAATGCTCCTTACACTTGTGGTCATTGGGAAGAATGCTCCTTACACTTGTGGTCATTGGGAAGAATTACCCCTTACAGATAGCTAAAAAGATCAATGGTGTCATTGGGAATTTATCTGAGAAGTAGAAATTGACCATTGCTCAAGGAACCCCTAGCAACCTCTGGAGGAACCCTAGGGTTCCACAGAACCCTGGTTGAGAAACTCTGCTCCATACAGTTCAGGACACCACAGTGAGAAAAAATTCTGCAATCCGTATTGAGTGACACCACCAGTAATTCCACCACCGCTATAACAGGTGTCTGCTTACCAGTACAGGTGGACCTCTAGATTATAGGAGGTCATTCACGCCTGTGGCCTCTCAACCCAACCAAGGTATGGGCAGCATCAACTGTGAGATCCTCCGATATCTCCTATACTCTATAGCAGGGATATGCAATTAGCGGACCTCCAGCTGTTTAAAAACTACATATCCCATCATGCCTCTGCCTCTGGGTGTCATGCTTGTTGCTGTCAGAGTTTTGCTATGCCTCATGGGACTTGTAGTTCTGCAACACCTGGAGGTCCGGTAATTGCATATCCCTGCTCTATAGGCATTTCCTCTTGGGAGAAGGAAGCAAAATAAATAAATCTATGTAAAAAATATTTATTTAAAGATTAGTAACTTACAGTGTAAAATGCTTGTGTGCTCCATACATAAAGCAGTACCGCCGGCTGGCGGGAGGAACGGACAGTCCAATTTGATTATTATGTATCTACCTGGAGCACTTAGAATCACCGTATGAGAACTGACCCCTTCAGAAGTCAGCTATAGTATCCCAGGTCGCTAACTTATGAAATTACTATGAAGGCACCCCCTCTCAGTGGTTATCCAACACCCTTCCCTTACACCACTATACTGTATATAGTCTGTGCAGAGGACAGAGCAGTGGGAGGGATCTAGCAGGCTCCGCTACCTGCAGAAAACTACTGGATGGGGCTACAGACTTTTTAGACACAAGCCCTGCAGCAAAAAGGAGGACTCTACCTTTGAGACAACACTAAAGCTGCATTATAAGAGTAATGCCTCGAACATGCAGTGCAATGGTCGTACAACCGCACGTTCAACTTTTGTCCAAAATCGGCTGTTGGCGGTTGTGTCTTGCGTACTGACATGAGTCAAGTAGTTGTAGAACAAAGCCGAACGTAGTGACGTGTTACGAGCGTCTAAAGAGGAAGTTCTGGTGAATGTGAATTAGGAACGCAGGTTTACACGACCGAACACTTCCGGGCGTTCCTGACTTCTGAGCCAACTTCTTTACACACGAGTCAACAGTCGTACAACAGCTTGTTGTACAACAAAAGTTTTCTAGTCTGTTTAGCCAACTTCTGTTGAATGCCGGCTGTTGTAATCGCACGTACAAACAGTCAGCTTATCGTACTACAAGCTGTTGTAAGACCGTTGCATCGTCTGTACGGTCCTTAAAGTGGTTGTCAACTCGTGACAACCACTTTCACCTACAGGTAAGCCTATGATAAGGCTTACCTGCTGGTGCCCTGCATATCTCCTAAACCTGTACGGTTCAGGAGATATGCAGTGTTCTAGGTGGGCCAACGTCATTTCGGCCTCCGTGCCGTTTCTTCACTGCGATCGTGCCATGACTGGCGTTTCCGCGGGAATGACGTCACGCGACTCCAGCCAGTCACGGAGCCGGAGTCGCAGCCCCGGAAGGAAGAGGGGCAAAAGATGGACGCCGCCAGCACAGGGGGCATCACTGGCTTCGTTTGCAGGTAAGTGGCACATAATGGGTGCGATGCATAGTAGCCCATTATGCTTCTACTTTACAGGGGGATGTAGAGGAAGTAAACCCAATCTGGGTTTACTTCCTCTTTAAGAGCGAGACTGCCAAGATCTAGAATGTGTTATCCCAAGATCATGTAATGCTGGGAGTCCTGTTCATTAAGGAAATTGTGGACCAGCTATAACAGATATTAACCACTTAAGGAACGGAAGCATTTCCAGCTTTAGGGCCGGAGCCCTTTTTGCGATTCGGCACTGCGTCGCTTTAACTGACAATTGCGCGGTCGTGCGACGTTGTACCCAAACGAAATTTGCGTCCTTTTTTTCCCACAAATAGAGCTTTATTTTGGTGGTATTTGATGACTTTTTGCTAAAATACAAATCAAAAAAAAAAAATAAAAAAACATTTTTTTTTACATCGGTTTTGGCCGATTTATATTCTTCCTCATATTTGTGATAAAAAAAAATCGCAATCGGCGTTTATTGATTGGTCTGGGCAAAAGTGGCCGCGTTTACGGATGATGAGAATTCATTTCTGGGGTTTTTATTTATTTATTTTTTTACTAGTAATGGCGGCGATCTGCGATTTTTAGCGGTACTGCGATATTGCGGCGGACATGTCGGACCGTTTTGACACTTTTTTGGGACCATTGGCATTTATACAGCGATCAGTGCTATAAAAATGCACTGATTACTGTGTAAATGCCATTGGCAGTGAAGGGGTTAACCTGCAGGGGGCGCTCTAAGGGTTAACTGTGTTCCCTGGGCGTTCTAACTGTATGGGGACTGCCCTAACAGGAGAAGGGAAGTGATCACACCTTCCGTGTAGAGGAAGGCTGTGATCACAGCCCTTCCCCCTCTCACAGAACGGAGGTCCGTGTTTACTTACACGGACCTCCGTTCTTTCACTCCGGGGGGGCATCGAGGGTGGCCGGCGGAGATCGACTCCGCCGCACCCGCTCCCTGGCCCTCCCCGGACACAGTGAGCGTGCGGGCGCGCCTCCGGTGGCGCGCGCTCACTGGGCTCGATCTCGCGGCCGCCGTCATATGACGGCGATCCGCGCAATCGAGCCACCTTGTCGCCGTCAAATGCCGATCAGCTGTCGGCAAGCGGTTAAAAGCGAGACTGTCAAGATCGAGAACGTGTTATCCCAAGATCATGTAATGCTGGGAGTCCTGTTTATTAAGGAAATTGTGGACCAGCTATAACAGATATTAAGTGACTTTTAGTGTATCCCTATTGCATAGAGATAATCTGCAAAATACAACTGGATGGGGCTACAGAATTTTTAGACACAAGGCCAGCAACAAAAAGCAGAAAGGAGGTGTCTTCCTTGAGATAACACTAAAGCTCCATTATAAAAGTAATAGAGGGATTGCCAAGATCAAGAACCAGTTTTCCTGTGATCACTTAAAACAGCTGTAAAGGCAGAAGTTTTTTCTATGCATTAGGATAAAAAACCTTCTGTGTCTAGCAGCTAGGGTTGCCACCTCATCCCTTTAATCCAGGACACATATGAATTACACAGGTTGTTCTGAGGATAATTTAATGCAGATGTGGCACCAAGTGAGTTTAATTACCACCTTAATCAGCCACAGAACAACCTGTGTAATTAATATGTGTTTGGTTTTAAAGGGATGAAGTGGCAACCCTAGTAGCAGCCTCCCCAGCACCCCCTAATTACTTACCTGAGCCCAATCTCTCTCTCCAGCGATGTCCACAAGTGTCTTAGCTGTCCCAGACACTTCTCCTGATTGGCTCAGCAGCGATGCCATTAGCTCAAGCGGTTGTTATTCAAAATCAGTCAGCCAATCAGGGGAGAGGGGGCGGGGCCGGAGCTCAGTGTCTGAATGGATACACGGAGCTCTGACTCAACTTGGGTGTCCCCATAGAAAGGGGGCACTCACCAGAGGGAGGGGCCAGGAGCTGCAAAGAGGGACCCGAGAAGAGGAGAATCCGGGCTGCTCTGTGCAAATCCAACTGCACAGAGGAGGGAAGTATAATATGTTTGTTATTTAAATCACTTTAATGCTGAGAGTCCTGTTCATTAAGGAAATCGTGGACCAGCTATAACGGAGGCTAAATGACTTTTAGTGTATCCCTATTGCATAGATACAGTATTATTGTCCATTTTCTTCATCTAGAAAAGGATAGATAGCCTTTGAATGTGTGTATGCATATTTATAGTACTCTATATGTCTTGTATATAGTTTGGATACACGGCGATCTTCTTCAGTAAAAGCATATTAATATAGTAATGTGTTTGTTTCCTTAGGTTACTGCAAGAACCAGAGAGCTGAAAACATAAACAGCAAAATGTCTTGTGGTTGGAGATTCTGATGGTGTGGTGGAATTACAAGTGTATGGGTCTTCGAACTTATAATTGAGTATACTACACATGACCTGAGATTTATGAGAAGGGTGCGATTCGGCTGTTTCAACAAGTACAAGCTTGTAAAACAAAACTACTAGGACACAAGATTAGGGTTGGATTTGCATTTTTATCAGGTGAATATGAATGTTACATCTCAAAATGCCATATTTTCCACTTTTAGCCACCAGGTGGCACTGTCCAAGCGAATGAAGCTGCCTGTGCAGGCCGAGGACTACTGCACAGAAATTTTCAGTCTTGTAATGAGGTCTGATCCCCCTCATTTCTCTCATCCAGATCTAGGGTCTCACCCACCATGACGTCTTCCTATGAAGCTTCTGCTGAGGAGCAGGGGAGATCAGACTACACAGCTAGAGGGACTCAACCAGCAGTAATATTCCCACCTCTCGGAGTAAGCCAGATAAAACTTTAATAGAAAAAATAATCTTACTAAAGGCTTAAAAGTGATTCTTCCATGATAAAGATCAGAGGAGCCCTAAGCCACGTGTTTTCTGAGGTTCTTCCCAGCGTGAGATCTCTGAGGTACATCAAAATACGATCCATATAGAAGACAATTTCCGAACTCAGGACACCCACAGCGCCTCGAGGGTTGTTTGAGAAGATAGGACTTTTGTGAAAAACCTTTTGTGTACTCAGGACAGGAATACAGATTTTCCCATGTGTAGCATATCTGATGTTCAGTAAGATTAGACTTTCATGAAGGGCATTTTCTACACTAAGAAGCTACAGTATCCATCTCCTCACCTGTGTGAGACCTACAGTGTTTGTTAAAATGGCTCTTGTTCTGACTCAACTACAAGACCATAAACTTTATTTCCAACGACATATAGGGCTTACACGACCTGGTGTTCTATTTATCCCTTGCATTGATTCAGACAGTTTAACTCGATGAATAAACTCACATGTTGAGGGAGTCAGACGAGGAAAGCCTTTCGAATGTTCAGGACACTAATACACATTGAGGGTGGTGTGGGGTTCTCAAATGTTTGAGAAGATAGGACTTCTGTGAAAAACATTTCCTGTACTCAGAGTAGGAATACAGATTCTCACCTGTGTGAGATTATTGATGTTGGACAAGTTCTAATTTTCGTGGATAAAGTTGTCCCTCACTCAAGGCAGGAATACGGCTTCTCACCCATGTGTAGCATATCTGATGTTCAGTAAGATTGGACTTTTATGAAGGACATTTTCTACACTAAGAAGCTACAGTATCCATCTACTCACCTGCGTGAGACCTACAGTGTTTGTTAAAATGGTACATGTTCTGACTCAACTACAAGACCATAAACTTTATCTCCAGCGACATATAGGGCTTATAGGACCTGGTATTCTATTTATCCCTTGAATCGATTCAGACAGTTTAACTCGATGAATAAACTCACATGTTGAGGGAGTCAGATGAGGAAAGCCTTTGGAATGTTCAGGACACTAATACACCTCGAGGTTGGTGTGAGGTTCTCTGATGTTTCAGAAGATAGGACTTCTGTGCAAAACATTTCCTGCACTGAGAGAAGGAATGCAGCTTCTCATCCGTGTGAGATTATTGATGTTTGACAAGTTCTATCTTTTTGTGGATAAAGTTGTCCCTCACTCAGGGCAGGAATACGGCTTCTCACCCATGTGTAGCATATCTGATGTTCAGTAAGACTGGACTTTCATGAAGGGCATTTTCTACCCTAAGAAGCTTCAGCATCCATCTACTCACCTGTGTGAGACTTACAATGTTCAATAAACTCGTACTTGAGTGAAAAACATTTCCCGCACTCAGTGCAGGAATACGGCTTCTCACCTGTGCTGGTGTGTTGATCTTTAACAAGGTCTGATTTTTGTGACAAACATTTCTGGCCCTCAGGACAGGAAAATGCCTTCTCACCCGTGTGAGATCTTTGATGATGTACAAGGCTTGTCTTTTGTGTAAAACATTTTCCACACTCAGCACAGGAATACGGCTTCTCCCCCGTGTGGATTCTCCGATGTATTTTAAGATGGGAATTCTGTGAAAAACATTTCCCGCACTCAGGGCAGGAATATGCCTTCTCACCTGTGTGAGTTCTTTGATGAAGTAGAAGGCTTGCCTTTTGGGTAAAACATTTTCCACACTCAGGACAGCAATATGGCTTTTCACCCGTGTGAATCCTCAGATGGTTGTTAAGATGGTTCCTTTTTGAAAAGCATCTCCCGCACTCAGGGCAGGGATACGGCTTCTCACCTTTGTGAGATCTCTGGTGTTTTAAAAGGCCTGTTTTCCGTGATAAACATTTCCTGCCCTCAGGGCAGGATAATGCCTTCTCACCCGAGGGAGGTCTTTGATGTCTCACAAGGACTGATTTTTTTGTAAAACATTTTCCACAATCGGGACAGGAATACGGCTTCTCCCCCGTGTGAGACATCCGATGTGAATTGAGATGGACCTTCTGTGAAAAACATTTCCCGCACTCATCGCAGGAGTACGGCTTCTCGCCCGTGTGAGTTCTTTGATGTTTTGCAAGGTTTGATTTTATCGCAAAGCATTTTCCACACTCGGGACAGGGATACGGCTTCTCCCCAGTGTGAGATCTTTGATGTAAAACAAAGTCATATCTTCGTGGAAAACTCTTCCCGCACTCGGAGCAGGCGTATCTCTTCTCACCCGTGTGCAATCTCTGATCTTCAGAAAGGTCAGACTCCGGTGAAAAACTTTTCCCGCCTTCCTCCATGTGATCTCCTGTGATGTCCTCATCTTCCATTTTATACCCTGGAGATAAAGTGAGACGATCCTTTGAGGGTTTCTCCATGGCCGGTCCTGGAAAAATATAAAAACATCATCAATAGATATGAGAGGGTTCCTTCACTTCCATCAACATCCCATCTGGATCAGGGAGATAGGAGTGAGCAGATGTTCTCTGTGGAGGTCCCAACCAGCTGGGACTCTTCCCCTCTTCAGTCAAAGGGCCTTTGGTCCTCCTCCCAGATCCCTTCTACATTTACACAGCCTTGTCAGAAGAGCCGCAACCAATGGGGGCTGGGAGGTCCATGCTCTTTACACAACCACAAGCCTAGGCACTGGGTCATGTGACCTCTGATAAACAAGAGGGTCAAAGTTCAGACTTGAAGACCCTTTACCATAGAACAAGTGACCATAGGCCTAGGCTTCTGGTGATGTGCAGCACTGGAGGGAGCTTGCAGCAGTATTTTCACCTGGAAAGATAAGGGTTTTAGTTTCTCTCCTTATCCCAGGGAGATGTTTAACCCTCTCTCTACCAGGTCTGTACAGCATATGGACCTACAGCACTGTTTCCAACTGGCCGGTTGCCTACGTCGTATGGACCTGACATTCCTGCTTCTGCTATAAGCTATTGGCCACTTGAGTAACCAAGAACTTACAGCAGAACAAACTGATAGCTCTGATTAGAGGCCGATAAGCTCTATTAGAGCTTTTTACCTAAAATGTCACCTGCCCCCCCTCCCCCCCTTCTCTACCCTTTGTCACCCACCTCTCCACCCACCTTTACTGACATCTGCAAGCTGCCAGCTTCCCTCCTCTGTCCTCCTGACGGCTTTGGGTGATGCAGGGCAGCTGCTCCGACCTCCCCTTTCAGTGCCCACTACCTGATTGCCAGGCGCCCCCTCCCAGCAGCTGCTGGCCACTTTTCCCAGTGCCCCCTTCAGCCTGCTGCAGCTGCTGATCGCTGTCAGGGTGGAGAGTGGGAGGGATTATAAACATGTGTCCTTCCCTGAATGTATGCAGTCATTGATCGATACCAATCGCTTCTGTGTTCATTCTTCGCGGAAGCATAGTAAACTGTGTTTGTTAATGAAGCATAGTAAACTGTGTTTACTATGCTTCCATTTGTGAAAGTGACATTAACGCCTTGTTTTTTTTAAAAATAACAAACATGTTATACATATCTGCTCTGTGCACAGAGCAGCCCGGATCCTCCTCTTCTCAGGTCCCTCACCGGCGCTCCTGGCTCTTCCCTCCTGCCAGGTGCCCCCACAGTAAGCAGCTTGGTCTGGGGGCACCCAAGCAGGCGCGCTCCCAACCTGTGGCTCTGTGTGTCCATTCAGCTCCCTCGCTGGACCTCCTGGCTCCTCCCTCCTGCCAGGTGCTCCGACAGCAAGCAGCTTGGTCTGGGGGCACCCAAGCAGGCACGCTCCTGACCTGTGGCTCTGTGTGTCCATTCAGGTCTCCCGCCGGCACTCCTGGCTCCTCCCTCCTGCCAGGTGCCCCCACAGCAAGCAGCTTGGTCTGGGGGCACCCAAGCAGGCGTGCCCCCGACCCGTGGCTCTGTGTGTCCATTCACACACGAAACCGTGGTTCGGCCCCTGCATTTCCTGATTGGCTCACTGGCTGTGATTGACAGCTAAAAGCCAATAAGGAGTGCGAGTCCCCGGAGAGTCAAGGCTCTCGTGGACACCGCTGGCTCAAGAGGGAGCTCAGGAAAGTAATAGGGGAGTCTGGGGGGCTCCTGCGCACAGGTTTTTTACCTTCATGCATAGAAGGTGCCTTTACAACCACTTGAATGGATAGGAGTGTCTATGCAGACTCCTATTCATTCATCTACAGTGCAGATAAGGCTGCAGAGAAAGGGATTGCCTTCAGTCCTTTTCTCTGTCTCAAAAAAGAGACATTAGGAAGTAAATTTAGCTGGGCACATTGTATTCAATGTGGCTGTTAGACTTGTGCACTGCTGAAAAATTTGTTTGTTTTCATTTCATTCGTTTTTTTTTGTTTTGTTTTTAGGGTCATTCGTTATGATCGCGATTCGTAAATTCGAAAATTCAAAAATTCTAAATAACGAATTAACTAATAATAACTATTAATTGATAGGTATTGGAACTTCGTTTCAAATTTGGCTGTTAGTGAACGTAACGAATACGAATTTAGCTGAAGTTACGCATTATTCGAAATAACGAATGCCGCATCTAAAAACATGGAACGGAACAAATTAATAATGTATACTAATAAAAAGTTTTAGTTATTATTATTATTATTAATTTGTTATGTTCCATTTGTTTAGATGCGAAATTCGTTATTTCGGATTATTCGTAACGTCAGATAAATTCGTATTCGTTACGTTCACTAACAGCCAAATCTGAAAGGAAATTCCAATACCTATAATTTAATAGTTAGTAGTAATTAAGTTATTATACTTCGTTATTATTTCAAATTTTCGGGTTTTTCAATCTCCGAATTTTTGAATATTTGAAAAAAATTTGGTAAACGGATTTTTGTTAATTCAGATACTTTCGAATTAACGGATTTGTCATAATTCGTTAAAAAACGAATTCGGAACGAAACAAATTGCACATGTCTAGTGGCTGTAATTTCTGTGCTGGGTACATTTAGTTGCTCACAGTGCAGCTGTGGTTGTGATTGGTTAGGGCTGCTCAGTGTTTCCGCTGCTCATTGGGTTTGATTGTTTCCTCTGCTATCCAGAAGGTTAGAGAACTCTCTGGATAATAGATGTGAAGCAATGGAAATAGCAGCATGAATATTTATACAACCCTGGCCAATCCCAGTGAGCCGGGCCATGGTGGCATGCTGGGAGACTGAATATAATTTTTGAGCACACAGGGCTCTGGGTCTTTTCCTGGAGAGGATTAGTCCAGCCTGGAGGGCTTTCTGCACTCCAGGGCAATGCTGCCATGTGCCCGCTGTTTGTGAGGCCTCAGGTGGGCAACCTGAGGGTCTGGATCAGGGGTGTCAAGCTCAATTTCGTCAGCAGTATGGTTGCCCTCAAAGGGCCGGTTGTATCTGGAGTGTGCTACATGCAGAGTTCAAGATTATGCTGTGTACAGAGTACAGGGTTTAGGAGTGTGTTAAGTACAGGGTTCAGGGGTGCCCTATGCAGAGAGTGCTGAGTTCAGGGGAATGCTGCAAACAGAGTGTAAGTTTTAGGGGTGCGTAGCGCACCTAGTGCCAGGTTTAGGGGTGTGCTATGTAGAGTGCCATGTTCAGGGGTACACTGTGTACAGAGTGCAGGGTTTCAGAGTGCGCTATTGCAACACCAACCCCCATCTAGTAACTCCCTATGTAGGTGGCTCTAGTACCGCCCTGTGTAGACGATTCTTTCTACTATCTACTACCCGTGTATTTGGCCCTATTATGCCTCCGTGTAGTCGGCTATGCCCTTACCTTGCAGGAAGATCAATCTGCCTCTCACATTCTGAAATGCTATCCCTGCCATGCCCCACCACGAGGGATCAGTTACATCCGAAGGCCACTGAAAGCACAGCTATACTTTGTAAACACAGAAAGCTTCTGTGTTTACATGTGATAGCGGAGAGCGGGGGGTGAGAGCCAGAGGTGGCGGAATGTTCTGCCACGTTCCGACTGCAAAACTGGGTGGGAGGGCCACATGACAAGGCCTGGCAGGCCAGGAGAGCTGACTGAGGGGCTGTCTGCTGAAGATCTGATCCGGCATAACTGGAGAAAGGTGTCGCTTGGTAGTTGGAAGGAGGCAATCAGCTTTTCCTGGACATTTTGTGACTACAGACGTCTGAGAGATCTTAAAGACTTTTTGGTTGCTGCCACCCCTCTGGTGCTAGAAGGTCAACTGTGTGTTTGCTAAAGGGGACATTGGCTGGCGTCCTGAAGAGCTTAGTTATCTAATTTCTTGTGAAGGGACTATGCTCTTAATGCTCTAAAGTAAGAAGCTTGTGTGCTGCTTTTGACTGCTTCTACTACAAAGCCAAGTCCAAGGTTTGCTATATGCAAGGACTTCTGCTCCAGCTTTATAGAAAGGAGTTCACTGTCCTCAAGTTTTACAAAGTTTCTGTTTTCTGAGTATCCCATTCAATTCCCTCAACCCTATCCAAGTTCTCCAAAACTAAAAACAACAAAAACAACACCCCTAGACTAGGTATTGAGGAAAAGTGTGGCTGAGATTGTGTGTGGAAGGTCCTTGGTAAAAATTCCAGTGGCTCCTACAGAAGTAAGCTCTAAATGTGGGGGCTCGTCCGGGATTTTCCCTATGGATATGGAAGAGACTGTCAGTGTTGTTGCCAGTGTTGTGTGGATTGCGGAGAGGCAATCGGGATGTCGGATTGCGGGAAGGCAGTGTGCTGAAGAACAACTGGAGAATGTCTACTTTACAGTAATGGACACTGCCAGGGCAGAGGTATCTCCAACTGGCAGCAGCGGAAGAGTTAATGTGTGGCGCGGGAGGGAGAACACCAGTGAGGTCTGCCTAGGGACAGGCAGAGTCACCGTCAGTGTTTATGCTACCAGGAAGAATGTCTGTGCTACAATAAGGGATGTTGCCAGTGCAGAAGCATTTTCAGTTGGTGGCAGTGAAGTGAGTTAACTCAGGGCGATGGAGAGAGAGTGCCACCAAAGCCTGTTTGGGGACAAATGAATTTGCCATCAGTTTGTTTGCTACTACAGATGCTGCCTGCTTTACAGTAGAGGTTTTTAATGCCGGACTGTGTCAGCAGTGAGGGAGCTAATGTGCAGCGTGGAAGGGAGCGTCACTGGGAGTGTCAACCCCCAAAGAGTGGGCAGAGTCACTGCCCAAACTGGGCCCATCCGGAAGGGCAGGTGCAGCGGTTGCTTCACCTCAGAAGGGAAGCCACTTGGTGAGAGCACCAAGATGGAGAGAGAACTGAGCGTGAGCACCGTAGTTGCTGCCCACAGAGGTGAATACCCAGATTCACTGGCCGACCTACAGAAGAGGTTACTCAATGACACTGGTGTACGGTTAGTAGCGGAAGGCAGTATAGCTCTGTGCAGTAAGGGGATAGTTGAGCATGTTGCGATTTTCTAAGGGAAGTGCCAGTGTCTCATCATCAAATTACAAGCATGGAGCCGTTGTGGCTATTGTGGTGAAGTGTTACTAAGGCGGCTGCCAAGCATTTTGCAGCCCACCTTGCTACAAGTAGACTGGGAGACTGCCATATGTTTCGCTCCATAAGACGCACTTTTCCCCCCCAAAAAAATTTAGGGAAATGGCTGTGCGTCTTATGGAGCAAATATTGACCAGGCACCCCTCACCGCCGCCATGTTACAAGAGAGGAGGACAGACTCCCGTGTGCGCCAGGCGATCTCCCAGCTGAGCCTCTCACTTAGCCACAGACAGAAGACAGAGCAGCCCGAGCGGCCGAATGGAGTACAGCCACTAGGGCTGCTCTGTCTTCTGTCTGAGTGACAGGCAATGTGGGATGACATCCCAGTCTGTGCGAGGTGGAGGACTGCATTTCATGAGCACAGGTCAGGCTGCATTTCATGGCACTGGTAAGGCTGCGTTTCATGGCACTGGTAAGACTGTGTTTCATTGGCACTGGTAAGACTGTTTCATTGGCACTGGTAAGGCTGTGTTTCATTGGCACTGGTAAGACTGTTTCATCGGCACTGGTAAGGCTGTGTTTCATTGGCACTGGTAAGGCTGCGTTTCATTGGCACTGGTAAGGCTGTGTTTCATTGGCACTGGTAAGGCTGCGTTTCATGGCACTGGTAAGACTGTGTTTCATTGGCACTGGTAAGACTGTGTTTCATCGGCACTGGTAAGGCTGCATTTCATTGGCACTGGTAAGGCTGCGTTTCATTGGCACTGGTAAGGCTGCGTTTCATTGGCACTGGTAAGGCTGTGTTTTATTGGCACTGGTAAGGCTGCGTTTCATGACAGTAGTAAGGCTGAATTTCATTGGCACTGGTAAGGTTGCATCTAATTGGCGCTGGTAAGGCTGCATTTAATTGGCACTGGTAAGGCTGCATTTAATTGGCACTGGTAAGGCTGCATTTCATGGGCGCTGATAAATATTTTAGTACACCATTTGGTGCAGAATATTTTTTTTCTTGTTTCCCTCCTCTAAAACCTTACTTATGCCACGGAGATGCCAAAATCAGTGTCCAAGTTGCTACAGAGGGGTGGTGAGATTGCAGTGCAGCCATTGGGGCCGGTACCAATGGTTGTAAGCCAGACCACCATCTTTCACCAAAGCGAAGCTGTCATCTCAACCTGCACACAGTTGCAGTCACAGCCAGCTACAGCTAAACCTCCTACAGCTAACTAAGCTACAGAGGAGCCAGCTGTCAGCAGTGTCGGATTCCACCAGTCTTTTGGGCAAGGAGAAGCCCACAACCACATTTAACCCTATTGTCCCTGCACAGAAGGAGCTGGATGCCAAAGTTCCTACAGGTGAGCCATGGGGAGCAATAACAGTGTGAAAACAGGTCTTGGTTCACAGCCAATTCACCTGCTGTCTAATTCAGCTGTCAGGGGCCTGTGATTGTCTTTAAAGGGCAGTTACTCACTAAAGTTCTACACAAGTGCAGAGGAGGAAAGACTGTCTGCCAAAACTTCACCCCTAGACTGGATATTGAGGGAAAGTGTGGCTGTGAAAGTGTGCGTTAGTGGAAGAACCTGGGCAGAATTCCAGTGGCTCCTACAAGAGTAAGCGCTACAAAATAGTGAGGGTTGGTTTAGACATGTGTCTAAATCTCCCTTGCTTCTCAAGCCCGATCTGCGTTCTGATCGCGCTCAAGAGTTTACTGCAAGACGGTAAGGAAGCGATACGAAGCCTCTTCACCACCTGTTTTAATCACATTTTGCAGACAAATGTGCCACAACCGTGTGCATTGCATGTAGCTGTGGTGCTTCTCTAATGACGTGTAGTGCTCGGCGCTCAGCATCAATACAAGTTGGGTCAACCAAGAAGGT
>BLSH010386417.1:97942-110528 GCA_018402905.1 Glandirana rugosa | reverse complement strand
TCCTCCTACTCCTCATACCTCACTACCTCCTCAAAAGACTTCTTGTGTTCCTATACTACTTCGTTGGATCATTGTCTTTGGGTGGTCTCTCAGGGGTAGGAGACATAAGGGCCCTAAGGTGTGTCCTTCCAGTGTGACAGGGAGTGGTAGTCCATCCACCTCAACTCCCAGCCCTTGTATCTCACCAACTTGGGAGACTGTACACCTCTGCCACACACCTGAGATGTTCTACTATAAAAGATACACTAGAGTGTAGTATTTATGAAGATACAATGTCTACAATAAAAGACGGTAAGACAACCAATCATCAGATCTTCACCCTAAACCAACAGAATGGCAGAAAATAACATCTGTAACATAGAAGTATTTATGATGTGAGATCACATAGAAAATATCATCTTGTAGAGTCCACACACCGTCTCCACATGTCAGAGGGTTCAACCACTCTATGTTCCCGACCCTCAACTCCACCTACCTGATGGTGAGGGACAGTGTGACCTTCCTGTGTGGAATCCCGGGAATACAGAGGATGGGGACTCTCTGGTGGGTTTCTGTTACTAGGTTGCTTCATCATATCCTTGTGTTCTTCAGAAAACTCCTCCATCACTCCATACTCCTCATCCTCCTCTTTATACTCTTCTTTAATAATATTACAATCCCAGAGATTTCCACTCTGAATATATAAATACATTTATTGTAACAAACAAACTTGTGTATAAAATATAACTAACAGTGATCATTTCTCATCTACCTGATGATGGTGAGGGATGGTGTGACCTTTCTGTGTGGAATCCCGGGAATACAGAGGACGGGGACATCTCTCTGGTGGGTTTCTGTAGTTGGATGACTCCACCATGGTGTCCTGATACAGATCATTGTCTCCTTCTGTAATTTCTGACTCTTCCATCACCCCATCCTCATCATCCTCCTCTTTTATCTCTTCTTTAACCTCAACATTAGAATCTCTCAGGTTTCCACTCTGAATATAGAATAAAAATGACATCAATTGCAACACTGCAGATAATGTACAGATCCTAATGATACTATCAGTGATTGTTCCTCAACTTTCATGTTCATCGGGTCTTCACCTTAAACCAACAGAATGGCAGAAAATAACTTCTGTAACATAGAAGTATTTATGATGTGAGATCACATAGAAAATATCATCTTGTAGAGTCCACACATCATCTCCACATGTCAGAGGGTTCAATCACTTTATGTTCCCGACCCTCAACTCCACCTACCTGATGATGGTGAGGGATGGGGTGATCTTCCTGTGTGGAATCCCGGGAATACAGAGGACGGGGACATCTCTCTGGTGGGTTCCTGGTATTAATTGGATCCATCATATCATTGTGTCCTTCTGAAGGTTCCTCCATCACCCTATACTCCTCTTCTTTATACTCTTCTTGAATACCAATATTTATATCCTTGAAGTCCTTGTTGTCTTCACCCTAAACCAAGAAAATAAATATATTGTAGGATCCATACATTGCCTCCACAAGACATTTTCATATCCTAGATGCTCAGTCACACCTACCTGATCTTCCTGTGTGGAATCCCGGGAATACAGAGGACGGGGACATCTCTCTGGTGGGTTCCCATTACTGGATCCATCTGTAGGAAACACAACACTGACTGAATACATTGTTTCTATGTGTTTATCAGATGATGGGGGGTCTAGGTGGAGCCTCCGTACTGCTCTCTCCTTTATAATAAAGTCTCCTCTTACCCGGTGATGTGAGGGGCGGCTGATTGTCTATCATGACGTCCTTGTAGAGATCCTTGTGTCCTTCTAAATACTCCGACTCCTCCATGGAGAAATAGACAGTGACATCCTGACACCTTATAGGAACCTGACACACACAATGATACAGTCACCATCCAGACACATCCCTTGTCTGTTACTGGATAATGTCCCAGAATTCCCAGCACCGCCCACCTCTCCTGTCAGCAGCTCCATCATCTTCTTGGTGACTTCTAGAATCTTCTGCATGTTGTGTCTCTCAGGTTTTAGGGAGTCACATGAAGGCACTGTGATGGTCATGTGATCTCCTGACTTCACAAGAGTAAATCTCTGTATTGGGGAACCAATAGGAATATCATGTTAGACTCCCAGAATCCTCCTCACCTCTCCGGTCAGGTCTGTGTTTTATTAATAGAGATAAGAGTGATGTCATGTGACCTCCCAGAATCCCCCTCACCTCTCCAGTCAGCAGGTAGATGATCTCCAGGGTGAAGTTTAGTATCTTCTCAATAACGTGACTCCGGTCCTCCTCCATCCTCATTGGTTATGTGATCTATACAGGTTTCCTGTAGACCAATAATTGATAAGAGAGAATGATCTGGGCTGTACTGGTTGTACAATATTAGGATGGGGGTGTATGGAGGATAATATGAGGGTTTCTATCATGGAAGAACGATCCCCGGTGGAATTACACAAAGAGGAACATTCAGTTTAAGGTTTGCTATGGTTTTGGTTCATTTTATATGGGAAATATATTTTGTGTTGAGTGGTTTATTTCTCCTTAGTTTTTAATTTGCTGGCTAAGCTCATTAAGATTCCCTTTATGTTATCAGTTTCCAATGGATTAATTGACAAACCCTCCTCCGTCCCATATCCCTATACATTTAGAGCACCCTTCGGGGATGTCAATTGACATAAAAATGTCAATGTCAATTTTTATCCAAAGTGTAATTGTTATAAACGGGTGCCCTTGCACTTTAAACACGGCACTTTGCCTTAGGCACAAACAAGATGGCGTCTACACCACAGCTTCTGACTGACAACTACTCTGTCCTCCCTGTAATATCTTCCCTCTACCACTCTTTCCACCAGAGTGTCTTCTCTCCCTAAACTCTCATTCCTGTACACATCTGGAGAAAGTAAAAGTCCAGTTGTTGTTGTGGTGTGGGCAGGATAGGCTTCTCTGAAGAGGAGGGTTTTCAGGGATCATCTAAAAGCTAAAAGACAAGGAGATAATCGGATAGGTTGGGGTAAGGAGTTCCATAGGATAGGAGAGGCTCTGGAAAAGTCCTGGAGGCGAGCAAAGGAGGAGGTGACGAAGGAACTAGAGAGCAGGAGGTCTTGAGAAGAACAAAGAGGACGATTAGGTTGGCATTTTGAGACTAGGTTGGTGATGTAGTTGGGGGCCGAGTTGTGGACGGCTTTGTAAGTTGTTGTTAGAATTTTGAATTTCATTTGTTGGCTGAATGAAAGCCAGTGGAGGGATTGACAGAGAGGAGTAGTAGACACAGAGCGGTTGGTAAGGTGGATGAGCCTGGCAGGAGCATTCATGTTGGACTGAAGGGGGGATAGCCTATGTAGAGGTAATCCAGTGAGGAGGGAGTTGCAGTAGTCGAGGCGAGAGATGACCAGAGAGTGAACTAGGAGCTTTGTGGTGTTGTTGGTTAGGAAGCGGCGTATCTTGGAGATGTTGCGGAGGTTGAGGACTTTGGACTGTGTTTGGATGTGGGACCGAAAGGACAGTTCAGAGTTCGTGATTACACCTTGGACCTTGGCATGTGGGGATGGGTTGATAGTTGTGCTATTGATCTTGATAGATCACACAGGCACATGGGGGACAAAGAATCGTGAGCTCAGTTTTGGATAGATTGAGTTTGAGGAAGTGGTGTGACATCCAGACTGATATTAGTGATACGTGAGGAGACTGAAGGAGTGAGCTGAGGGGTAGAGAGATAGATTTGGGTGTCGTCAGTATAGAGATGGTACTGGAAGCCATGGGAGGCAATTACTTGACCCAGGGAGGAGTGTAGATGGAGAATAAGAGAGGTCCAAGAACAGAATTTTGTGAGGCCCCAGCAGAGAAAGGAAGAGGAGGAAGTAAAGTTGTAAGTGACACTGAAGGTGCGGTTGGATAAATAGTCAGCGAAGAGTACAGTCATGGAGACCAAAGGAGTGGAGTTTTTTGAGGAGGAGGGGGTGGTCCACTGTGTCAAGGGCAGCAGAGAGGTCTAAGCGTAGGAGTTCGGAATAGAGTCCATTGGATTTGGCTGTTAGCAGATCGTTGGTGAGTTTTAGGAGAGCAGTTTGCGTGGAGTGTTGAGGGCGGAATCCAGACAGAAGGGGATCAAGAAGGTTATTCTTGGCAAGGTGGTCGCTCAGTCAGTTGTAAACCAGACGTTCAAGGAGTTTGGATAAAAAGGGGAGCAAGGAGATGGGGCGTAGGTTGTTAAGATTGGTGGGGTCTAGTGAGAGCTTTTTAAGAATGGGGGTGACCAATGCATGTTTTAGAGCAGCCTTTCTCAACCTTTTCAACACAGAGGAACCTTTGAAATAATTCTCCGGTCTCGGGGAACCCCTGCTAAGAAATAAAAATCTATAACTCATGATACATTAGTGTGATGGTCCCTACACTTGTGGTCAATGGGAAGAATGCGCCTTACACTTGTGGTCAATGGGAAGAATGCTCCTTACACTTGTGGTCATTGGGAAGAATGCTCCTTACACTTGTGGTCATTGGGAAGAATTACCCCCTTACAGATAGCTAAAAAGATCAATGGTATCATTGGGAATTTATCTGAGAAGTCGAAACTGACCATTGCTCAAGGAACCCCTAGCAACCTCTGGAGCAACCCTAGGGTTGAGAAACCCTGTTTTAGAGAGTTGGGGAAGATTCCAGAAGAGAGGGAGAGGTTGAAGATGTGAGTTAGGGGGTGTAGAATGGAGCCAGAGGGGGACGTAGCATTTGTGAGGGAACCGGGTCAAGGGGGCAAGGTGGACGTTAGAGAAAAGTTTAGCAAGCTTGTCTATAGTGGGGGGGTTGAATGAAAGAAGTAATGACTGTAGCTGTGGACATGGGGTGTTAGGAGGAGAAGGCATCTGTACAGTGGAGATCTCCTCACGAATTGTATCAATCTTATGTTTGAAGTGATTGGCGATCTCCTGGGCAGTGGGTGAGTTGGTGGGTGGAGGATGAAGTAGAGAGTTGAAGGTAGAGAAGAGTTGGCGGGGACGGGATGATAAGTTGTTAGAGTCATAAAATAGATCTGCTTGGCAGTGAAGAGGCAGGAATTGTATATTTGGAAGACAGATTTATATTGGTTGAAGTCTTTCTGAGACTTAAGGCCCGTACACATGGAACAACGGTTGTACAACACCTTGTTGTACGATCATCCGACCGTTAGTATGCGCTATTAAAACAGCCGACATGCATCGGTCATACAACAGATGTTGGCTGAGAAAACTTTGGTTGTACAACAAGCCGTCATACGACCGTTGTACCGTGTATACAGAGACGTTGAGCCAACAAAGTTGTACGCCCAAAAAGTACGCCCGGAAGTGCTCGGTCGTGTAAACCTACGTTCCTAATTCACCTGAAACTCCTCTTTATACGCTCGTAGCATTTCACTACGTTTGGCTTGGTGGTACGATCACTTAGTGCATGTCAGTACACGAGACACAACAGCCAACATACGATTTTGGACGTCCGGTCGTATGACCGTCGCACCCGTGTGTACGAGGCATTAGTCTTATGCTACAGGTGCTCATGTTTTTTTGAGACTTCTGGTGTCATCTGTTTGCCAAGGTTGTAGAGGTCGTGGACTGATTCTGTCAGGACAGGGAGGAGATTTTGTCATAGAGGTGGTCGGCAGCAGGGTATTGAAGTGAAGGGTTGAGGTGGCGAAAGGTTTCTACGGGTAACTGTTAGGTGGTTGGAGGGAGAGGAGGTGGAAGGGAGT
Source organism: Glandirana rugosa (assembly GCA_018402905.1). Lineage (NCBI taxonomy): Eukaryota > Metazoa > Chordata > Amphibia > Anura > Ranidae > Glandirana > Glandirana rugosa. Next base: position 104,825 of record BLSH010386417.1, on the reverse strand, counting down.
GAAACTAATAAGGTGGTGGTCAGAGAGAGGGAAGGGATATTTGGAGAGGTTGCACGGAGTGCATAGGTGGTCAAGGGTGTTCCCGTCAGTGTAAGTAGACGCGTGTATCCATTTCTTCAGGTCAAAGGAGGAGGTTAGACGGAGAAGCTTGGAAGTATCAGGAGAGTTTGTATTAATAGGGATGATGAAGTCAACAAGAATGATTGCGGGGATTTCAGAAGAGAGAAAGTAGGGTAGCCAGGCAGAGAAGTCATCAAGTCATCCTCCCATGTTCACCTCCGGGACTTCTCCAGAGCCTCTCCCATGCTCTGGATCTCCCTACCCCGACCCGTGTACATTGAAAATAAGATCTTATTACCTCCTCTGCTGCCAGGTCCTGCAATGTCTCCTCGACTCGCCTCTCACACTTCCTATTTATACCTGACATCACTTCCTGCCTGGACCTGACATCACTTCCTGTCCCTGTAGAAGTGAGATCACCACCTTGTGGAGCTCAGAGAAACTGCGGCCCCAGGAACGTAATGCTGTTTTATGTATTAACTCAGGGGTAGGCAACCTTCGCCCCCCCCCCCCAGCTGTTGTGGAACTACATTTCCCATGAGGCATTGCAAGGCTGGAGGGTACAATTACTCACAGATGCATGATGGGACTTGTAGTTCTGCAACAGCTGGAGGGCTGCAGGTTGCCTACTCCTGAACTGTACACCGATCAGCCATAACATTAACATTTCAAGGATTTCAAGGACACATATGAATTACACAGGTTGTTCTGAGGCCAATTTAATGCAGATGAGGCACCAAGTGAGTTTAATTACCACCTTAATCAGCCACAGAACAACCTGTGTAATTCATATGTGCCCTGGATTAAAGGGATGATGTGGCAACCCTATTACTGGTACTGCCGGTAGGTACTGCTGGCTGGTACTGGTACCGCAGGCTGGTACTCCTGGTGCGTACTGCTGGATGGTACTGGTACTGCTGGCTGGTACTTGCTGGCTGGTAGTGCTGGTGGGTACTGGTACTGCTGGTGGGTACTTGCTGGCTGGTAATGCTGGTGAGTACGGGTACTGCCGATGGGTACTGCTGGCTGGTATTGCTGGCTGGTAGAGCTGGTGAGTGCTGGTACTGCTGGTGGTTACTGGTACTGTAGGTGGGTATTGCTGGCTGGTAGTGCTGGTGGGTACTGCTGGCTGGTACTGCTGGTGAGTACTGGTACTGCTGGTGGGTACTTGCTGGCTGGTAGTGCTGGTGAGTACTGGTACTGCTGGTGGGTACTGGTACTGCTGATGGGTACTGCTGGCTGGTTTTGCTGGTGGGTACTTACTGGCTGGCACTGCTGGCTGGTACTTGCTGGCTGGTACTGCTGGTGGGTACTGGTACTGCTGAAGTGTACTGGTGCTGCTGGTGGGTACTAGTACTGCTGGTGGCTGGTACTGGTAGTGCTGGTTGGTACTGGTACTGCTGGCTGCTACTGGTAGTGCTGGTGGGTACTGGTACTGCTGGCTGGTATTGGTAATGCTGGTGGGTACTGGTACTGCTGGCTGGTATTGGTAGTGCTGGTGGGTAAGCAGTAGAGAGCTTCCTGTATAGCTCTTGTCACAGACGGAGTGCATTTGGTATCACTCCGCCTGTGAAGGAGCCAGCGATATACAGGAAGCATCGGCTTTGCTTTCTCTAGTGCGGCTGTGTCCTTCACATTGATACTCGGGGATGGCGGGTTGGGAAACCGCAATCTGGGCTTGCCGACCCGCCATCCCAGAGCAGGACGTGGCGGGCCACATCAGAGGGCGCTGCGGGCCAGCAGTTAGGTACTCCTGCTCTATGAGATCTTCCAGATCCCCCAATGGGAGCCTGTTTTCAAAACTGCTTATCCTTGCTGAGTCGGATCCGTTGTTCATCACTTTTGGCGCATCCAACATCATAATCATTTTTAGAGAAAATCCTCTGCCAATTCGACAGCCTGTTTGGTGCCCTCCATTTCCGTTCCTCTGGCAAAGGAGAGTCTTGGAGGCGAAAACTTCCTCTGAGAGTGTCTTCTGGTGGGGTTGGCACACTGACTGGTGTAGCAGCATTCATTTGTCCCAGCAGCATTTGGGGTTCCAAAGTGATAGGTGCTTCTGTGCTATTGCAGAGCTCTCATAGTGATCACCTCTGGAACTACTTCCACTCCATCTGTCCTTCTACTAGGATCCGTCCCGAGTGAGGAATGGGCTGAAGGTCTGACGAACAGGTATGTAGCCCACATACGAGCACTTCTGAGTTCAGATTCTCCAGACTTCTAACTCTACTAGTTTCTGCAGAGGTATGTGCCTCAAATGTTTGTCATAAAAGTCTCTATATAGTAGAGTCAACTGTGCTTCTGTGTCCAACTAAGCTTTGGTGTACACTCCCTCCACTTGAATGGAGACTACAGGTGAGGGACCTACCAGCTCATCTGAAAGTTTATCTGGATGAGACCTTGCACTTCTGATCCGAGATTTTTCTGATCAAGTTGTTTGCTTGAGAGACCTTTTCTAGAATTTACAGAGCGGTGTATATCAGCTCCCTGTGTCCAAGAGCCAGGCAATGGATTTGGAGGGTGAGCTGGTTCTAAGGGACAATTACTAGGAGAGGTCTGTGTACTTTTGGTTTGCCAAGTCTGTGTCTCTTGAGAAGTGAAGCTCATGGTTTTCTTTAGGTCCTCAGTTGGTTCCTTCACTAAATCCCCCCGAAGTTTCCCTCCAGCTTTGGGAAGAACAACTTCTTTGTGGCTTGTATTACCTCGGCTGTATGATCAGCTGCGGAGTCATTTTGTGGGCATTGTGCCGAAAGTGTCCCGGTTCTCCACACTGGTAACAACGCCGGATGGACCAGACTCTCCCTTGTCAGCAGCTAGTGTGGTTACTGTCTGTCCCATTTCCAACATAACCTTCTGTATGGCAACGTGGGCTTCCATGACTTGTCCTACCATCTTTTAAGCTTCAAAAAAGGACTGTTGAATCAACACTTTTTTGGGACCATTGGCATTTATACAGCGATCAGTGCTATAAAAATGCACTAATTACTGTGTAAATGCCATTAACCTGCAGGGGGCGCTCTAAGGGTTAAGAGTGTTCCCTGGGCGTTGTTCTAACTGTGGGGGGACTGCCCTAACAGGAGAAGGGAAGTGATCACAGCTTCCGTGTAGATATATAGGCCTGACACTGACTCAGCCAGGCCCAAAGCAAACGCCCTTTACAGGCAGGGACCGCAAGACCCTATGGAGTAGCAAAACATAGACAGTTCAAGTGCTAGCTGTCCACGTGGCTACTGAGCTTAGTACCACATCTTCAGGCCCTGGCAGCCCTCCCGACTGCAGCTGTCCCTCTCTATACTGCCCATGCCATCACAGGACATTCCACTGGCTGTGCACCCATCCCAGACTGCTTGCTCCCAGTCCTCCCTGGCGTGCCTTCCTGAGTTCCCAACTGTATGACACTCTCCAGCCCTCCTGGCTATGACTTGTAGCTCTTCCTGGAGACCTGCCTGGCAGTGCTCTCCTGCTATCCTCTCCTCTCAGAAAGTCCCATCCGCACCCAAACCCAGGCCCAAGGTCACCCTTCCAAAGCTTAGCGCTCTCCAAGGACACGACAGCCTAGCACTCCATCTCCAGCTTCCTCCCGAACAACTCCCTCCTAGCTGGGCTGACCCTGTGTATTTAAAGAGGCCAATCATGGTTGGGAATTGGTCAGGGCTCCTCAGAATGCCACAGGCAGCTCCACCTCTCCTTCCTTTCCAGAAGATTCTAGAATGTTCAGGAAAGAAGTGGGAGGTCTCGTGATGTTGCCTGTGAGTCACTCAGCTCTGCCTGAGTCACCCCCAACCCAGATCAAAACAAACAGGCTTGGCTGCCAGCATACACTAACAAAACCTAATCACTACCATTTCTAGCACACTAAATGGTGCAACATATACAGTACATTTACAGTCCCTGCCTAATCAGATAAACAGACAGCATTATGGAAGATATCCTGCATGCAGTACTTCAATGGGAAGCTATTATAGATAAACCAGAGCAACGATCGGTTTGATGTTAACGAGAGCTATCAGTCTGTCCTGGCATTCCCCTTTTCTCTGGAATCAAAGGCGTATTGACAGATGCAACCTGACCAATTAAGCGTCTGAGGACTCGGAGTGGCCATTGTGTTTATGACTGTATCACTGCCCTCCCTTACCGTTTTATACTAATATCTTCCAATATATGCAGGTTTCATTCTCGAAACTGGTAGATCATTGTTCAGCATTCAATTTGATGTCCAGTGATAAAACGAAGACTATATCAGATGGGCCTGTCACCCTTCTGTATGCTGTAGTTTAGCCATCTATGACCTTGATTTTTTCGGTAATATATTCCCCATTCAAATGTATACTTAATATTAATGTGTCGTGGTGCTGTCTGGTTTTTATGAATTGTATGGTGGATTTTGTTAAATTGTAAATTGGGCAGAGGTCTCGAAGAGGTCGCCTAAAGCTTATCTGCTTTTTACGATCCCCATTAGTTCCGGGTAGACATTTTATGGCATGTTGTGTTTTCCTAATGGATTTGATTGCCCTACAAACCATGGGTGAGAGAACTGAAGGATTCTGTTATAGTTTTATGATAGGTCACTTCCAATCCCCTCCAGAAAGTGATAAGCTGGAGGAGATGATTGCTAGCAGACTCTACCAGATCTCTGGCCTCAGTGGAGATAACAGGTCCTTTAAGCACTTAAGGACCGGAAGGATTTCCAGCTTTAGGACCGGAGCCCTTTTTGCGATTCGGCGCTGTGTCGCTTTAACTGACAATTGCGCGGTCGTGCGACGTTGTACCCAAACGAAATTTGCGTCCTTTTTTCCCCACCAATAGAGCTTTCTTTTGGTGGTATTTGATCATCGCTGCGTCATTTCTGATCGCCCCTATAAACAAAAGAAGAACGACAATTTTGCCAAAAAAAAAAACTAATTTCTTACTTTTTGCTAAAATACAAATCCAAAAAAAAACATTTTTTTTCATCGGTTTTGGCCAATTTATATTCTTCCTCATATTTGTGATAAAAAAAAATTGCAATCGGCGTTTATTGATTGGTTTGCGCAAAAGTGGCCGCGTTTACGGATGATGAGAATTAATTTCTGGGGTTTTTATTTTTTTAAAAATTTTTTACTAGTAATGGCGGCGATCTGCGATTTTTAGCGGTACTGCGATATTGCGGCGGACATGTCAGAACATTTTGACACTTTTTTGGGACCATTGGCATTTATACAGCGATCAGTGCTATAAAAATGCACTGATTACTGTGTAAATGCCATTGGCAGTGAAGGGGTTAACATGCAGGGGGCGCTCTAAGGGTTAACTGTGTTCCCTGGGCGTGTTCCAACTGTGGGGGGACTGCCCTAGCTGGGGAAGGGAAGCGATCACAGCTTCTGTGTAGAGGAAGGCTGTGATCACAGCCCTTCCCCCCTCACAGAACGGAGGTCCGTGTTTACATACACGGACCTCCGTTCTTTCACTCCGGGGGGGGGGGGGGCATCGCGGGTGGCCGGCGGAGATCGAATCCGCCGCACCCGCTCCCTGGCCCTCCCTGAACACAGTGAGCGCGCGGGCGTGCCTCCGGTGGCGCGCGCGCGCTCACTGGGCTCGATCTCGCGGCCGCCATCATATGACGGCGATCCGTGCTATCGAGCCACACTGTCGCCGTCAATTGCCGATCAGCCGTCGGCAAGCGGTTAAAATGTTAGGCTATGGAGGTTCATTCCTAGGTATTTGTTGCAGCATTGTCTATCTGTTCTATAAAACCGTCATGGCCGACCAAGGATTCTTGAACAACATGGCTGCCAGACACGGCTTTTCGTATAGCCAGTATGTGATATCATTACAGTGCCGATGTCGATGAGCGGTCTGTCTGCCTGCAGGATGGACTATCCTGCCTCTCAGTATAATTAGCAATCTGGAAATCCCCTTCTCCACTCCTTCCGTCTCAATCCGTTCTGGCCTGTGGTCACCTGAATTAGCCTCCACCCTCTCACCCGTCTTGGTCTTCTCCTCTCCTCCCCTCAGGTTCCCGGGCTTTCCTTTCCTTTTTCTTGGCTTCTACCCCTTTTGCTCACTCACATGCAATTTTTAGGTCTCTTCCAGCTTATCTGAATGAAGAAGTCCTGCCTGTAGTATACAAGTTCCAACATTCTTAGCATGGCTGTACTAGGGTTGCCACATCATCCCTTTAATCCAGGACACATATTAATTACACAGGTTCTGTGGCTGATTTAAGGTGGTAATTAAACTCACTTGGTGCCTTATTTGCATTAAATTAGCCTCAGAACAACCTGTGTAATTCCTATGTGTCCTGGATTAAAGGGATGATGTGGCAACCCTAGGCTGTACTAGTTCCTGTGCCAACTAAACTGCAGAGCACTGCCATCTTGTGGCCATTTGATAATCTGCTATCAGTAACAATGATATGTGCTAACAAAATCTGCGCTTGTGGATAATGAATGATAATAATACACCCGATGATCCCTGAAGAGAGATCAATCCAGGGACCAATGTGTGTATAAGAGGCTGCTGCTACATAAGTGAGTACTCATAGATAACGTGAAAACATAAAACGCAGCGCCACCTAATAATGATAGTGCCAAAATAACATATTATATAAATGTGATTTCACATTCCAATTAATTATGTGATACATCAATAATCAAAAAACAATCAAAAACAGAAAAGTCCATAGATAAAGTGCTCCGTGCTCAATCAAGTGCCAATAGTAAAACGTGGTGCTCGGTGACAATCCCCCGTTGTGACCCCACTCACCAGAACAAATGGATCCCCAGCTTTTCAGTCTGGGGATCAAACAAGCCAAGTCCTGGTGCTGGTCAGATGGATATGAGCTGTC
>BLSH010386417.1:69602-90526 GCA_018402905.1 Glandirana rugosa | reverse complement strand
TGGGAGTTCCACATAATCACAAGACTTGTAAGCTTTCCGAAAGGAGCAGACTGAGGGAGTTGTACACTCAAGTAAGTAGCTCAATTTGTCAGACTTAACTACGTTCCCTATTTATCTTGTGGTCCAGGATATTCGGGATATGAAAGACATTTTCTACACTAAGAAGCTACAGTATCCATCTACTCACCTGTGTGAGACCTACAGAGTTTGTTAAACCCGTACTTGTTCTGGCTCAACTACAAGACCATAAACGTTGTCTCCAGTGACATATAGGGCTTATAGGACCTGGTGTTCTATTTATCCCTTGCATCAATTCAGACTGTTTAACTCGATGAATGAACTCACATGTTGAGGGAGTCAGACGAGGAAAGCCTTTCGAATGTTCAGAACACTAATACACCTTGAGGGTGGTGTGGGTTCTCTGATGTTTGAGAAGATAGGACTTCTGTGAAAACATTTCCTGCACTCAGGGCAGGAATACGGCTTCTCACCCGTGTAGCATATCTGATGTTCAGTAAGATTGGACTTTCATGAAGGACATTTTCTACACTAAGAAGCTATAGTATCCATCTCCTCACCTGTGTAAGACCTACAGTGTTTGTTAAACTCACACTTGTTCTGGCTCAACTACAAGACCATAAACTTTATCTTCAGCGACATATAGGGCTTATAGGACCTGGTGTTCTATTATCCCTTGTGTCGATTCAGACAGTTTAAGGCAATGAATAAACTCACATGTTGAGGAAGTCAGACAAGGAAAACCTTTAAATTTCAGGACACCAATACACCTCAAAAGTGGTGTGGGCTTCTCTGACGTTTGAGAAGATAGGACTTCTGTGAAAAACATTTCCTGCACTCAGCATAGGAATACGGTTTCTCCCCTGTGTGAGCTTATTGATGTTTGATAAGTTCTGATTTTATGTGGATAACGTTTTCCGGGGGGAAGGAATACAGCTTTTCTCATGTGTAGCATATCTGATGTTTGGTAGGATTGGACTTTCATGAAGGGAATTTTCTACACTAAGAGGCTACAGTATGCATCTACTCACCTGTGTGAGACCTACATTGTTTGTTAAAATGGTATGTGTTCTGACTCAACTACAAGACCATAAACTTTATCTCCAGCGACATACATGGCTTATAGGACCTGGTGTTCTATTTATCCCTTGCATGAATTCAGATAGTTTAACTCGATGAATAAACTCACATGTTGAGGAAGTCAGACAAGGAAAGCCTTTCGAATGTTCAGGACACTAATACACCTCTAGGGTGGTGTGGGTTCTCTGATGTTTGAGAAGGTAGGACTTCTGTGAAAAACATTTCCCACATTCATCAGGCTCACTGCGGCAGGGGGACCCTGGACCTATCCAATTTCGATCTTCTGTTTTCCTCCTACTTTGGTAGGAAGGCTATTGCATCTATCCTGGGCTTTATATGGTTAGGAAGACCTCATTTGGTAACCCCGTTGGCCCTATACCTTTAGATCTTGGGCATATTTGCACATGATTTGTTGAACTCGATCCCCTTGACCACCCTGTGTCCAGCTCTTGGTCCACACACCCTGCGGCAAGTCTCGCAAGCCTCTGCAATCATGAATACGGGTATTTTCCAGGAAACCTTACATTAGGTTATAGACCTCTGCAACCACTATAATTCGTTGGGACGGTGAACCTTATGTCTACTAATACCCAGATATTGTTACTAATGAGAACTGTTTGACCCTCTGGTCATAAACACTCTTCTTTCTTTTGAGCTTTTTGGAATACAATCAGAAACCTCATGCTTTTTGATCATACCTGCAAGGACCGCCCAATACCCTGTATGGCATGAGGACTTGTTTTTAATGTTCTGACCACTTACCCCAGAGGAAGATCTTTGATCGAACATCATCGAAACGTGTTTGGTCGTCTTCTGCTGGTTCTCGGCAGACTACAGTGTTCTTTTTTTATGCTTCCATGTATGGAACATATGCATGTCAGCACAGACTCCCACCCAGGAGCGGAGATCGAGTTATGGAACGCCGGCCTGAGGGAGGGAGTCAAATTTATGAGTTAGGTCCTGCAGGTGGGGTTTTCGCCGGAGCATACCCAGTGGTAGACTGACATGGAGCGCGTCAGAAAGGAAAATTGCGGTATTTGATATTCAATTTTCCGTTCTCCAGCGGCATATTGGGATTGTACGACTTGTTGTTCTATTGATCCCTTGCTTTGATTCAGACTGTTTAACTCGATGAATAAACTCACATGTTGAGGAGGTCGGATGAGGAAAGTCTTTCCATTGTTCAGGACACTAATACACTTGGAGGGCAGTGTGGGTCTCCGATGTTTGAGAAGATAGGATTTCAGTGAAAAACATTTCCCACACTCAGGGTAAGAATACGGCTTCTCACCTGTATGGGATTATTGATGTTTGACAAGTTCTGATTTTTGTGGTTAAAGTATTCCTGCACTCACTGCAGGAATACGGCTTTTCCCCCATGTAGCATATCTGATGTTCAGTAAGAATGGACTTTCATGAAGGCCATTAACTACACTAAGAAGTTGTTAAACTCATACTTGTTATAACTCAACAAGACCATAAACTTTATCTCCAGCGACTTATATGACTTGGTGTTCTATTTATCTCTTGCATTGATTCAGACAGTTTAACTCAATGAATAAACTCACATGTTGAGGGAGTCAGGCGAGGAAAGCCTTTCGAATGTTCAGAACACGAATACACCTCAAGGGTGGTGTGGGTTCTCTGATGTTTAAGAAGATAGGACTTCTGTGAGATACACTTCCTGCACTCAGGGCAGGAATACAGCTTCTCATCCGTGTAGCATATCTAATGTTCAGTAAAATTGGACTTTCATGAAGGGCATTTTCTACACTCAGAAGCTACAGTTTGCATCTACTCACCTGTGTGAGACCTACAGTGTTTGTTAAAATGGTACGTGTTCTGACTCAACTACAAGACCATAAACTTTATTTGCAACGACATATAGGGCTTACATGACCTGGTGTTCTATTTATCTCTTGCATTGATTCAGACAGTTTAACTCGATGAATAAACTCACATATTGAGGGAGTCAGACGAGGAAAGCCTTTCGAATGTTCAGAACACTAATACACCTCAAGGGTGGTGTGGGTTCTCTGATGTTTGAGAAGATAGGACTTCTGTGAAAAACATTTCCTGCACTCAGGGCAGGAATACAGCTTCTCGCCCGTGTAGCATATCTGATGTTCAGTAAGATTGGACTTTCATGAAGGACATTTTCTACACTCAGAAGCTAAAGGTATGCATCTACTCACCTGTATGAGACCTACAGTGTTTGTTAAACTCATACTTGTTCTGACTCAACTACAAGACCATAAACGTTATCTCCAGTGACATATAGGGCTTATAGGACCTGGTGTTCTATTTATCCCTTGCATGGATTCAGACAGTTTAACTCGATGCATAAACTCACATGTTGAGGAAGTCAGACGAGGAAAGCCTTTTGAGTGTTCCGTTTAATGGAGGATACTCATAGGCAGAAAAATGCTAATGTTGTAAGCCACATGGAAAGATGTCTATAGCATGACAGGAAACTGGAGAATGATTCCAGAGAGAAGGAAGAGGAGGGGATATACACAAGTATGGCGAGAGAAAGAGCTTCACACTTAGCACAGGAATACAGCCTCTCCCCTGTGTGAATTTGCAGTTGTAGTAGTGCAGTTTAAGGTGGGAATTCAGGTGGGAATTCCTAAACATTTCCCGCACTCAGGAACATGCCTTCTCACCCGTGTGAGTTGTTTTGATGTTGCAGAAGGCCTGCTTTTTGCGTAAAACTTTTTCCACACTCAGGACAGGAATACGGCTTTTCACCCATGTGGGTCCTCTGATGCGCATTAAGATGGTGCTTCTGTGCAAAACATTTCCCACACTAAGGGCAGGAATATGTGCTGTCACCCGTGTGAGTTTTTTTATGTTGTAGAAGGCTTGATTTTTGTGTAAAACATTTTCCACACTCAGGGCAGGGATATGGCCTTTCACCCGTGTGAGTTCTTCGATGTTTTTTAAGATGGGAATTCTGTGAGAAACATTTCCCGCACTCAGGGCAGGAATATGCCTTCTCACCCGTGTGAGTTACTTGATGTTGTAGAAGGCTTGTTTTTTGTGTAAAACACTTCCCACACTCAGGGCAGGAATAAGGCTTTTCACCCGTGTGAACTCTCCGATGCTCTTTAAGATGAGACTTCTGTGAAAAACGTTTCCCGCACTCGAGGCAGGAATATGCCTTCTCACCCGTGTGAGTTGTTTGATGTTGTAGAAGGCTTGCTTTTTGTGTAAATCCTTTTCCGCACTCAGGGCAGGAAAATGCCTTCTCACGCGTGCGAGTTGTTTGATGTTGTAGAACGTGAGCTCTTTGATGTAAAACAAAGTCAGATCTTCGCGGAAAACACTTCCCACACTCGGAGCAGACGTGTATCTTCTCACCTGTGTACAACATCTGATGTTCAGAAAAATAGGACTTAGGTGAAAAACATTCCCCAGATTCCTCCATGTGATCTCCTGAGATGTCCTCATCTTCCATTCTACAACCTAGAGATAAAGTGAGACGATCTTTTGAGGGTTTCTCCATGGCCGGTCCTGGAAAAATATAAAAACATCATCAATAGATATGAGAGGGTTACTTCACTTCCATCAAGATCCCATCTGGATCAGGGAGATAGTAGTGAGCAGATGTTCTCTGCGGAGGTCCCAACCAGCTGGGACTCTTCCCCTCTTCAGTCAAAGGGCCTTTGGTCCTCCTCCCAGATCCCTTCTACATTTACACAGCCTTGTCAGAAGAGCTGGAACCAATGGGGGCTGGGAGGTCCATGCTCTTTACACAACCACAAACCTAGGCACTGGGTCATGTGACCTCTGATAGACAAGAGGGTCAAAGTTCAGGCTTGAAGACCCTTTACCATAGAACAAGTGACCATAGGCCTAGGCTTCTGGTGATATGCAGCTTTCTCCCAGAAAGGTAAGTGTTTTAGTGTTATTCCCTATCCCAATGAAATGTTTGAAAAATGTACGGTTTGGGTCTTTTACAAACCCTCAAAGCTGGAAGGGAAAAAAAACATCCAAAAAAATTGCAAAAATGGTGCGGCCACCTGAGATTAAAAAGTCGAGCGCAGGGCCTGAAAGCGAAAGGGGTAATAAAGTTTTATGGTAACATTTAGCTATAAGTCTGCTGGAGGAAGAGGGACCAACCTAAGGAAGGTTCAATCTGTGTTCTCATATCTGTGCTACTGTAACTAGGAGTGACACCCAACCTAATACTGCCAGCTGAACCCCAGAATGGCTATCAGTACAGGGAGGTGACCATTATCAACCTATTATTGGCTGATATCACTCAGCTCCCGCCCTACTCTGGACCAATCAGTGAGCAGTAACAGAGCAGAGATAAGAGAAGAATATATTATGGGTCACCTGTGCTGATCTCTGTAGGAGTGTCCTCCTCTATGAATGTCCTCCTCAGTCCAGCCTCCTCTGTATATTGCTGATCATCCCTCACATACGTCTCTTCTACTTCACCCTCAACTTTCATGTTCATCAGATCTTCACCCTAAACCAACAGAATGGCAGAAAATAACATCTGTAACATAGAAGTATTTATGATGTGAGATCACATAGAAAATATCATCTTGTAGAGTCCACACATCGTCTCCATATGTCAGAGGGTTCAATCACTTTAAGTTCCCGACCCTCAACTCTGCCTACCTGATGATGGTGAGGGATGGGGTGACCTTCCTGTGTGGAATCCCCGGAATACAGAGGACGGGGACATCTCTCTGTTGGGTTCCTGGTATTAGATGGGTCCATCACATCCTTGTATCCATCAGAAAATTCCTCCATCACTCCATACTCCTCATCGTCTTCTATAAACTCTTCTTTAGCAACAATATTATAATCCCCAAGATTTTGACTCTGATTAAAAAAATAAAACATTTATTGTAACATATAGGCTTGTATTTAAGTCATAACTACCAATGACTGATAATCATCGACCTGATCATCTTGAGGGATGGTGTGACGTTCTTGTGTGGAATCCCGGGAATACAGAGGACGGGGACATCTCTCTGGTGGGTTTCTGTAGCTGGATGACTCCTCCATGGTGTCCTTGTGCAGATCCTTGTGTTCTTTTGGAAACTCCCCCATTACCCCATCCTCCTCTTTTATCTCTTCTTTAACCTCAACTGTAGAATCTCTCAGGTTTCCACTCTGAATATAGAATAAAAATGACATCAATGGTAACACTGCAGATAATGTACAGATCCTAATGATACTATCAGTGATTGTTCCTCATCTACCTGATGATGGTGAGGGATGGTGTGACCTTCCTGTGTGGAATCCTGGGAATACAGAGGATGGGGACCTCTCTCTGGTGGGTTCCTGGTATTAATTGGATCCATCATATCATTGTGTCCTTCTGAAGGTTCCTCCATCACCCTATACTCCTCTTCTTTATACTCTTCTTGAATACCAATATTTATATCCTTGAAGTCCTTGTTGTCTTCACCCTAAACCAAGAAAATAAATATCTTGTAGGATCCATACATTGCCTCCACAAGACATTTTCATATCCTAGATGCTCAGTCACACCTACCTGATCTTCCTGTGTGGAATCCCATAAATACAGAGGACGGGGACATCTCTCTGGTGGGTTCCCATTACTGGATCCATCTGTAGGAAACACAACACTGACTGAATACATTGTTTCTATGTGTTTATCAGATGATGGGGGGTCTAGGTGGAGCCTCCGTACTGCTCTCTCCTTTACAATAAAGTCTCCTCTTACCCGGTGATGTGAGGGGCGGCTGATTGTCCATCATGACGTCCTTGTAGAGATCCTTGTGTCCTTCTAAATACTCCCACTCCTCCATGGAGAAATAGACAGTGACATCCTGACACCTTATAGGAACCTGACACACACAATGATACAGTCACCATCCAGACACATCCCTTGTCTGTTACTGGATAATGTCCCAGAATTCCCAGCACCGCTCACCTCTCCTGTCAGCAGCTCCATCATCTTCTTGGTGACTTCTAGAATCTTCTCCATGTTGTGTCTCTCAGGTTTTAGGGAGTCACATGGAGGCACTGTGATGGTCATGTGATCTCCTGACTTCAGAATAGGAAACCTCTGTATTGGGGAACCAATAGGAATATCATGTTAGAATCCCAGAATCCTCCTCACCTCTCCGGTCAGGTCTGTGTTTTATTAATAGAGATAAGAGTGATGTCATGTGAGCTCCCAGAATCCTCCTCACCTCTCCGGTCCGGTCTGCGTTTTATTAATAGAGATAAGAGTGATGTCATGTGACCTCCCAGAATCCTCCTCACCTCTCCGGTCAGCAGGTAGATGATCTCCAGGGTGAAGTTTAGTATCTTCTCAATCACGCGACTCCGGTCCTCCTCCATCCTCATTGGTTATGGGATCTATAAAGGTTTCCTGTAGACCAATAATTGATAAGAGAGAATTATCTGGACTGTACTGGATGTACAATATTAGGATGGGGTGTATGGGGGATAATATGAGGGTTTCTATCATGGAAGAACGATCCCGGTGGAATTACACAAAGAGGAACATTCAGTTTAAGGTTTGCTATGGTTTTGGTTCCATTTTATATGGGAAATATATTTTGTGTTGAGTGGCTTATTTTTGGTTAGTTTTTAATTTGCTGGCTAAGCTCATTAAGATTCCCTTTAGGTCTATCAGTTTCTAATAGATCAATTGACAAACCCTCCTCCATCCCATATCCCTATAAATTTAGAGCACCCTTCGGGGATGTCAATTGACATAAAAATGTCAATGTCAATTTTTATCCAAAGTGTAATTGTTTTAAATATTTTAAACGCGGCACTTTATCTAAGGCACAAACAAGATGGCATCTACACCACAGCTCCTGACAGACTGCAGGTGATCCTGTATTTCCCCATCCAGCTATTTTCATCTCAGACTGACAACTACTCTGTCCTCCCTGTAATATCTTCCCTCTACCACTCTTTCCACCAGAGTGTCTTCTCTCCCTAAACTCTCATTCCTGTACAAATCTGGAGAAAGTAAAAGTCCAGTTGTTAGGTGTGGGCAGGATAGGCTTCTCTAAAGAGGAGGGTTTTCAGGGATCATCTAAAAGCTAAAAGACAAGGAGATATTCGGATAGGTTGGGGTAAGGAGTTCCATAGGATAGGTAAGGCTCTGGAAAAGTCCTGGAGGCGAGCAAAGGAGGAGGTGACGAAGGAACTAGAGAGCAGGAAGTCTTGAGAAGAACAAAGAGGACGATTAGGTTGGTATTTTGAGACTAGGTTGGTGATGTAGTTGGGGGCCGAGTTGTGGACGACTTTGTAAGTTGTTAGAATTTTGAATTTCATTTCTTGGCTGAATGAAAGCCAGTGGAGGGATTGACAGAGAGGAGTAGCAGACACAGAGCGGTTGGTAAGGTGGATGAGCCTGGCAGGAGAATTCACGATGGACTGAAGGGGGAGAAGCCTATGTAGAGGTAATCCAGTGAGGAGGGAGTTGCAGTAGTCGAGGCGAGAGATGACCAGAGAGTGAACTAGGAGCTTTGTGGCATTGTTGGTTGGGATGCGGCGTATCTTGGAGATGTTGCGGAGGTTGAGGCGGCAAGATTTGGACAGTGGTTGGATGTGGGACCGAAAGGACAGTTCAGAGTTCATGATTACACCTTGGACCTTGGCATGTGGGGATGGGTTGATAGTTGTGCTATTGATCTTGATAGATAAATCAGGGATGAGGCACATGGGGGGCGAAGAATCATGAGCTCAGTTTTGGATAGATTGAGTTTGAGGAAGTGGTGTGACATCCAGACTGATATTAGTGATACGTGAGGAGACTGGAGGAGTGAGCTGAGGGGTAGAGAGATAGATTTGGGTGTCGTCAGTATAGAGATGGTACTAGAAGCCATGGGAGGCTATTACCTGACCCAGGGAGGAGTGTAGATGGAGAATAAGATAGGTCCAAGAAAAGAATTTTGTGAGGCCCCAGCAGAGAAAGTAAGAGGAGGAAGTGAAGTTCTAAGTGACCCTGAAGGTGCAGTTGGAAAAATAGGAGAGGACCAGCGAAGAGTACAGTCAGGGAGACCAAAGGCGTGGAGTTTTTTAAGGAGCAGGGGGTGGTCCACTGTGTCAAGGGCAGCAGAGAGGTCTAAGCGTAGGAGTTCGGAATAGAGTCCATTGGATTTGGCTGTTAGCGGATCATTTGTGAGTTTTAGGAGAGCAGTTTGCGTGGAGTGTTGAGGGCGGAATACAGACTGAATGGGGATCAAGAAGGTGATTCTCGGAGAGGTGGTCGCTCAGTCAGTTGTTAACCAGACGTTCAAGGAGTTTGGATAAAAAGGGGAGCAAGAAGATGAGGCATAGATTGTTAAGATTGGTGAGGTCTAGTGAGAGCTTTTTAAGAATGGGGGTGACTAATGCATGTTTTAGAGCAACCTTTCTCAACCTTTTCAATGCAGAGGAACCCTTGAAATAATTCTCCTGTCTCGGGGAACCCCTGCTAAAAATTAAAAATCTACAACTCATGACACATTAGTGTGATGGTCCCTACACTTGTGGTCATTGGGAAGAATTACCCTCTTACAGATAGCTAAAAAGATCAAGGGTATTATTGGGAATTTATCTGAGAGGTAGAAATTGACCATTGCTCAAGGAACCCTAGCAACCTCTGGAGCAACCCTAGGGTTCCACGGAACCCTGGTTGAGAAACCCTGATTTTGAGAGTTGGGGAAGATGCCAGAAGAGAGGGAGAGGTTGAAGATGTGAGTTAGGGGGTGTAGAATAGAGCCAGAGGGGGGACGTAGCATTTGTGAGGGAACCGGGTCAAGGGGGCAAGGTGGACATTAGAGAAAAGTTTAGCAAGCTTGTCTATAGTGGGGGGGTTGAATGAAAGAAGTAATGATTGTAGCTGTGGACATGGGGTGTTAGGAGGAGAAGGCATCTGTACAGTGGAATTTTCCTCACGAATTGTATCAATCTTATGTTTGAAGTGATTGGTGATCTCCTGGGCAGTGGGTGAGTTGGTGGGTGGATGATGAAGTAGAGTTGAAGGTAGAGAAGAGGTGACGGGGACAGGATGATAAGTTGTTCATGAGCGTGATAAAATAGGTCTGCTTGGCAGGGAGGAGGCAGGAATTGTATATTTGGGAGGACAGTTTTATATTGGTTGATGTCTTTCTGAGACTTAAAGCCGAGTTCCACCCAAAAGTGGAACTTCCGCTTTAAGTCCTCTTCCCCAGCTCCAGATGCTGAAACTGAGCTTTTGGGGAGGAGGGGGCGTGGGGATACCCGATTTTTAGGGGTACCTCCGCCCCCGTCGCCTTAGGCGATCGGAAGTGGAAGGTCCCCTTCCCCCTCCCTCCCGAAGTCTTCTGGGACACAGGACAGGTCCTAGAAGACTTCGGGACCAATCACAAAGCGCAGCGCGCGGCCGGGTGCCCACAGTAGCAATGCCGGCACCGCGGAGGGGAGGGGAAGAGGAGCGAGGCTCCGTGTGGCTCCATCGCTGGACCGGGAGACAGGTAAGTGTCGGTTTATTAAAAGTCAGCAGCTACAGTTTTTGTAGCTGCTGACTTTTAATAGACCAAAGGAAAGGGCGGAACTCTGCTTTAAAAGGCCCGTACACATGGAACAACGGTCGTACACCTTGTTGTACGATCATCCGACCGTTAGTACGCGCGATTAAAACAGCCGACGTGCATCGGTCATACAACAGATGTTGGCTGAGAAAACTTTGGTTGTACAAAAAGCCGTCGTACGACCGTTGTATTGTGTGTACAGAGAAGTTGAGCCAACAAAGTCGTACGCCCAAAACATGCATGCTCAGAAGTCAGGAACGCCCAGAAGTGCTCGGTCGTGTAAACCTACGTTCCTAATTCACCTGAAACTCCTCTTTATACGCTCGTAGCATTTCACTACGTTCGGCTTGGTGGTACGATTGCTTAGTGCACGTCAGTACACAGGACACAGCAGCCAACATACGATTTTGGACGTCCGGTCGTACGACCGTCGCACCCGTGTGTTCGAGGCATTAGTCTTATGCTACAGGCGCTCATGTTTTTTTGAGACTTCTGGTGTCATCTGTTTGCCAAGGTTGTAGAGGTCGTGGACTGATTCTGTCAGGACAGGGAGGAGATTTTGTCATAGAGGTGGTCAGTAGCAGAGTAGGGAAGAGAAGGGTTGAGGTGGCGAAAGGTTTCTACGGGTAACTGTTAGGCGGTTGGAGGGAGAGGAGGTGAAAGTTATAAGGTGGTGGTCAGAGAGTGGGAATGGATAGTTGGAGAGGTTGCACGGAGTGCATAGGTGGTCAAGGGTGTTCCCGTCAGAGTAAGTAGACGCGTGTATCCATTTCTTCGGGTCAAAGGAGGAGGTTAGACGAAGAAGCTTGGAAGTATCAGGAGTGTTAGCATTAATAGGGATGTTGTAGTCACCGAGAATGATTGTGGGGATTTCAGAAGAAAGAAAGTAGGGTAGCCAGGCAGAGAAGTCATCAAGAAAAGCCGATACCGGTCCAGGGGGTCGGTAGATCACAGCTTTCCGTAGAGAAACTGGAGAAAATAGACGAAGACAATGAGCCTCAAATGAGGAGAGTGGCAGAGAGGGGGGTGGGCGAAGTACCAGAAAGGTGCTATGTTACCTTACCAACGGCTCAGTGTCCTCCACCACTCTCTGCCAATCCCTCCACTGGATTCCACTCACCTTATTAATACAATTCAAAATACCAACAACATACAAAGCCATCCATAGCTCAGCCCTGAGATACATCACCAACTTTGTCTCAATATTTCACCCGAACCGTCCTCTCCGTTCCCCCTAAGACCTCCTGCTCTCTATCTACCTCATCAACTCCTCCCATGTTCACCTCCGGGACTTCTCCAGAGCCTCTCCCATGCTCTGCATCTCCCTACCCCGACCTGTGTACATTGATAATAAGATCTTATTACCTCCTCCGCTGCCAGGTCCTGCAATGTCTCCTCGAATCGCCTCTCACACTTCCTATTTATACCTGACATCACTTCCTGCCTGGACCTGACATCACTTCCTGCCTGGACCTGACATCACTTCCTGTCCCTGTAGAAGTGAGATCACCACCTTGTGGAGCTCAGAGAAACTGCGGCCCCAGGAACATAATGCTATTTTATGTATTAACTTAGGGGTAGGCAACCTTCGGCCCCCCAGCTGTTGTGGAACTACATTTGCCATGAGGCATTGCAAGGCTGGCGGGTACAATTACTCACAGATGCATGATGGGACTTGTAGTTCTGCAACAGCTGGAGGGCTGCAGGTTGCCTACTCCTGAACTGTACACTGATCAGCCATAACATTAACATTTCAAGGACACATATGAATTACACGGGTTGTTCTGAGGCCAATTTAATGCAGATGAGGCACCAAGTGGGTTTAATTACCACCTTAATCAGCCACAGAACAACCTGTGTAATTCATGTGTGTCCTGGATTAAAGGGATGAGGTGGCAACCCTACTACTGGTACTGCTGGCTGGTACTGGTACCTCAGGATGGTACTGCTGGTGGGCACTGCTGGATGGTACTGGTACTGCTGGCTGGTACTTGCTGGCTGGTAGTGCTGGTGAGAACTGGTACTGCTGGTGGGTACTGGTACTGCTGGTGGGTACTTGCTGGCCAGTAATGCTGGTGAGTACTGGTACTGCTGGTGGGTACTCGCTGGCTGGTACTTGCTGGCTGGTGGTTACTGGTACTGTCGGTGGGTACTGCTGGCTGGGAATGCTGGTGGGTACTGGTACTGCTGGTGGGTACTTGCTGGCTGGTAGTGCTGGTGAGTACTGGTACTGCTGGTGGGTACTGGTACTGCTGATGGATACTGCTGGCTGGTTTTGCTGGTGGGTACTTACTGGCTGGCACTGCTGGCTGGTACTTGCTGGCTGGTACTGCTGGTGGGTACTGGTACTGCTGGTGGGTACTGCTGAAGTGTACTGGTGCTGCTGGTGGGTACTAGTACTGTTGGTGGGTACTGGTGGCTGGTACTGGTAGTGCTGGTTGGTACTGGTACTGCTGGCTGGTACTGCTGGTTGCTACTGGTAGTGCTGGTGGGTACTGGTACTGCTGGCTGCTACTGGTAGTGCTGGTGGGTACTGGTACTGCTGGCTAGTATTGGTAATGCTGGTGGGTACTGGTACTGCTGGCTGGTATTGGTAGTGGTGGTGGGTAAGCAGTAGAGAGCTTCCTGTATAGCTCTTGTCACAAATGGAATGCATTTGGTATCACTCCGCCTGTGAAGGAGCCAGCGATATACAGGAAGCATCGGCTTTGCTTTCTCTAGTGTGGCTGTGTTCTTCACATTGATACTCGGGGATGGTGGGTCCCAGAGCAGGACATCAGAGGGTGCTGCGGGCCAGCGGTTAGGTACCCCTGATCTATGAGATCTTCCAGATCCCCCAACGGGAGCCTGTTTTCAAAATGGCTTATCCTCGCTGAGTCGGATCCGTTGTTTATCACTTTTGGCGCATCCAACATCACAATCATTTTTAGAGAAAATCCTCTGCCAATTCGACAGCCTGTTTGGTGCCCTCCATTTCCGTTCCTCTGGCAAAGGAGAGTCTTGGAGGCGAAAACTTCCTCTGAGAGTGTCTTCTGGTGGATTTGGCACACTGACTGGTGTAGCAGCATTCATTTGTCCCAGCAGCATTTGGGGTTTCAAAGTGATAGGTGCTTCTGTGCTATTGCAGAGCTCTCATAGTGATCACCTCTGGAACTACTTCCACTCCATCTGTCCTTCTACTAGGATCCGTCCCGAGTAAGGAATGGGCAGAAGGTTTGACGAACAGGTATGTAGCCCTCATACGAGCACTTCTGAGTTCAGATTCTCCAGACTTCTAACTCTACTAGTTTCTGCAAAGGTATGTGCCTCAAATGTTTGTCATAAAAGACTCTATACAGTAGAGCAGGGGTCCTCAAACTATGGCCCTCCAGTTGTTCAGGAACTACAATTCCCATCATGCCTAGTCATGTCTGTGAATGTCAGAGTTTTACAATGCCTCATGGGATGTGTAGTTCCGCAACAGCTGGAGGACCGTAGTTTGAGGATCCCTGCAGTAGAGTCACCTGTGCTCCTGTGTCCAACAAAGCTTTGGTGTACACTCCCTCCACTTGAATGGAGACTACAGGTGAGGGACCTACCAGCTCATCTAAAAGTTTATCTGGATGAGACCTTGCACTTCTGATCCAAGATTTTTCTGATTGAGTTGTTTGCTTCTTTGAGAGACCTTTTCTAGAATTTACAGAGCGGTGTATATCAGCTCCCTGTGTCCAAGAGCCAGGAACTAAATTTGGAGGGTGAGCTGGTTCTAAGGGACAATTACTAGGAGAGGTCTGTGTACTTTTGGTTTGCCAAGTCTGTGTCTCTTGAGAAGTGAAGCTCATGGTTTTCTTTGGGTCCTCAGTTGGTTCCTTCACTAAAGCCCCCCGAAGTTTCCCTCCAGCTTTGGGAAGAACAACTTCTTTGTGGCTTGTATTACCTCAGCTGTACGATCAGCTGCGGAGCCATTTTGTGGGCATTGTGCCGAAAGTGTCCCGGTTCTCCACACTGGTAACAACGCCGGATGGACCAGACTCTCCCTTGTCAGCAGCTAGTGCGGTTACTGTCTGTTCCATTTCCAACATAACCTTCTGTATGGCAACGTGGGCTTCCATGACTTGTCCTACCATCTTTTAAGCTTCAAAAAAGGACTGTTGAATCATGGCTTCAACTGGGACAAAGTCTGTACTATACCTTCTACTGGAACCATAGTCTGGTTTCAGAGGTCCCTTCTTCTAGAGATGTAGTCTGGATAAAAAAGGAGGAGGCTCGTGCCATGGTTCCTTTCCGGATTTCAGCTTTCCGAGCCTGGGCAGCTATCAAACCCTCTTCCTTTGAGTATAGTCTTTATAAGTTTTGATTGCATCACAGGACCATGAGGATAACTGATCATGAGCTTTGGCACAATAGGGGCAAAGGGTTGAGCCCCTTTTTGCACTTGTGCCCAAAAGGCCTTGCTAGTACCTTTCGCTTTTACTCCTCCTTGCACGGCCACCTGGTGGAGAATCGAATCCAGCCTCTTGATGTAGTCAGACAACTTTTCATCATCACGCTGGTACGTATGTTCAAACAATTAGGTCAGTTGAGTGCAATTCTTGACCCTACCAAACACTTCTCATAAGGCTTCGAGACATTTGTGGGCTGTGCATCCTGGCTTGTCTCGCTTCATGTTTTGCACAATGTCAGAGGCAGAAGTCCGCAAACCCTCCACCACTCTCTGCCTCTTTACAGCGTCGGCCACCTCCCACTCTTCTATGGACTGTATAGCCTGATCAATCCAAGTGTCAAAGAGTAGGGGGGAGTAGGTGTCATCAGTCTTCGATAGTTTTAACTGGTGATTGAAGTAGAGTTTTTCAGCATGGTCTCTATGAACTTCCCTAGTTCAACCAGACTGGTGTCAGGTATCCCCCCTGCAGTAGCAACCAAAGTAGACACTTTAGGGTCCGGAACTGTCTGGGTTTGCATGCGGGGAACCTGTCTGCAGGAGTTGCCCAACAACTGATTCCGTCAGGTAGATGTTCTCACCTTTGTAGTAGGCAGGGAAGCCTCTTTCTTCCATTTAGTCAGTACCAGAGAATAGGATGATTCTTGACTACCTCTCATGTCCAGGATGCTCATTCTTTGATCGGGAATTTGGGTGATTAACATCTGCTCGATCTGCCCTTCAGTCCAGTCTCCTCCTGGAAGATTTAGGACCACACATACGTCTGGCCAACTGTTCACTTCTTGACACCATTCAGTTATATTAGTTGCTTCTATACTTTCTTCTTGGGGCCTACTAACGCTCTGAATGGTAAATCCCGGATGAGCCCCCATGTGTAGCGCTACCGCCTCAGGAGCCGTTGAGTATAGTGGGACCCCTGTTCACTTCTGAGCCTTGAGAGTGGCACAATGCCTGTTGACACTACCCGCAACCAGAAGTCACTTTTGTTCTCATACAAAGGATAAACACACGCTTTTGATGAAGATATTTAGTTTATATAGAAAATAAGATGGACGGTAGTATAGGCCCAAAATATATGTGTGATGTACAGCAAAGAGAAACACTCATAACAACGCAAGCAACAAAGCACAAAACAGTGCCACTTAAAGTAGATCCAAATGTCCTGCAGGACTCAGAATTTAGATGTGACTCTCCTACGGAGAGATTTTCCCTCAAATAAACAGAAAGGAGAGAAAGCAAGTGATAATAGGCTAGCTCGCTTGTGGGCTCCCAGTAACCAGAGTTTAACTCTCTGAGGGATTTGGTGCCCAAAATGTCCCATAAAGAACCTATCATGCAATGTGGGAGGTACTCTGCTGCCGGGTTGTTGAAGCTCTTTACGTTGGTGCACAATGGTGGAGTAGTCCCTTTTTTATGAGAAATGAACTTGCCCAGAGATAGCAACACAGCAAGCAGAGTTTCCCTTTAACCACTTCAGCCCCGGAAGGATTTCACAATTTAGGACCAGGGCACTTTTGCGATTCGGCGTCGCTTTAACTGACAATTGCGCGCTCGTACGGCGTTGTACCCAAACTAAATTTGCATCCTTTTTTTCCCACAAATAGAGCTTTCTCTATGCTGTGATCACAGCCTTCCTGTACATGGAAGCTGTGATCGCTTCCTTTCCCCTGCTAGGGCAGTCCCCCCACAGTTAGAACACGCCCAGGGAACACAGTTAACCCTTAGAGCTCCCCCTGCAGGTTAACCCCTTCACTGCCAATGGCATTTACACAGTAATCAGTGCATTTTTATAGCACTGATCGCTGTATAAATGCCAATGGTCCCAAAAAAGTGTCAAAATGGTCCGACTTGTCCGCCCCAATATCGGAGTACCGCTAAAAATCGCAGATCGCTGCCATTACTAATAAAAAATAAATAAAAAATAAAAAACCCCAAAAATGAATTCTCATCATCCGTAAACGCGGCCACTTTTGTGCAAACCAATCAATAAACGCCGATTGCGATTTTTTTTATCGCAAATATGAGGAAGAATATACATTTTTTTTGTATTTTTTTTTTTGGATTTGTATTTTAGCAAAAAGTAAGAAATTTGGGTTTTTTTGCAAAATTGTCGCTCTTCTTTTGTTTATAGCGGCGATCAGAAATGACGCAGAGGGGATCAAATACCACCAAAAGAAAGCTCTATTTGTGGGGAAAAAAAAGGACGCAAATTTTGTTTGGGTACAACGTCGTACGACCGCGCAATTGTCAGTTAGAGCGACGCAGCGCCGAATCGCAAAAAGGGCTCTGGTCCTAAAGTGGGATATCCTTCCGGGGCTGAAGTGGTTAATTACACAGGTTGTTCTGTGGCTGATTTAAGGTGGTAATTAAACTCACTTGGTGCCTTATTTGCATTAAATTAGCCTCAGAACAACCTGTGTAATTCCTATGTGTCCTGGATTAAAGGGATGATGTGGCAACCCTAGGCTGTACTAGTTACTGTGCCAACTAAACTGGAGAGCACTGCCATCTTGTGGCCATTTGATAATCTGCTATCAGTAACAATGCAGCGTGTTTACATTTGTATACACAGCAATCTTGTTCAATAAAAGCATATTGCTATAGTAATGAGTTTGTTCCCGCAAGAATCAGAGAGCTGAAAAAATAAAAAGCAAAATATCTAGTGATCGGAGACCATGATGGTGCAGAGGAGGAATTACGGGTGGAAGTAAAACAGTTTAGGTCTATGAACTGATGGACTTATCATTGGAGTATCCTAAAGACATCCTGAGATTTATGAGAAGGGGAGAGTCGGCTGTTCCAACAACTACAAGCTGGTAAAACAAAGCTACTAAGACACAAGATTAGGACTGAATTTGCATTATTATGACATATGAAATGCTACATCTGAAATTGTCATATTTTCCACTTTCAGACAGCAGGTGGCACTCTCCAAATGAAGCTGCATGGGCAGGCTTGTAATGTAGTCTGATCTCCCCTTCTCTCTCATCCATATCTAGATTCTCTTCCACCATAATGTCTTCCTATGAAGCTTTTGCTGAAGAGCAGGGGAGATCAGATTACACAGCTAGAGGGACTCAACCAGCAGTAATATTCCCTCCTCTCAGAGGAAGGCAGATAGAATTTTATGAGGAAAAATAATCTTACTAAAGGCTTCAAAGTGTTTCTTCCATGATAAAGATCAGAGGAGCGCTCAGCCACGTGTTTTCTGAGGTGTATATCAAGGTGAGCTTCTTTCGAGTGTGAGATCTCTGCACGGCAAAATATGATCCATATAGAATACATTTCCTACAATCAGGACACTAATACACCTCGTGGGTTGTGTGGGGTTCTCTGATGTTTGAGAAGATGGGACTTCTGTGAAAAACATTTCCGCACTCAGGACACTAATACACCTCGAGGGTGGTGTGTGGGTCTCTGATGTTTGAGAAGATGGGACTTCTGTGAAAAATCGTTCCTACAGACTAGGAATACGGCTTCTCCCGTGTGTAGCATATCTGATGTTCAGTAGGACTGGACTTTCATGAAAGACATTTTCTACACTAAGAACCTACAGTATCCATCTCACCTGTGTGAGACCTACAGAGTTTGTTAAACCCGTACTTGTTCTGGCTCAACTACAAGACCATAAACTTTGTCTCCAGCGACATATAGGGCTTATAGGACCTGGTGTTCTATTTATCCATTGCATCAATTCAGACTGTTTAACTCGATGAATAAACTCACATGTTGAGGGAGTCAGACGAGGAAAGCATTTCGAATGTTCAGAACACTAATACACCTTGAGGGTGGTGTGGGTTCTCTGATGTTTGAGAAGATAGGACTTCTGTGAAAACATTTCCTACACTCAGGGCAGGAATGCGGCTTCTCACCCGTGTAGCATATCTGATGTTCAGTAGGACTGGACTTTCATGAAAGACATTTTCTACACTAAGAAGCTACAGTATCCATCTACTCACCTGTGTGAGACCTACAGAGTTTGTTAAACCCGTACTTGTTCTGGCTCAACTACAAGGCCATAAACTTTGTCTCCAGTGACATATAGGGCTTATAGGACCTGGTGTTCTATTTATCCCTTGCATCAATTCAGACTGTTTAACTCGATGAATAAACTCACATGTTGAGGGAGTCAGACAAGGAAAGCCTTTCAAATGTTCAGAACACTAATACACCTTGAGGGTGGTGTGGGTTCTCTGATGTTTGAGAAGATAGGACTTCTGTGAAAACATTTCCTGCACTCAGGGCAGGAATACGGCTTCTCACCCGTGTAGCATATCTGATGTTCAGTAAGATTGGACTTTCATGAAGGACATTTTCTACACTAAGAAGCTATAGTATCCATCTCCTCACCTGTGTAAGACCTACAGTGTTTGTTAAACTCGCACTTGTTCTGGCTCAACTACAAGACCATAAACTTTATCTTCAGCGACATATAGGGCTTATAGGACCTGGTGTTCTATTTATCTCTTGCGATGATTCAGACAGTTTAACGCAATGAATAAACTCACATGTTGAGGAAGTCAGACAACAAAAGCCTTTCAAATGTTCAGGACACTAATTCACCTCAAAAGTGGTGTGGGGTTCTCTGATGTTTGAGAAGATAGGACTTCTCTGAAAATCATTTCCGGCACTCAGCATAGGAATACGGTTTCTCCCTTGTGTGAGCTTATTGATGTTTGATAAGTTCTGATTTTTGTGGATAACCCTTTCCCGCACACGGGGGAAGGAATACAGCTTTTCTCATGTGTAGCATATCTGATGTTTGGTAGGATTGGACTTTCATGAAGGGAATTTTCTACACTAAGAGGCTACAGTATGCATCTACTCACCTGTGTGAGACCTACATTGTTTGATAAAATGGTACGTGTTCTGACTCAACTACAAGACCATAAACTTTATCTCCAGCGACATATAGGGCTTATAGGAGCTGGTGTTCTATTTATCCCTTGCATGAATTCAGACAGTTTAACTCGATGAATAAACTCACATGTTGAGGAAGTCAGACAAGGAAAGCCTTTCGAATGTTCAGGACACTAATACACCTCAAGGGTGGTGTGGGTTCTCTGATGTTTGAGAAGGTAGGACCTTCTGTGAAAAACATTTCCCACATTCATCAGGCTCACTGCAGCAGGGGGACCCTGGACCTGTCCAATCTCGATATTTTGTTTTCCTCCTACTTTGGTAGGAAGGCTATTGCATCTATCCTGGGCTTTATATGGCTAGGAAGACCTCATTTGGTAACCCCATTGGCCCTATACCTTTAGATCTTGGGCATATTTGCACATGATTTGTTGAACTCGATCCCCTTGACCACCCTGTGTCCAGCTCTTGGTCCACACACCCTGCGGCAAGTCTCGCAAGCCTCTGCCCTCATGAATACGGGTATTTTCCCGGAAACCTTACATTAGGTTATAGACCTCTGCAACCACTATAATTCGTTTGGACGGTGAACCTTATGTCTACTGATACCCAGATATTGTTACTAATGAGAACTGTTTGACCCTCTGGTCATAAACTCTTCTTTCTTTTGAGCTTTTTGGAATACAATCAGAAACCTCATGCTTTTTGATCATACCTACAAGGACCCCCCAATACCCTGTATGGCATGAGGACTTGTTTTTAATGTTCTGACCACTTACCCCAGAGGAAGATCTTTGATCGAACATCATCGAAACGTGTTTGGTCGTCTTCTGCTGGTTCGCGGCAGACTACAGTGGTCTTTTTTTATGCTTCCATGTATGGAACGTATGCATGTCAGCACAGACTCCCACCCAGGAGCGGAGATCGAGTTATGGAACGCCGGCCTGAGGGCCAGTTTGTCAAGAGTAATCATTGTTATAGACCCATAGTCATCTGTATTCCAAGTGGCAGGTTTGCTTAATATCACCAACGTCTCC
>BLSH010386417.1:19043-31463 GCA_018402905.1 Glandirana rugosa | reverse complement strand
TTTGTAAAAAGAAACAAAGACAGTGTTTTTTAAACATATTTCATGTAAAAGAGGAAGTGACTGCCCGTGACTACACCGATGTGACTACCCGTGACTACTCCGATGTGACTGCCCGTGACTACTCCGTCATGTCTAACCGTGACTACTCCACCGTGACTATTCCAACGTGACTACTACCCCGTTTATACGTCGTGACTACCCACCGTGACTGTTCGTTGTGACTGCCCGTGACTATGCACCGTGACTATACGCTGTGACTACCTGTGAGGATCCGCCGTGACTATTCACCGTGACCCGTGACTATCCCCCGTGAAAATCCACCGTGTCCACCCGTGAAAATCCACCGTGTCCACCCGTGACTATCCACCGTGTCCACCCGTGAATATCCACCGTCACCACCCGTGACCACGTTGTTCGTAACATTCCCTACCGTAGCCTCATCAGTGCCCATCAGTGTAGCCACATCAGTGCCCGTCAGTGAAGGAGAAAATGTACTTTATACAAATTTTTTGTGACAGAAACAAAGAAAAATGTTTTTTTTTTTTCAAAATTTTCAGTCTTTTTTTTGTTATAGCGCAAAAAATAAAAACCGCCGGGGTGATCAAATACCACCAAAAGAAAGCTCCATTTGTGGGAACAAAATGATAAAAATTTTGTTTGGGTACAACGTCGCACGACCGTGCAATTCTCATTCAAATCGCAACAGCACTGAAAACTGAAAATTAGTCTTTAAAAACAATTTTAAAAAATGTCCATAAATAAACAAGTTGGTGACTGGTTGCTAGGACCGCCTAATAACCTATAATTTGCCTGTTAATTTAAAAAAGTTGGCCAGCTCTTTTTTGAGCTGTGCTGCCTCCCTATTTCTGCTGTGCTACGAGGAAGGAGGCTGGAAAGAAAGACTGGCAAAATAGAGGAGTGTTCACGATCTACCTGTCACCCAGCCAAAGGCGACGGGTAGATTGCGACCCACGGGTTGCCGACCCCCGGCTGTAGATGGCGTGTAAGGTCTCATCAATGAAATTGCTAGAGACACCACAATCAATGAAAGCTGAGAGGTGATGAGAAAACTTGGCAGAACTGTTGTGCAGGAACAAATTGTTTGTCTCAAGGGGGAACCTTGTACCATATAGTCTAGAGAAGACCTCACCCGCACTAGACCTTGGCATTTCTAAGCTTATTAGGGCAGCTGGCAACAAAGTGGTCGTGGTCGCCACAGTGTAAGCAGAGTCCATGGGATCTTCATCTAGCCTTTTCCCCAGAGGATAAATGAGTAGCGTCAATTTGCATGGGCTCCTTCTCCTGGAGAGGTTGAGAGGGGACAGGAGGGTCTGATGGAGGAGCGGGCAGCGTACTAGGGGTACAAAGAAACAAACCTCTCTATAGGCCTATCCTGTAATCGCCTGTCTATATGGATGGCATCTTGCATGGCTTCATTCGACTTTGGTTGAAGGTAGTGTACTAAGGAGTCTTTGATGGAGTCTGATAGTAACCTGAACTGGCTTCAGTCAGGTGCCCTGCGGCGGAAATCAGAACAGTATAGTTCAGCGGTGCAGTTATTCTTACTCAGTGACCTAAGGTTAGTTTCTGCTGAGTGGGCACGGTCAGGATCATCATAGAGTAAACCCAGGGCCTTGAAACATGCTTCAACTGACCCTCTGGCTGGGTCATCTGCGGGGAATCGTTCAAGACTGGGGATCCCCCTGCAACAATTAGGTCAACCAGCAGTGCTTCAGAGGAGAGTGGCCTAAGCCTAAAGTATAGCATAAAACTGTTCTTAAAGTTGAAAGACATATGGGGGGGGTCACCAGAAAAAAGCCCCCCCGCCCACCAGTCAGTACGGCACTTACCCCATCTAGGTGGCGGGTGACGGGCGGTGGCTTCTCTGCTCCGTCCCCCCTCCATCACAACAGCTTCCGTGCGTGTCCTCCTCCTAGGCATCCAATAGTTTTGCCTGTCCTTTCAGCCAATCGGGTCTCAAAGCTGCTTCCTGATTGGCTGGGAGGAGGATCAGTGTTACAATAGCGAATACTCATTTGCTATTCTAACACACCTGGAAGGGCTGTGAGCGCACTCTCTGTGCCCCGAGCCCACCCTGTTTTGAAGCCTATTAGAGCCTTTGGCTCTAATCAGTGCTTCAAAAAAACAACCCACATTGTAATTCATGCACCCGGCGCCCTGCAAGGGGCCAGACGTATGGATTGGGGGGGGGGGGGTGGCGCCCGTGCGCCCTCAATGAACGGGCCGCCACTACCAAGGTCATAAACAGGGACATTCAATCAGCAGAACAAGACAGGCAAACAGGGAACTAGGAACACATGTTACAGACACAATATTACAAGCATGAGACTGCAGGCTTGGCTGGTTTAAATCAGGTTTGATCTCCACCCAGAGATTGACCACATCAATTACCTTGCAGGTGGACAGACAGGGAACTGTCTGGAGTGTCTATTGCTCTTGGTCCTCTTTCCAGCATCCAGGTTTTGGCTATGGCATTCTCCCTGTCTTTGTCCTCCTGCAAGGTGGTTGATGTGGTCAGTCTCTCGGTAGAAACCAAACTTGTTATAAGCGAGCCAGGCCTTCAGTCTCATGCTTGAGATAGAGAGTGATATGTGTGTAATTCTTGATCAAGCCCCTAGTCTGCCCTGCTAGTTTGGATTTCCCTGTGTATGACCTTGGCCCGGATATTGGACTTTTCCCAGACCTTGCCTGCCTTGTACCTGGACTGTCTTTGTACCACTCTGCCAACCGCAAATACCTGTTTGCTTTGCTCAGTTCGCGCCTACCCTGGTGTGATGACTAGGCACTATAGCATTGTGTATAAAACCCGGGGGCAACCTAGTAACAGTAGGCCTGCTTGCCTTATGGAAAAAGGGGCTGCTATAGGCGAAGAACACAGTAGCCAGCAATAGTGCATGACCACCTGCGTTGGGATAGGCGTGAGAGGAACTTGGAGCACATGTTACAAACGCAATATCACAAGCATGAGACTGCCGGCTTGGCTGGCTTAAATCAGGTTTGGCCTCCACAAGACCCAGAGACTGACCACATCAATTACCTTGCAGGTAGACAGACAGGGAACTGTCTGGAGTGTATATTGCTCTTGCTCCTCTTTCCAGCATCCAGGTTTTGGCTATGGCATTCTCCCTGTCTTTGTCCACCTGCAAGGTGGTTGATGTGGTCAGTCTCTTGGTAGGAACCAAACCCGTTATAAGCGAGCCAGGCCTTCAGTCTCATGCTTGTGATAGAGAGTGACATGTGTGTAATTCCTGATCAAGCCCCAAGTCTGCCCTGCTAGTTTGGATTTCCCTGTGTATGACCTTGGCCCGGATATTGGACTTTTCCCAGACCATGCCTGCCTTGTACCTGGACTGTCTTTGTACGACTCTGCCAACCGCAAGTACCTTGCAGGTGGACAGCGCTCCAGCTTCTGATTCCAGCATCCTGGTTTTGGCTAAGGCATTCTCCCTGTCTTTGACCACCTGCAAGGTGATTGATATGGTCAGTCTCTGGGTGGAAACCAAACCGGTTATAAGCAAGCCAAGCCTTCAGTCTCATGCTTGTGATAGAGAGTGAAACATGTGTAATTCCTAATCAAACACCCTGTCTGCCCTCCTCTGCTAGATTGGATTTCTCTGTGTATGACCTTGAACCGGATATTGGACTTATCCCTGACCTAGCCTGCCTTTTACCTGGACTTTGTACCACTGTGCCTGTCTGCCAACCGCAAGTACCTGTTTGCTTTGCTCAGTTCGCGCTTTTGCATGGTGGCTAGGCACTATAGTATTGTGTATAAGACCAGGGGGCAACCGAGTAGCGGTAGGCCTGCTTGCCTAATGGGAAAGGGGGCTGCTATATATAGGTGAAGAACACAGTAGCCAGCTATAGTGTCCGACCACCAGCGTTGGGGTAGGCGTGAGAAGAACTTGGAGCACATGTTACAAAAACAATATCACAAGCATAAGACTGAAGGCTTGGCTGGCTTAAATCAGGTTTGGTCTCCACCCAGAGACTGACCATATCAATCTCCTTGCAGGTGGACAGACAGAACGATGCATCATAGCTAAATCCAGGATACTGGAATGAGACCAGCAGCTGTCAAAGAACAGGAGCGTTTACAAGCTGGTAAAACAAAACTACTAAGACACAAGTTTAGGATTATATTTGAATTTTTAATCAACTACATATGAAATGTTACATCAAAAAATGTCATATTTTCCACTTTCAGACAGCAGGTGGCACTCTCCAAGCAAATGAAGCTGCCAGTGCATTGCCTGCACTCGGGACACTAATACACCTCGAGGGTTGTGTGGGTTCTCTGATGTTTGAGCAGATAAAACACTTCTGTGAAAAACATTTCCTGCACTCAGGACAGGAGTATGGCTTCTCCCCTGTGTAGCATATCTGATGTTCAGTAAGATTGGACTTTCATGAAGGGCATTTTCTACATGAAGGTGTCCACTTTATGAAGCAGTGGAAAAAATCCCCTGTTCCATTCTTTGGCATTCACAGAGGAGATCGTTCTCCTCTGTGTGCCAGTTTATGAACCCCTGTAGATCGCTTCACCTTTTGTGAAGTGAAGCGATGTCCAAAGGTTCAAACAGTGGAGAACGCCCCCTGATACTGGAATCTCGTGAGACCCAACGAGATTCCAGTACCAGAAATTCACAGAAACACGGAGATGTCGGTTTATTAAGCAGTGATAAATTATCACTGCTCAGTAACGGACATTCTCAGAGGAGACCGCCCCCCTCGTTAATAAAATAATTAGTCCCCATACACAATATAAAGCTGTGCTCATAAGTTTACATACCCTGGCAGAATTTATGATTTCTTGGCCATTTTCAAAGACTATGAATGAGAACACAAAAACTTTTCTTTCACTCATGGTTGGTGTTTGGCTGAAGCCATTTATTATCAATCAACTGTGTTTACTCTTTTTATATCATAATGACAACAGAAACTACCCAAATGACCCTGATCAAAAGTTTACATACCCCGGTGATTTTGGCCTGATAACATGCACACAAGTTGACACAAAGGGGTTTGTATGGCTATTAAAGGTAACCATCCTCACCTGAGATCTGTTTGCTTGTAATTAGTGTGTGTGTATAAAAGGTCAATGAGTTTCTGGACTCCTGACAGACTCTTGCATCTTTCATCCAGTGCTGCACTGACGTTTCTGGATTCTGAGTTATGGGGAAAGCAAAAGAATTGTCAAAGGATCTGCGGGAAAATTTTGTTGAACTGTATAAAAGAGGAAAGGGATATAAAAAGATATCTAAAAAATTGAGAATGCCAACCAGCAGTGTTCAAAGTCTAATCAAGAAGTGAAAACTGAGGGGTTCTGTTGAAACCAAACCACGGTCAGGTAGACCATCTAAAATTTCAGCCACAACTTTTTTGCCAAGAGGAATGGGCAGCTTTACCATCTGAGAAGATACAGAGCCTCATCCACAAATGACTTCAAGCTGTCATTGATGTTAAAGGGGGCAATACACGGTATTAAGTTACATTTTGGTCTCATCACTCCAAATTAATTTGTAGCAGAAGGTTTGAGTCTTGTCTCTGTGCTGTTTGGCGCATTGTAAGCGGGATACTTTGTGGCATTTGTGTAGTAATGACTTTCTTCTGGCGAATCCACCATGCAGCCCATCTTTCTTCAAGTGCCTCCTTATTGTGCATCTTGAAACAGCCACACCACATGTTTTCAGAGAGTCCTGTATTTCACCTGAAGTTATTTGTGGGTTTTTCTTTGCATTCCGAACTATTTTCCTGGCAGTTGTGGCTGAAATCTTAGTTGGTCTACCTGACCATGGTTTGCTTTCCACAGAACCCCTCATTTTCCACTTCTTGATTAGAGTTTGAACACTGCTAGTTGGCATTCTCAATTCCTTGGATACCTCTCAGCTGGTGAACGGGGGAGGGTGAATTTTGCTGCAGATCGCCGTTGAAGTGCGGAGATCGCGACTTCATAAACCGGCCGTTTCTGTGTCAGACAGCGACAGCTTCTCCATGTGTAGAGATGATCAACAGAGAACAATTTCTCCCCCCCGATTATCTCTGCTTCATAAAATGAAAATGAACTGTGATCCTCGGTATCACCGCTGATCACAGTTTCATAAACGGACACCTAAGAAGCTACAGTTTGCATCTCCTCACCTGTGTGAGAACCAAAGTGTTTGTTCAACTCGTACTCAAGTGAAAAACATTTCCCGCACTCAGGGCAGGAATACGGCTTCTCGCCCGTGTGGGATTGCTGATGATTATTAAGGTCGCGTTTGCATAAAAAACCTTTTCCACACTCAGCACAGGAATGTGGCTTCTCCCCCATGTGAATTCTCTTGTGTTTATTAAGATAGGAATTCCCTGAAAAACATTTCCCGCACTCAGGGCAGGAATATGCCTTCTCCCCCGTGTGAGTTATTTGATGTTCTACAAGGTTTCCTTTGACTGCAAAACATTTCCCACACTCGGGGCAGGAATACGGCTTCTCGCCCGTGTGGGTCCTCTGATGCCTAGTAAGGACGTATTTCTGTAAAAAAACTTTTCCACACTCAGCACAGGAATGTGGCTTCTCCCCCGTGTGAATTCTCTTATGCATATTAAGATGGGAATTCTGTGAAAAACATTTCCCACACTCAGCACAGGAATATGCCTTCTCACCCGTGTGAATTCTCTTATGTATATTAAGAAGGGAATTCCTTGAAAAACATTTCCCACACTCAGGGCAGGAATACGCCTTCTCCCCCGTATGAGTTGTAAAATGTTGTACAAGGGTTGCTTTGTCTGCAAAACATTTTCCACACTCAGCACAGGAATGCGGCTTCTCCCCCGTGTGAATTCTCTTATGTTTATTAAGTTGAGAAATATCTGAAAAACATTTCCCGCACTCAGGGCAGGAATATGCCTTCTCACCCGTGTGAGTTCTTCGATGTCGTACAAGGTTTGAATTGTCTGCAAAACATTTTCCACACTCAAGACAGGCATAAGGCTTTTCACCCGTGTGAGTCCTCTGATGTGTATTAAGCTGGTACTTTTGTGCAAAACATTTCCCACACTCAGAGCAGGAATACTCCTTCTCACCCATGTGAGTTCTTTGATGATTTACAAGGCCTTGTCTTAATATAAAAGATTTTCCACACTCAGGACAGGAATGCGGTTTCTCACCCGTGTGAGACCTCTGATGTCTATTAAGAAGGGACTTGACAGGAAAACATTTCCCGCACTCAAGGCAAGAATACGGCTTCTCCCCCGTGTGAGATCTTTGATGTACAACAAGGGCTGATTTCTGTGAAAAACTTTTCCCACACTTGGTACAGGAATGCCGCTTCTTAGCCATGTGAGATCTCTGATGTTCAGTAAGATTTAATTCAGAGCTAAAACTTTCCTCACATTCAGGACAGGGATAGGTCTCCTCCCCCTGAATCCCGGCACCATCCCCCACAGTAGGAGGTTGGTCAGAGTCAGAGGGACTCCATGGTCTCTCCACACTGTGAAGTCCACCATCCATAGCTGAGCTCATTGTCTTTTCTCCTCCACAATCTCCTGTGATGTCCTCATCTTCCATTCTACAACCTGGAGATAAAGTGAGACGATCCTTTGAGGGTTTCTCCATGGCCGGTCCTGGAAAAATATAAAAACATCATCAATAGATATGAGAGGGTTCCTTCACTTCCATCAACATCCCATCTGGATCAGGGAGATAGGAGTGAGCAGATGTTCTCTGTGGGGGTCCCAACCAGCTGGGACTCTTCCCCTCTTCAGTCAAAGGGCCTTTGGTCCTCCTCCCAGATCCCTTCTACATTTACACAGCCTTGTCAGAAGAGCCGCAACCAGAATATGCTCCCTGAAGAGGACCATCCTACCGAGAATAATATACCTGCTTTATACAGTGCCCATAGCACTCCCCCGAGTCTTTTTTCACAAATTACGCAAAGAGTTCATGAAATTACTATGGCAGTGCAAACATCCGAGATTGGCACACGGCCTCCTGCGTAGACCCAAATTAGGGGGTGGACTTGGCCTCCTGGATGTTAATCTTTATTATAAAGCCATGTCCTTGGTACGGATCCTAAACTGGCACCACGACACCTCGACCAAGCTCTTGGTAAGGTTAGAAAAGACGATGGCGGGCAGGAACTTATCAGGTGACCCTTGGGTCCCAGTTGGGTCCAGGGGGTTTATAGGACTGGACATCTCCCCTGACCAAGGCCACTCTGGACATATGGGACAGGCTTAACAAATTGGGACAGTATGCGTCCCGGACCCCACCTCTGGCCCCCTTGGTTCCCTCCCGGGGAGGAGGGAGGTTTCTTCCGGCAATGGAGCCGGGAGGGAGGGAACCCGTGTGCGAGATTTGCCCCCCAGGGCACCTTAATGACCTTGTCAGACATACAGTCCACTTACGGGCCAATGCCGATCGCAGCGTGGACAGCTTGCGAGTTTCTTTCATACATTGGACCCCATTAAGGCCGGCACACAGTCTGACGCCGTTTGAATCCTTATGTATAGAGCTCCCCGACCCAGGCCACTTGCTCTCCCAAATGTATAAACTAGTACGGGACTCCCACCCGGCTGGAACTCCATATTATGTCAGGGGATGGGAGAGGGAACTGGGCCAAGAGTTCACGGTACCCCAAATGCAACGCCTAATTAAATTCACACACTACTCATCGATCAGCTATAGGACCCCCTCCAAATTACAGCAAATATTCCCCCAGACAGATGGTAAATGTTGGAGAGGATGTGGTCAACGGGGTACATTTCTCCATCTCTGGTGGAACTGCCCTCAGGTCAAACCGTTCTAGGAGGCAATAGCCCCTTGGATAACAAAAACCACCGTACGGAACATTGAGTTCACCCCGTTGCACTACCTGTTTCATGGAACCCCCTCCTCCATTAAACAATATAAGAGGAGTGTTACACCTCCCCTGCTCAACGCAGCTAAAACACTCATACCTAGGTACTGGAGACAGACAGCATGCCCAACGGATTGGAAAAACAAAGTGGACTTCATTATGGAGGCAGAGCGCTGGGTACTTGAGGCTAAGGGACAACATGACAGATTTAAGGACACATGGTCTGGCTGGAGGTACTACTCTCATGAGATGCCCATCTGCTAAACGGAATTGACCACAGGATGAACCTAACACCTGAATCTAGTGCTCTACCCCAGGATAATCTCTAACACGCCCATTGGCCCGTCATCCCATTCTTTATCTTTTCTTTCCTCTTTACCTTCGATTCTGACTATTCTACCCGACTATATTATAGAATAGCGCATTTTTCACCAGTTGGACAATTTTTGTCCGGGCTCAAGATTTTTTATATCCCAGAGTGAAAGCTCATGATGGAGAAGTGGATACATGTCGACGACTCATGAATGAGCTGGGAGGGAGGGGGTGCCCGGGTTGGCCCCACTGGTCTTCTGTGCCCAGGAGATAGATGGCGCGGGGCCGGAGGGAGACCCGGGGCAGCTACTGGGCGCTCCGTCCCGACGGACTCTAACAAATGCCTGTTAGGGGTATGCCTACCTGTATTCTCACTACTTCTAACCGTGTATGACACACAGATTTCTATTATATGTATTTGCATGTAATGCTGTATATCCTAATCTGTATTGTCGGATGTTTAATAAAATTTCTATTACACAAAAAAAGAAGAGCCGGAACCAATGGGGGCTGGGAGGTCCATGCTCTTTACACAACCACAAGCCTAGGCACTGGGTCATGTGACCTCTGATAGACAAGAGGGTCAAAGTTCAGACTTGAAGACCCTTTACCATAGAACAAGTGACCATAGGCCTAGGCTTCTGGTGATGTGCAGCACTGGAGGGAGCGTGCAGCAGTATTTTCACCTGGAAAGACAAGCGTTTTAGTGTTACTCCTTATCCCAGTGAGATGTTTAACCCTCTCAGGGAACCCCTGCTAAAAATTAAAACTCATGATACATTAGTGTGATGGTCAATGGGAAGAATGCTCCGTACACTTGTGGTCATTGGGAAGAATTACCCCTTACAGATGGCTAAAAAGATCAATGATGTCATTGGGAATTTATCTGAGAGATATAAATTGACCTTTGTTCAAGGAACCCATAGCAACCTCTGGAGGAACCCTAGGGTTCCACTGAACCCTGGTTGAGAAACCCTGCACTAACGTAAGAAGCTTGTGTGCTGCTTTTGACTGCTTCTACTACAAAGCCAAGTCCACAGTTTGCTATATGCAACGACTTCTGCTTTAGCTACATAGAAAGGAGTTAGCTGTCCTCAATGTGTGCATAGTTTCTGTTTTTGGAGTATCCCATTCAATTCTCTCAACCCTATCCAAGTTCTTCAAAACTAAAAACAATCCACTGTGGAAAAGCCTGGACAAAATTCCAGCGGCCCCTACGGAAGTAAACGCTGCATGTGGGGGCTCGTCCGGGATTTTCACTGAGGATATTGCAGTGGTTAATATTACTAATGGAAGAAAATGGAAGAGACTGTCAGTGCTGTTGCAGGTGTTGTGTGGATTGTGGAGAGGCAATTGGGATGTCAGATTGCGGGAAGGCAATCAGCATGCTGAAGAACGACTGTGACACAATGGAGAATGTCTGCTTTACAGTAATGGACACTGCCAGGGCAGAGGTTTTTCCAAGTGGCAGCAGTGGAAAGGTTGATGTGCAGCACAGGAGTCACTGTCAGTGTCTATGCTACCAGGGAGAATGCTTGTGCTACAATAGAGGGTGTTGCCAGTGCAGAACCATTTTCAGTTGGTGACGAGGAGTTAACTCGGGGCGCTCGAGAGAGAGTGCC
Source organism: Glandirana rugosa (assembly GCA_018402905.1). Taxonomy (NCBI): domain Eukaryota; kingdom Metazoa; phylum Chordata; class Amphibia; order Anura; family Ranidae; genus Glandirana; species Glandirana rugosa. The sequence goes on along the minus strand of BLSH010386417.1, from coordinate 20,668 downwards.
GCTGAAGCCTGTTTGGGGACAAATGAAGCCACCGTCAGTGGAGGCTCTTAGCGATAACGGTGTGAAAAGAGGTCTTGATTCCTACTTAATTCACCTGCAGTCCAATTCAGCTGTCAGGACCTGTGCTTCTCCTTAAAGGGCAGTTGCTCACTAAAGTTCTACACAACTGCGGAGGAGGAAAGAACTTTCTGCCAAAGCTTCACCCCTAGACTGGGCATTGAAGAAAAATGTGCCTGGCTTTGGAGCAAACCACTGGGGGAAGAACCTGGGCTAAATTCCAGTGGCTCTTACAGGAGTAAGCGCTACAAAAAGAAAACCATAGTGAGGGTTGGATTAGACATGTGTCTAAATCTCCCTTGCCTCTCAAGCCCAATCCGTATTCTGATCGCTCTTCAGAGGTTACTGACAGACGGTGAGGAAGCAATGCCATGCCTCCTCACCACCTGTTGTAAACATATTTTGCTAACAAATATGCCACAACTGCGTGCATTGCACGTGGCTGCAGTGCTTCTCGATTGATGTGTAGTGTTTGGCAGGCGGCATCAATACAAGTTGGGTCAACATTGCCGTGGGCGCGAAGCGTCACAACAGCAGCATGTAACCACTCCTGTCCGCTGCCTATTGCTGCTTAAGGAGGGGTGGCTGGCGGGCAGCAGAAACACAACTCAGCCTACATTTTTGCTGCACCCCCCAACCGCAAATCTAAGCAAGGCATACGGCTTCATTCGTGCAGGGCATACTACAGCGAGGTCATGTTTAGCTGTACAGGGATTCCATGCATACCTATGCAAGCAGTCCCATTGGTGTCAATTAAGACACAGAGGCTGCATGGGAACGCACAGGTGTTCATGCACTCCTATGCAGGCAGTCCCATTCATATCAATTGGGACGCAGTGGCTGCAAGGACACAGCCACTGCTCCAAACTTGGCATCCATATGGGTGCATGTCCCTAAACTCACACTGTCTGCGTTTGGGACCATGCACCTACACCCGCACGGATGTCGGATCTGTCCTTGTAGCCACTGCATCCCAATTGACATGAATGGGACTGCCTACACAGAAGACCTGTGCATCCCCATGCGGATAAACATGGCTCTCCATGGGTGTACACTTTAGTGCAGGAGTCTCCAAACTATGGCCATCCAGTTGTTCAGGAACTACAATTCCCATCATGCCTAGTCATGTCTGTGAGTGACAGAGATTTACAATGCCTCATGGGACGTGTAGGGTCGACAACGTCTCGATGTGCAGGGTACTCCGTAACATTTAGAGACAGTGAGTGTCTGTACTGATCCGTACTACCCTTAACATCAAGGACTTGTTGACCTACCGGTATCAAACCTCTGAGGACGTGATTTCACATGTGGGTACCTCTCGGTACAAATAGGCGTACCCCTACGTGTCCAGAAGACACATCCGTCAGGGTAAGTACAGTTAACCCTACGTCACCGATGTTCCTGTCTAGGCTGTAGGCACGCCCACATCCACGTACCAGGGTTTGCGTCTGTCACACTCAAATCCCTGTACGTGGGTATACCTACGGTTCAAACCTCGTCACCGACACAGGAACGTCGGTGACGCAGGGTTAACTATACTTACCCTGACGGACGTATCCTCACGTACT
>BLSH010386417.1:4176-19033 GCA_018402905.1 Glandirana rugosa | reverse complement strand
CAACTGGGTTGAACATAACTACGGCGGACGGTTTGTGATGTGTAGTTAGCTCTTCGTGACGTCGGTGCACGTTACGTGCGTCAACACCGTATAAACAGTCGTTTTATACTAATTTTGTCCACCACCCCTCCGTACCGTAACGAAGGAGTGGCAGACGGTCATTGGAGACTTCTCGCTAGTCTTATGCCTAACCCGAACTCTCCGTTCCCTCTAAATCTGTGTACAGATTAGGTTGGGAGTGATACCAAAAGAAAAACATCGCGAATGAGGACATTCTCGGTGACCTTAAAACGGGTACACAACTGCGGAGGAGGAAAGAACTTTCTGCCAAAGCTTCACCCCTAGACTGGGCATTGAAGAAAAATGTGCCTGGCTTTGGAGCAAACCACTGGGGGAAGAACCTGGGCAAAATTCCAGTGGCTCTTACAGGAGTAAGCGCTACAAAAAGAAAACCATAGTGAGGGTTGGATTAGACATGTGTCTAAATCTCCCTTGCCTCTCAAGCCCAATCCGTATTCTGATCGCTCTTCAGAGGTTACTGGCAGACGGTGAGGAAGCAATGCCATGCCTCCCCACCACCTGTTTTAATCATATTTTGCTGACAAATATGCCACAACTGCGTGCATTGCACGTGGCTGCAGTGCTTCTCGATTGATGTGTAGTGTTTGGCAGGCGGCATCAATACAAGTTGGGTCAACACTGCCGTGGGCGCGAAGCGTCACAACAGCAGCATGTAACCACTCCTGTCCGCTGCCTATTGCTGCTTAAGGAGGGGTGGCTGGCGGGCAGCAGAAACACAACTCAGCCTACATTTTTGCTGCACCCCCCAACCGCAAGTCTAAGCAAGGCATACGGCTTCATTCGCGCAGGGCATACTACAGCGAGGTCATGTTTAGCTGCACAGGGATTCCATGCATACCTATGCAAGCAGTCCCATTGGTGTCAATTAAGACACAGAGGCTGCATGGGAACGCACAGGTGTTCATGCACTCCTATGCAGGCAGTCCCATTCATATCAATTGGGACGCAGTAGCTGCAAGGACACAGCAACTGCTCCAAACTTGGCATCCATATGGGTGCATGTCCCTGAACTCACACAGTCTGCGTTTGGGACCATGCACCTACACCCGCACGGATGTCGGATCTGTCCTTGTAGCCACTGCATCCCAATTGACATGAATGGGACTGCCTACACAGAAGACCTGTGCATCCCCATGCGGATAAACATGGCTCTCCATGGGTGTACACTTTAGTGCAGGAGTCTCCAAACTATGGCCATCCAGTTGTTCAGGAACTACAATTCCCATCATGCCTAGTCATGTCTGTGAGTGTCAGTTTTACAATGCCCCACGACGTGTAGCTCTGCAACAGCTGGAGGGCCGTAGATTGGAGATCCCTGCTTTAGTGCATCCCACTGAACGAGGTCTTAGTGTTAGAATTTAGAAGGCATTTTCTAAATGATGTTGTGTTTATGTGTGCAAATAAGGATTTTATAGTTGGGTTTTTTTAGTGAAAATTGCAATATGATAAACATTTGCAGAAATATCATGGGACCTTAAAAATCAGTATCACCTTCTTTTTTTTTCTAATGGTCACATGCTTTCAGAAAGTGTTAGGATTGGGGGGTCTTTTACAAACTCTAAATGCTGGAAGGGAAAAATAAAATAACAACGGAAAAAAAAAAAAAATCGCAAAAATGATGCGGCCACCTAAGATTAAAAAGTGGAGTGCAGGGTCTGGCAGGGAAAGGGTTAATACAGTTTATGGTAACATTTAGCTATAAGTCTGCTGGAAGAAGAGGGACCAACCTAAGAAAGGTTCAATCTGTTATCATATCTGTGCTACTGTAACTAGGAGTGACACCCAACCTAATACTGCTAGCTGAACGCCAGGACGGGTATCAGTACAGGGAGGTGACCATTATCAATCTATTATTGGCTGATATCACTCAGCTCCCACCCTACTCTGGACCAATCCGTGTGCAGTAACAGAGCAGAGATAAGAGAAGAATATATTATGGGTCACCTGTGCTTATTTTTGTAGGAGTGTCCTCCTCTATGGATGTCCTCGCCTTTCCAGACTCCTCCGTATATTGCTGATCATCCCTCACATACGTCTCTTCTACTTCACCCTCAACTTTTATGTTCATCAGATCTTCACCCTAAACCAACAGAATGGCAGAAAACAACATCTGTAACATAGAAGTATTTATGATGTGAGATCACATAGAAAATATCATCTTGTAGAGTCCACACATCGTCTCCACATGTCAGAGGGTTCAATCACTTTATGTTCCCGACCCTCAACTCCACCTACCTGATGATGGTGAGGGATGGGGTGACCTTCCTGTGTGGAATCCCGGGAATACAGAGGATGGGGACATCCCTCTGTTGGGTTTCTGTTACTAGGTGGCTCCCTTATATCCTTGTGTTTTTCAGAAAACTCCTCCATCACTCCATAGTCATCATCTTCCTCTTTATACTTTTCTTTAATAATATTACAATCCCCGAGGTTTCCACACTGAAGGCACAATAAATACATTTATTGTAACAAACATGCTTGTGTATAAATCCTATCAGTGATTGTTCCTCATCTACCTGATGTTGGTGAGGGATGAGGTGACCTTCCTGTGTGGAATCCCGGGAATACAGAGGACGAGGACATCTCTCTGGTGGGTTTCTGTAACTGGATGACTCCACGATGGTGTCCTGGTACAGATCTTTGTGTCCTGCAATTTCTGACTCCATCTCTTCCATCACCCCACCCTCATCTTTTATCTCTTCTTTAACCTCAACATTAGAATCTCTCAGGTTTCCACTCTAAAAATATATTTAAAATGACATCAATGGTAACAATGCAGATAATGTACAGATCCTAATGATGCAATCAGCGATTGTTCCTCATCTACCTGATGATGGTGAGGGATGGGGTGACCTTCCTGTGTGGAATCCTGGGAATACAGAGGATGGGGACATCTCTCTGGTGGGTTCCCATTACTGGATCCATCTGTAGGAAACAAAACACTGACTGAATACATTGTTTCTATGTGTTTATCAGATGATGGGGGGTCTAGGTGGACCACCCGTACTGCTCTCTCCTTTACAATAAAGTCTCCTCTTACCCGGTGATGTGAGGGGCGGCTGATTGTCCATCATGAGGTCCTTGTAGAGATCCTTGTGTCCTTCTAAATACTCCCCCTCCTCCATGGAGAAATAGACAGTGACATCCTGACACCTTATAGGAACCTGACACACACAATGATACAGTCACCATCCAGACACATCCCTTGTCTGTTACAGGATAATGTCCCAGAATTCCCAGCACCGCTCACCTCTCCTGTCAGCAGCTCCATCATCTTCTTGGTGACTTCTAGAATTTTCTCCATGTTGTGTCTCTCAGGTTTTAGTGAGTCCCATGGATGCACTGTGATGGTCATGTGATCTCCTGACTTCACAAGAGGAAATCTCTGTATTGGAGAACCAATAGGAATATCATCTTAGACTCCCAGAATCCCCCTCACCTCTCCGGTGAGGTCTGTGTTTTATTAATAGAGATAAGAGTGATGTCATGTGACCTCCCAGAATCCCCCTCACCTCTCCGGTCAGGTCTGTGTTTTATTAATAGAGATAAGAGTGATGTCATGTGACCTCCCAGAATCCCCCTCACCTCTCCGGTCAGCAGGTAGATGATCTCCAGGGTGAGGTTTAGTATCCTCTCAGTCATGTGACTCCAGTTCTCCTCCATCCTCATTGGTTATGTGATCTATACAGGTTTCCTGTAGACCAATAATTGATAAGGGAGAATGATCTGGACTGTACTGCAGTGGCGGCTGGTGAAGTTTTTTGATGGGGGGGGGGGGAGCCAGGCCCCGCCCTTCGTTTTTACCCCTCCTACTTCTAATAAGCCCTGTCCCTTATAGAATCCACCCACTCCGTCCCCTGTATTCCACATATTGTGTCAGGAGTACACAGCTCAGCATCACAGGACACAGTATACAGCTCAGCATCACAGAACACAGTATACAGCTCAGCATCACAGAACACAGTATACAGCTCAGCATCACAGGACACAGTATACAGCTCCAGCATCACAGGACACAGTATACAGCTCCAGCATCACAGGACACAGTATACAGCCCCAGCATCACAGGACACAGTATACAGCTCAACATCACAGGACACAGTATACAGCTCAGCATCACAGGACACAGTATACAGCTCAGCATCACAGGACACAGTATACAGACCAGCATCACAGAACACAGTATACAGCTCAGCGATACAGTATACAGCTCAGCATCACAGGGCACATTAAACAGCTCAGCATCACAGGATGCAGTATACAGCTCAGCATCACAGGACGCAGTATAGAGCTCAGCATCACAGGACACAGTATACAGCTCAGCATCACAGGACGCAGTATAGAGCTCAGCATCACAGGACACAGTATACAGCTCAGCATCACAGGACACATTATACAGCTCAGCATCACAGGACACAGTATACAGCCCCAGCATCACAGGGCACAGTATACAGCTCAGCATCACAGGATAGAGTATACAGCTCAGCATCACAGGGCACATTACACAGCTTAGCATCACAGGGCACATTAAACAGCTTAGCATCACAGGACATAGTATACAGCTCAGTATAACAGGGCACAGTATACAGCTCAGCATCACAGGGCACAGTATACAGCTCAGCATCACAGGGCACAGTATACAGCTCAGCATCACAGAGCACAGTATAGAGCTCAGTATCACAAGATACAGTATACACGGCACTTTATCTAAGGCACAAATAAGGCGCCATCTACACCACAGCTCCTGACAGACTGCAGGTGATCCTGTATTTCCCCATCCAGCTATTTTCATCTCAGACTGACAACTACTCTGTCCTCCCTGTAATATCTTCCCTCTACCACTCTTTCCATCAGAGTGTCTTCTCTCCCTAAACTCTCATTCCTGTATAAAACAATATTCCAGGTGCATGAACGGCCCACCAAGTCAACGAGGCAATCAATGTATGGAGATGAAGCCGCTGCTGCCCCAAACTCCTAGACCAATGAGGTGGATGCAAACAAAACAACAGGGAGGGACTAGACATGTGCGGTTAGATTTGTTCCAAATTAAAATTCGGACAATTTTCCATTTTTTGAAAATTCAGATGTATCTGAATTTCCGAATTACAATAGTACCGAGTAAAAGAATCCCAAATAACGGAAAAAAACTTGGACGAAATCCGAATTCGAATGATTCTTTTCGAATACTTTACGAATTCCAAAAGTTTTCAAATTCCTATAGTTTTCAAATTGCAAAAGTCCTCAAATTTGAAAAGTTTTCCAATTTGCAAAGAGAACAAAATAGAATAGAAAACAAAAGGAATAGAATAGAAAAAAAAAACAAGAATGAAAAACAATAGACTAGAAAAGAATATAACAGAAAACAAAAGAATAGAATAGAATACAACAGAGTAGAACAGCTCTGTTCCCCTCCACCACATTATATTCTTTCATTTTCTGTTGCATTCTCCTCTATTGTATTCTATCTTTTTCCATTCTATTCCTCCACTTTCCACTCCACCCCATTCTCTTTGGAAATTGGAAAACGATTTGAATGCGATTTGAAAACTATTCGAAATTGATTTGAAAACCAGCGAAGAGCACAGTCATGGAGACCAAAGGCGTGGCGTTTTTTGAGGAGGAGGGGGTGGTCCACTGTGTCAAGGGCAGCAGAGAGGTCTAAGAGTAGGAGTATAGAATGGAGGCCATTGGTTTTAGCTGTTAGCAGATCGTTTGTGAGTTTTAGGAGAGCAGTTTGCATGGAGCGTTGAGAGCAGAATCCAGACTGAAGGGATCAAGAAGGTGATTCTCGGAGAGGTGGTTGCTCAGCCGGTTGTTAACCAGACGTCCAAGGAGCTTGGATAAAAAAGGGAGCAAGGAGATGGGGCGTAGGTTGTTAAGATTGGTGAGGTCCAGTGAGGGCTTTTTAAGAATGGGGGGGTGACTAATGCATGTTTTAGAGAGTTGGGGAAGATTCCAGAAGAGAGCATTTGTGAGGGAACCGGGTCAAGGGGACAAGGTGGACGTTAGAGAAAAGTTTAGCAAGCTTGTCTATAGTGGGGGGGTTGAATGAAAGAAGTAATGATTGTAGCTGTGGACATGGGGTGTTAGGAGGAGAAGGCATCTGTACAGTGAAGATCTCCTCACGAATTGTATCAATCTTATGTTTGAAGTGATTGGTGATCTCCTGGGCAGTGGGTGAGTTGGTGGGTGGAGGATGAAGTAGAGTTGAAGGTAGAGAAGAGGTGACGGGGACGGCATGAAAATGTGTTAATGGGAGTGATAAAATAGATCTGCTTAGCAGTGAGGAGGCTGCAATTGTAGGTTTGGAGGGCAGATTTATATTGTTTGAAATCTTTCTGAGAGAGAAAATAGAGGAAGACAATGAGCCTCAAATGAGGAGAGTGGCAGAGAGGGGGGTGGGCGAAGTACCAGAAAGGCGCTATGTTACCTTACCAACGGCTCAGTGTCCTCCACCACTCTCTGCCAATCCCTCCTCTGGATTCCACTCACCTTATTAATACAATTCAAAATACCAACAACAACATACAAAGCCGTCCATAGCTCAGCCCTGAGATACATCACCAAATTTGTCTCAATATTTCACCCGAACCGTCCTCTCCGTTCCTCCCAAGACCTCCTCTAGTAAGGATGGGCTCGGGCGTGTTCAAAGCTGAACCCATCCTTACTCTCTATCTCCCTCACCACCTCCTCCCGTGCTCACCTCTGGGACTTCTCCAGAGCCTCTCCCATGCTCTGGATCTCCCTACCCCGACCTGTGTACATAGAAAATAAGCTCTTATTACCTCCTCTGCTGCCAGGTCCTGCAATGTCTCCTCTCTACTTCCGCACAACTCGCCTCTCAGACTTCCAATTTATATCTGACATCACTTCCTGCCTGGACCTGACATCACTTCCTGCCTGGACCTGACATCACTTCCTGCCTGGACCTGACATCACTTCCTGCCTGGACTTGACATCACTTCCTGTCTGGGTTGAAGTGAGCTCACCACCTTGTGGAGTTTAGAGGAACTACAGCCCTGAAAACTGCCTCGTAGTGTGAAAACTGCCTTTTTTTTTGTTATTGCTGTTTTATGTATGTATTGTACACCGATCTGCCATAGCATTAAGATCACTGATCGGACAAATCTAGTCTGAATTTTGATTCATAATTAAACAAATTGCACGTCTAATCATTGCAGTTTCATACCTCCCAGTATTTGAACTTCAGAATGAGGGACACCTAAGGGAAAAAGTGGTTTGCAGCACGCAAAAGCGCCCGGCGTAACGTAGGCGTGGCCAAACTCTTAACAATGGGAGGGGCTAAAGGAGTGTGGTTGAACTAAACCTGGGCTTCCTTGTATCTATACAGGGGTCAGCAGGGCAGGGCCCAGAGGTCAGTATGGCAGAGAAGAAGGGTCACAAGGGTAGATGACAGAGATCAGCAGGATGGAGGACAGGGGGTCAGTATGGAAGGGTATAGGGGTCAGCAGGATAGAGGACAGGAGTCAGTAGGGAAAGGTACAGGGGTCAGCAGGATAGAGGACAGGAGTCAGTAGGGAAGGGTACAGGGGTCAGCAGGATAGAGGACAGGAGTCAGTAGGAAAGGGTACAGGGGTCAGCAGGACAGAGGACAGGAGTCAGTAGGGAAGGGTACAGGGGTCAGCAGGGTGGAGGACATTAGTCAGTAGGGAAGGGTACAGGGGTCAGCAGGACGGAGGACAGGAGTCAGTAGGGAAGGGTACAGGGGTCAGCAGGGTGGAGGACAGGAGACAGTAGGGAAGGGTACAGGGGTCAGCAGGACGGAGGACAGGAGTCAGTAGGGAAGGGCACAGGGGACACCTGCCATATGGAGGATCACTGGAATGACAGGAGAGGGAGAGCACAGCCACTGTCAATTATCCCAGCAGCCAGGTAAACAATCCATGGGGGGACGGCCTGGGGAGGGGGGGGGGTCACAGGTGAAATCTGGGGGGAGGGTACTTAAAAACAATTTTTAAAAAAAGTCCATAAATAAACAAGCTGGTGACTGGTTGCTAGGACCGCCTAATAACCAATCATTTACCTGTTAATTTAAAAAAGTTGGCCAGCTCCGTTCTTAGCTTTGCTGCCTCCCTGTTTCTGCTGTGTTACGATGAAGCAGGAGGCTGGAAAGAAAGACTGGCACCGAGAAGCGGGGTTGGCAGAGTAGAAGAGTGTTCACAATCTACCTGTCACCCAGCCACAGGCGACGGGTAGATCGCGACCCACGGGTTGCCGCCCCTCGGCTGTAGACGGTGTGTAAGGTCCCATCAATGAAATTGCTAGCGACACCAGAATCAACGTAAGCTGAGAGGTGATGAGAAAACTTGGCAGAACTGTTGTGCAGGAAGAAATTGTTTGTCTCGAGGGGGAACCTTGTACCATATATTCTAGAGAAGAAGACTTCACCCGCACCGAGTCTTGGCATTTCTCAGCTTATTAGGGCAGCTGGCAACAAAGTGGCCGTGGTCGCCACAGTGTAAGCAGAGTCCATGGGATCTTCACCTAGCCTTTTCCCCAGAGGATAAATGAGTAGCGCCAATTTGCATAGGCTCCTTCTCCTGGAGAGGGTGAGAGGGCTCAGGAGGGTCTGATGGAGGAGCGGGCAGCATATTAGGGGGGCAAAGAAACAAAGCGCTCTATGCCTATCCTGTAAATGCCTGTATATATGGATGGCATCTTGCATGGTTTCATTCAACAACTTTGGTTCAAGGTAGTGTACTAAGGAGTCTTTTATGGAGTCTGATAGGCCTAACCTGAACTGGCTTCAGTCAGGTGCCCTGCGGCGGAAATCAGAACAGTATAGTTCAGCAGTGTTTTTATATTGACGCAGTGACCTAAGGTTAGTTTCTGCTGAGTGGACACGGTCAGGATCATCATAGAGTAAACCCAGGGCCTTGAAACATGCTTCAACTGACCCTCTGGCTGGGTCATCTGCGGGGAAACATTCAAGACTGGGGATCCCCCTGCAACAATTAGGTCAACCAGCTGTGCTTCAGAGGAGAGTGGCCTAAGCCTAAAGTATAGCATAAAACTGTTCTTAAAGTTGAAAAACATTTGGGGGGATCACCAGTAAAACGCCCCCCCCCCTCCGGCCACCAGCCTAGGTTGCGGGTGACGGGCGGTGGCTCCTCTGCTCCGTCCTCCCCTCCATCACAGCAGCTTCTGTGCGTCTCCTCCTAGGCATCCAATAGTTTCGCCTGTCCTTTCAGCCAATCGGGTGACGGGTCTCAAACCTGCTTCCTGATTGGCCGAGAGGAGGATCAGTGTTAGAGTAGCGAATACTCATTCGCTATTCTAATACACCTAGGTGGGCTGTGAGCGCACTCTCTGTGCCCCGAGCCCACCATATTTTGAAGCCTATTAGAGCCTCTGGCTCTAATCAGTGCTTCAAAAAAACACCCCCTATTGTAATTCATGCACCCGGCACCCTGCAAGGGGCCAGACGTATGGATGGGGGGGGGGGGGTGGTGGCGCCTGTGCTCCTTCAATGGACGGACCACCACTACCAAGGTCATAAACAGGGACATTCAATCAGCAGAACAGGACAAACAAACAGGGAACTAGGAACACATGTTACAGACACAATATTAGTATGAGACTGCAGGCTTGGCTGGCTTAAATCAGGTTTCGTCTCCACCCAGAGACTGACCACATCAATTACCTTGCAGGTGGACAGCCAGGGAACTGTCTGGAGTGTCTATTGCTCTTGCTCCTCTTTCCAGCATCCAGGTTTTGGCTATGGCATTCTCCCTGTCTTTGTCCACCTGCAAGGTGGTTGATGTGGTCAGTCTCTCGGTAGGAACCAAACCCATTATAAGCCAGGCCTTCAGTCTCATGCTTGTGATAGAAAGTGATATGTGTGTAATTCTTGATCAAGCCCCTAGTCTGCCCTGCTAGTTTGGATTTCCCTGTGTATGACCTTGGACCGGATATTGGACTTTTCCCAGACCTTGCCTGCCTTGTACCTGGACTGTCTTTGTACCAACTGCCAACCGCAAGTACCTGTTTGCTTTGCTCAGTTCGCGCCTGTCTTAGCGTGGTGGCCAAGCACTATAGCAATGTGTATAAGACCTGAGAGCAACCGAGTACCGGTAGGCCTGCTTGCCTTATGTGAAAAGGGGCTGCTATAGGCGAAGAACACAGTGGCCAGCTATAGTGTCTGACCACCTGCGTTGGGGTAGGCGTGAGAGGAACTTGGAGCACAAAAAAAACAGTATCAGAAGCATGAGACTGCCGGCTTGGCTGGCTTAAATCAGGCTTGGTCTCCACCCATAGACTGACCACATCAATCACCTTGCAGATGGACAGACAGGGAACTGTCTGGAACTTATAGCGCTCCGGCTTCTTATTCCAGCATCCTGGTTTTGGCTATGGCATTCTCCCTGTCTTTGACCACCTGCAAGGTGATTGATATGGTCAGTTTCTGGATGGAAACCAAGACTGTTATAAGCAAGGCAAGCCTTCAGTCTCATGCTTGTGATAGAGAGTGAAACATGTGTAATTCCTAATCAAGCCCCCTGTCTGTCTGCCCTCCTCTGCTAGATTGGATTTCCCTGTGTATGACCTTGAACCGGATATTGGACTTTTCCCTGACTTAGCCTGCCTTTTACCTGGACTTTGTACCACTCTGCCTGTCTGCCAACCGCAAGTACCTGTTTGCTTTGCTCAGTTCACGCCTGCCCTGGTATGGTGGCCAGGTACTATAGTATTGTGTATAAGACCTGGGGGCAACCGAGTACCAGTAAGCCGGCTGGCATTATGGGAAAGGGGGCTGCTATAGGTGAAGAACACAGTAGCCAGAGGCACTTGGAGCACATGTTACAAAAATAATATCACAAGCATAAGACTGCAGGCTTGGCTGGCTTAAATCAGGTTGGGTCTCCACCCAGAGACTGACCACATCAATCACCTTGCAGGTGGACAGGCAGAGGGGTGCATCATAGCTAAATCTAGGATACTGGAATGAGGCCAGCGGCTGTCAAAGAACAGGAGCGTTTACAAGCTGGTAAAACAAAACTACTAAGACACAAGTTTAGGATCATATTTGATATTTTATCAACTACATATGAAATGTTACATCAAAAAATGTCATATTTTCCACTTTCAGCCAGCAGATGGCACTCTGCAAGCAAATGAAGCTGCCTGTGCATTGCCTGCACTCGGGACACTAATACACCTCGAGGGTTGTGTGGGTTCTCTGATGTTTGAGCAGATAAAAGACTTCTGTGAAAAACATTTCCTGCACTCAGGGCAGGAGTATGGCTTCTCCCCTGTGTAGCATATCTGATGTTCAGTAAGATTGGACTTACATGAAGGGCATTTTCTACATGAAGGTGTCCGTTTTATGAAGCAGTGGGGAAAATCCACTGCTCCATTCTTTGGCATTCACAGATGAGATTGTTCTCCTCTGTGTGCCAGTTTATGAACCCTTGTAGATCGCTTCACCTTTTGTGAAGTGAAGCGATGTACAAACGGTTCAAACAGTGGAGAACGCCCCCTGATACTGGAATCTCGTGAGACCTAACGAAATTCCAGTACCAGAAATTCACAGAAACACGGAGATGTTGGTTTATTAAGCAGTGATAAATTATCACTGTTCAGTAACGGACATTCTCAGAGGAGACCGCCCCCTCGTTAATAAAATAATTAGTCCCCCTACACAATATAAAGTTGTGCTCATAAGTTTACATACCCTGGCAGAATTTATGATTTCTTGGCCGTTTTTCAGAGAATATGAATGAGAACACAAAAACTTTTCTTTCACTCATGGTTGGTGTTTGGCTGAAGCCATTTATTATCAATCAACGGTGTTTACTCTTTTTATATCATAATGACAACAGAACCTACCCAAATCACCCTGATCAAAAGTTTACATACTCTGGTGATTTTGGCCTGATAACATGCACACAAGTTGACACAAAGGGGCTTGAATGGCTATTAAAGGTAACCATCCTCACCTGTGATCTCTTTGCTTGTAATTAGTGTGTGTGTAAAAAAGGTCCATAAGTTTCTGGACTCCTGAGTGCTGCACTGACATTTCTGGATTCTGAGTCATGGGGAAAGCAAAAGAATTGTCAAAGGATCTGCGGGAAAATTAGTTGAACTGTATAAAAGAGGAAAGGGATATAAAAAGATATCAAAGGAAATGAGAATGCCAACCAGCAGTGTTCAAACTCTAATTAAGAAGTGGAAAATTAGGGGTTCTGTTGAAACCAAACCACGGCCAGGTAGACCAAGTAAGATTTCAGCCACAACTGGGCTTTTTGCCAAGAGAAATGGGCAGCTTTACCATCTGAAAAGATACAGAGCCTCATCCACAAATGTCTTCAAGCTTTCATTGATGTTAAAGGGGGCAATACTCGGTATTAAGTTACATTTTGGTCTCATCACTCCAAATGACTCTGTGGCAGAAGGTTTGAGGCTTGTCTCTGTGCTGTTTGGTGTATTGTAAGCTCAGCTGGTGAATGGGGGAGGGTGAATTCTGACTCAGATCACCAGTGAAGTGTGGAGATCGCGGCTTCATAAACCGGCCGTTTCTGTGTCAGTCAGTCAATCACAGCTTCTCCATGTGTAGAGATGATCGACAGAGAACAGTTTCTCCCCCCCCCCCGATTATCTCTGCTTCATAAACCGAAAATGAACTGTGGTCCTCGGTATCACCACGATCACAGTTTCATAAACGGACACCTAAGAAGCTACAGTTTGCATCTCCTCACCTGTGTGAGAAATAAAGTGTTTGTTCAACTCGTACTCAAGTGAAAAACATTTCCCGCACTCGGGGCAGGAATAAGGCTTCTCGCCCGTGTGGGATCGCTGATGACTATTAAGGTCGTGTTTGCGTAAAAAACCTTTTACACACTCAGCATAGGAATGCGGCTTCTCCCCCCGTGTGAATTCTCTTATGTATATTAAGATAGGAATTCTTTGAAAAACATTTCCTGCACTCAGGGCAGGAATACGCCTTCTCACCTGTGTGAGTTATTTGATGTTCTACAAGGGTTGCTTTTTCTGCAAAACATTTTCCACACTCGGGGCAGGAATATGGCTTCTCCCCTGTGTGGGATCTGTGATGTCTATTAAGGTGAGATTTATTTAAAAAACACTTTCCACACTCAGCACAGGAATGCAGCTTCTCCCCCGTGTGAAACCTCTTATGTACATTAAGACTGGAATGCCTTGAAAAACATTTCCCGCACTCAGGGCAGGAATATGCCTTCTCACCCGTGTGAGTTGTTTGATGTAGTACAAGGGTTGCTTTGTGTGCAAAACATTTTCCACACTCAGCACAGGAATGTGGCTTCTCCCCTGTGTGAATTCTCTTATGTTTATTAAGATGGGAATTCTGTGAAAAACATTTCCCGCACTCAGGGCAGGAATATGCCTTCTCCCCCGTGTGAATTCTCTTATGTATATCAAGATAGGAATTCGTTGAAAAACATTTCCCGCACTCAGGGCAGGAATATGCCTTCTCTCCCGTGTGAATTCTCTTATGTATATCAAGATAGGAATTCCTTGAAAAACATTTCCCGCACTCAGGGCAGGAATATGCCTTCTCCCCCGTGTGAATTCTCTTATGTATATCAAGATAGGAATTCCTTGAAAAACATTTCCCACACTCAGGGCAGGAACATGCCTTCTCCCCCGTGTGAGTTGTTCGATGATGTACAAGGTTTCTTTTGTCTGCAAAGCATTTTCCACACTCAGCACAGGAATGTAGCTTCACCCCTGTGTGAATTCTCTTATGTTTATTAAGATGGGAATTCTGTGAAAAAGATTTCCCGCACTCAAGGCAAGAATACGGCTTCTCCCCCGTGTGAGTTCTTTGATGTACAACAAGGGCCGATTTCTGTGAAAAACTTTTCCCACACTTGGTACAGGAATGCAGCTTCTTAGCCATGTGAGAACTCTGATGTTCAGTAAGACTTAATTCAGAGCTAAAACTTCCCCCACACTCAGGACAGGGATAGGTCTCCTCCCCATGAATCCCGACACCATCCCCCACAGTAGGAGGTTGGTCAGAGTCAGAGGGACTCCATGGTCTCCCCACACTGTGAAGTCCACCATCCATAGCTGAGCTCATTGTCTTTTCTCCTCCACAATCTCCTGTGATGTCCTCATCTTCCATTCTACAACCTGGAGATAAAGTGAGACGATCCTTTGAGGGTTTCTCCATGGCCGGTCCTGGAAAAATATAAAAACATCATCAATAGATATGAGAGGGTTCCTTCACTTCCATCAACATCCCATCTGGATCAGGGAGATAGGAGTGAGCAGATGTTCTCTGTGGAGGTCCCAACCAGCTGGGACTCTTCCCCTCTTCAGTCAAAGGGCCTTTGGTCCTCCTCCCAGATCCCTTCTACATTTACACAGCCTTGTCAGAAGAGCCACAACCAATGGGGGCTGGGAGGTCCATGCTCTTTACACAACCACAAGCCTAGGCACTGGGTCATGTGACCTCTGATAGACAAGAGGGTCAAAGTTCAGACTTGAAGACCCTTTACCATAGAACAAGTGACCATAAGCCTAGGCTTCTGGTGATGTGCAGCACTGGAGGGAGCTTGCAGCAGTATTTTCACCTGGAAAGATAAGTGTTTTAGTTTTTCTCCTTATCCCAGTGAGATGTTTAACCCTCTTGCTGCCAGCTCCGTTTGGCATACGGACCTTCAGTGCTGCTTCCGACTGGCCAGGTGCCTACGTCGTATGGACCTGACATTCCTGCTTCTGCTATAAGATATTGGCCTCTTCAGTAACCAAGAACTTACAGCTGAACAAA
>BLSH010386403.1:969900-991993 GCA_018402905.1 Glandirana rugosa | reverse complement strand
GTTCAACATTTCGCGACGCATTTAACAACCGTGATATATTTAGGACATATTATTATTAGATCTCTTGTTAGTTTTTAGGAGATTCTTCTACGGGGACGTGACATGAACACGTAGAAGAGTGTTCGATTAATAACAAGGGGTTCTTATAACGGGGTGTCTAACGTTTTATAGTGGGGGACGTCTACGCCTTCTGTCCCAATCCATGTTAGTTGTGTAAAAAAGTTTTCAAAACGAAACATTTTTTTTTTTTTTTAGGAAGCAGATCCCCCATTCGTGAGATCCACTCCCTCAGCGAAGGGGGTTCAGGGTCTTTCCAATGATGGAATATTAGTTTTCGAGCCTGAAACAGTGCTCTGCCTATGGCCTATTTGTGTTAATTTTTAAGGGGTTTATCATAATTGCCAAAAGATTTTTTTTTTTTTTTACAAAGCAAAACTTTTGAAAAAATGTGTTGATTGTACCTAACCCTGTCTTCCGCATCTGCAGGGGGTGATATTTTGCAATCTGTGGGGCAATATTCTTGGGGAACAATAATTAGCTTGTGAGAAGATGCACAAGTACAGTGCAGGGGCATCTTCTTAGAGGATTTTTGATTGTTCTCTAGATTATTATTATACAGGATTTATATAGTGCCAACAATTTACGCAGCGCTTTACAACTTGAGGGTAGACAGTACAAATACAATACACTTAAATACAGTGGGAATCAGAGGGCCCTGCTCGTTCGAGCTTACAATCTAAGAGGGAAGGTCAAGTGATACAAGAGGTAATAACTGTGGGGGATGTGCTAATGGAGAAGATAAATGTACAGTTGTTGTTAGGTGGGAGCCAGATAGGCTTCTCTGAAGAGATGAGTTTTCAGGGATCGTCTGAAGGTAGACAAAGTAGGAGAAAGTCAGACAGATTGAGGTAGAGCATTCCAGAGGATGGGAGAAGCTCTGGAGAAGTCCTGGAGGTGAGCATGGGATGATGTTACAAGGGAGCTAGGGAGCAGGAGGTCTTGGGAGGAGGGAAGAGATCGATTTGGTTGGTATTTTGAGACCAGGTTAGTGATGTAGCTGGGGGCCAGGTTGTGAATTGCTTTATAAGTTATTATTAGTATCTTGAAAATATTACATTGGTTGAGTGGCAGCCAATGGAGGGATTGACATAGGGGTGTAGCAGACGCTGAGCGGATTTTAAGGTGGATGAGCCTGGCTGCAGCATTCATAATGGACTGAAGTGGGGATAGGTTAATTAGAGGTAAGCCAGTGAGGAGGGAGTTGCAGTAGTCGAGGCGAGAGATGACCAGGGAGTGGATTAGAAGCTTTGTGGTGTCATTGGTTAAGAAGGGGCGTATCTTGGAGATGTTGCGGAGGTTGAGGCGGCAAATTTTGGATAGCGATTGGATGTGGGGCCGAAATGTTAATTCGGAGTCCAGGATTACACCTAGGACCTTGGCCTGGGGTAATAGTTGAGCTGTTGATTTTGACGGTGAAATCAGGGGAAATGGCACGTGGGGGAGGAAATATCATAATCTCGTTTTTGGATAGGTTGAGTTTGAGGAAGTGATGTGACATCCAGGCTGATCTCGCCGGAAGGATTGTGGTGTCCTTCCTAAAAGATCCAAGAGTGTGGGAAGAAACCCGAGTACGCAGAGGAAACCCACACAAGCGGAGAGAACATGCAAACTCCTTGCAGATAGTGTCCTGGCTGGGATTAAAACTGAGGACCGTGAGGTAGAAGTCCTATAGACTAAGCCAGTGCTGCCCCTAATGGGTCCTGAAAGCTTGCATCTTTAATAGCTCAAGTTAGCCAATAAAGGGGATTACTTAAACTCCAAACTTTCTACACAAGTACATGGCTAGGAGTACAGCCCTGCCCAAAAGTATTGAGAATGACATTAATTTTCACAAAGTCTGCTGCTTCAGTGTTTTTAGATCATTTTGTCAGATGTTACTAAGGTATACTAAAGTATAATTACAAGCATTTCGTAAGTGTCAAGGGCTTTTATTGACAATTACATGAAGTTTATGCAGAGTCAATATTTGCAGTGTTGACTCTTCTTTAAGATCTCTGCAATTCCCCCTAGCATGTTGTCACTCAACTTCTGGGCCACATTCAGGCGGAGGCAGCCCATTCTTGCATAATCAATGCTTGGAGTTTGTCAGAATTTGTGGGGGGGTTTTGTTCATCCGCCTCTTACGGATTGACCACAAGTTCTCAATGGGCTTAAGGTCTTGGGAGTTTCTTGGCAATGGACCCAAAATTTGATGTTTTGTTCCACAAGACACTTAGTTATCACTTTGGCCTTAGGCAATGTGCTCCATTATGCTGGAAAAGACATTGTTCCTCACCAAACTATTATTGGATGGTTGGGAGAAGTTGCTCTCAGAGGATGTTTTGTAGCATTCTTTATTCATGGCTGTGTTCTTTTGTGCAAAATTATGAGTGAGCCCCCTCCCTTGGCTGAGGAGCAACCCCACACATGAATGACCTCAGGATGCATGACACAAGACTGATAGTAGCACTCACCTTTTCTTCTCCAGACAAGTTTTTTTTCTGGATGCTGCATTCAATGAGAAAAGGGATACATCAATCATTTTACCCCACTTCTCAGCAGTCCAGTCCCTGTACCTTTTGCAGAATATCCGTCTGTCCCTGATGTTTTTCCTGGAGAGAAGTGGCTTCTTTGCTGCCCTTCTTGACACCAGGCCATCCTCCAAAAGTCTTCTCCTCACTGTGTGTGCCGATGCCCTCACACCTGCCTACTGCCATTCCTGAGCAAGCTCTACACTGGTGGCGCACCGATACCGCAGCTGAATCAACTGTAGGAGATGCTCCTGGAGCTTGCTGGACTTTCTTGGGTGCTCTGAAGCCTTCTTCATAAAATGCAGTGGAAATGTTTTAATGGGATTAAGTTCATTTTCATGGCAAAGAAGGACTTTGCAATTAATTGCAATTCATCTGATCACTCTTCATAACATTCTGGAGTATTTGCAAATTGCCATCATAGAAACTGAGGCAGCAGATTTTGTGAACATTAATGTGCCATTCTCAAAACTTTTGGCCACGGCAGTACATCAACTACCCCTTTTCAAATATGACGACAGAAACAGCCAGCTCCACAGTACTGAAAGGAATTAACGATGAAGAGTCTGGATGTTATGCCCCAGGCATTGCAAACAGTTATGTGATCTTTCACTAATTGGGTGGCAGGAAGCAGATGAAGAAAAAAAAAACGATCTTATGCAGGAGACTCATTTCTCATCTGTCTGTTACCATGACAGTAAAATCAGCTTCCTAACAGGTAACCCATCAGAACAAATAATTTCTATTCAGAAGAAAGATGAGCCCTTCATCTGATAGAGGTAATTTCTACATTTATTAAAGCGGACCTTCACTAGAAAACAAGGTCTGCTAAATAGATCTGAGCCTCCTCCCCTCTTTTTAAATCACGGACTGTATAATAATAGTATCAAAGTGTACTTGTGGGGGTAAAGGTTAAACATTTACCTTACCCCCCAGTCTCTGCCCATAGCACCCAGACAAGGATATCAAAAATCTTGCGAGAAGCTGCTTCAGCACTGTACTGAATCATCATCTTGCAAGATTTGAGGTACTTATGATTCACCAAAAAAACTTGCAGCAAGGATTGTGAAGTCACTCCATGCTGAAGGTGGTTAAATATTTCTTGCAAGATTTGGGGTACTTCTTGTTCACCAAAAGGCTTGCAAGGATTGTGAAGTCACTCCCCAATGAAGGTGGTTAGGCATTTATTATTGTATTACTATACAACAATTTAGACAAAGGCAGAGGACCTGATCTAATGAGTGAACCTTGCATTCTCTTGTAAGGTCCACTTTAATCCAAATCAAGGAATGGCATCTGCTACTGAAAATTTACTTTGCGTTTGTGTAATTTTCCACATTTGAAGTTTGTTTCTACTCAATATTAATGGATTTCCTTTTCCTACTGTTAAAGAAAAAAAAAAAAGTGCTTTCTACTCCCCTTTTACCTTTTTTGTGTAGACCAGGGGTCTCCAAATGTTCTGAACAAAGGGCCAGTTTTACAGTCCTTCAGACATCAGGGGGGGCCAGACTGTGGCCAGCTGGGGTAGAAATTGCCCTGGCATCAGTGGGAGTAAGCAGTGCCTCATCTTTGATATTAGCGGGAGCAATAGTGCCCCATTTTTGGTGTCAGTGGTAGGAATTATGCCCCATTGTTGTTGTCAGTGGGAGGAATAGTGCCCCAATGGCAGGATAAAAGCAAGTAAAGGGCCACGCCTTGGAGACTACTAGTCTAAATATTTCCCCCAAGCTCATTACCTCTGCCTGAAGTGTGTTTTAAGCTTCAACTCCTCTTTTGACTTTCTTCAGCTAAGCTTGCCATAGATGGGTAGAATTTTAAATGAAAATTCTTAACATAATAATGTTCTAAGTTAGTTTTCTGCTCATGAGTGGACCAAATCAACATTCGTTTTTGGCTGCTGTGAAGAAAATTTGAAGGAGCAGGAGAAAACTTTTCTCTAATGAACACATTTCTAACAGTGTATGTGGTTTTCGATGTTCATTCGCTCAAAAAAAGGGATTTTTTTAAAACTTACCGTAAAATCCTTTTCTCCGAGTTCACTGACAAACGCAGCTCTTCATGACATGTGGGGTTTATGCTTGTCCTACTAGGAGTTAACTAGGCAAGGAAAAGAACAAGCTGGCCCCTCCTACAGGGCCGTCCTCTCTTCCCACAAACCCCCACCCTGCATAGCTCAGCAGTTCGTAACAAGCCGTACCAAAAATTGCGCAGAGGGGCGGGTGCTGCGTCTGACAGTGAACTCGGAGAAAAGGATTTTACGGTAATTTTTAATAAAATCCCTTTTTCTCTTACGTTCACTGACAGACGCAGCTCTTCATGACATGTGGGGATGTCCCAAAGCTGTGTCAAAAGAGGGGTGGGTAAACAATAAAAACTGTACCCAACAGAACCTCTAAGGAGGTGCCAGACGCACCTACACTGCAGCCTGTAAAACTTTACGGCCAAAAGCAGCATCCGAGGATGCTGACACATCATCTTATAAAACTTTGTAAAAGTGTGTACCGAGGCCCACGCGGCCGCCTTGCACACCTAAGACAACAAGGCCTGGTGTCGGGAAACCCAGGAAGTGCTAACAGCCCTGGTAGAATGAGCCGTGACCGGAAAAGGGGAAACCTTGCCCGGAACAGAATACGCATGGGTCAGGATCTGTCTAATCCTACGGGAGACAGTAGCCGACGAGGCCGCCAAACCTTTTCGCGGACCTTCCATCAGTACAAACAAGAGTCAGACTTCCGAAAAGGAAGCTGTCGCATTCAGATACACTCGTAAGGCCCTTACGACGACCAAGGAATTTTTGTAACTCAAATTCCTTAGGATGCGAGGGCCGTGACACAATGAAGGAAGAACAATATCTTCATTAATGTGAAAAGAAGAAACAACCTTTGGAAGAAAAGGAGGTGGTGGACGCAAAACTGCCTTGTCCTCTTGAAGGACCAGATAGGGAGACTTGCACGACAGTGCAGCGAGCTCAGACACCAGCAAGCGGATGTAATGGCCACCAAGAAGGCCACCTTCTGCGACAGCAGTCGTAAGGGAATATCCCTGATCTTCCCATATGGTGGTTTCTGAGCACAGAAAACACCAAATTCAAGTCCCATGGAGTCATAGTGGGACCGCACCCGAGGCGCCCCATGGCGCACACCTTGTACAAAGGTACGAATCAGCGAATGCGATGCCAGGGGTCTTTGAAAAAGAAGCGCCAGAGCCGATATCTGGCCCTTGATAGTACTCAGGGCCAGCTTCTTGTACAGGCCCTGCTGTAAAAAGGCCAGGACCCTGGACACCCCGTATGAGCGAGGTTTATAACCCTCCGCCTCACACCAGGCTATGTAAGCCTTCCAGGTGCGGTGATAAATTTTGCAAGCAGTACACTTGCGTGCTTTTAGCATGGTAGGACTCACGGAGTTAGCGACACCCCTGTCCCTCAGCACCTGGGCCTCAAGAGCCAGGCCGTCAAAGCCAGCGAGGTAAAGCAGGGTGCAAGATGGGCCCCTGAGACAGCTGGTTGTCTCGCAGCGGGAGCCGCCAGGGAACGTCCGCCACCATTTGCACCACGTCGGCGTACCACGGACGCCGAGGCCAATCCGGAGCCACCAGGATCACTGGAATTCCCTCCGCTTCCGCCCTGCGTAGCAACCGCGGGAGAAGCCTGATTGGAGGGAAAGCATACAGCAGGCGATACTGCCCCCAAGGGGCCACGAGAGCGTCCGTGGCTACTACCAACGGATCTCTTCTCCTGGACACAACATTCCTTACTTTGTGATTGACCCGAGACGCCATAAGATCCACATCCGGCGTCCCCCACTTGTGGCAAATCTGACTGAACACCTCTGGATGGAGAGATCACTCTCCCGGATCCAGCGTCTGGTGACTGAGAAAAGTCCGCCTGCCAGTTTTCCACGCCTGGAATGTCAATGGCGGAAATCGCCAGAACGTGAAGTTCTGCCCAACATGGAATCAAAACTGCTTCCGCCGCAGCTGCTGGACTCTTTGTTCCGCCCCGATGGTTCACATATGCCACTGCTGTGGCATTGTCCGACTGGACCCGAATCGGTGACCTCGCAACCTCACTGTTCAGTGAGATAGACACAGCCTGATCACCCTTAGCTCCAGGACATTGATCGGGAGGCGAGATTCCTGCGCCGACCAACAGCCCTGGGCAGACAGTTCCCCCAGGACCGCACCCCAGCCCGACAGGCTGGCGTCCGTCGTGATTATCACCCAATTAAGGGGTAGGAACGACTTCCCCTGAGTCAGTGCTGGGTCCCGAAGCCACCAGGTCAGAGAACCCCTGGTCAGAGAGTTCAGGCGGATCAGAAGGTCCAGGACCGTGGAGATCTGTCCCACCGGGAGAGAATCGTACGCTGGAGAAGGCGAGTGTGGCTCTGGGCGTAAGGTACCGCCTCGAAGGTTGAGACCATGAGCCCCAGCACCCGCATACAGAACCGTAATGATGACTGCTGGTGCAACAGGAAGGTTCGCACCGCCTCCTGTAGCGACAGCCACTTGGCCGGAGGCAGATACACCTTCGCCTGCTCGTCTAGAGTCAGACCCAGATACTCCAGGCGACGGGACAGATAGATCGTCCACTTCTTCAGGTTGATCAACCAGCTGAAGTCCTGCAACGAAGTCATGGTGATCCTCACATTCTTCTCAAGAGCTGAGGAGGACTCTGCTCGCAGGAGCAGGTCGTCGAGGTGGGATACTACAGTAATACCTCTCTGCTTCAGTAACGCCAGTACTGGGGCCACCAGTCTGGTGAAAACCTGAGGAGCTGAGGCCAGACCGAAGGGGAGTGCCACAAATTGGTAATGGAGGTCCCGCACCACAGGCGCAGAAAACGCTAGTGCCGTGGACAAATGGGGACCTGAAAACATGTGTCCCTGATATCCAGAGATGCCAGGAAGTCCCCCTGATGGAGGGCGGCCACGACCGAACTAATTGATTCCATCCGTAATTTTCGCGGTTCAGCACGGGCACAATCACCCCCTGGTCGGAGAGTGCTTGAACAGCCCCAAAAAGCGCCTCCCGACGCCCCTGCGGCAGTTTTAAGTTCGTTGGGAAGAACCTGTCCACTTGCTGAACCCACCGGTCGGAAATGCGAGCAGTCCACCGGTCTGCGAACCCCAGAAGACGTCCTCCCACCCGAAACTCGGATTGGGGCAACCCATCAGGCAGAGGATGTTTCGTCTTCTGCCTCTTCAGTTTGGCGCTGCCACTGCCGCGTACTGGGCCCCGCAGCGGCCTAGCCGGTTTCCTTTTGCTGCGCCAGAGGCGTGAAAAAACCTCTTCTGACCCGAAAACAAGCGTCCCTGATATCCAGAGACGCCAGGAAGTCCCCCTGATGGAGGGTGGCCACGACCGAACGAATTGATTCCATCCAGAATTTTCGTGTTTTTACATAGCGGTTCAGGGCCTTTAGATCCAGAACTGGCCGGACCCCTCCTTCTTTGGAGACCACAAACAGGTTTTAGTAAAAACCTCGAAACCTCTCCACTGGAGGCACGGGCACAATCACCCCCTGGTCGGAGAGTGCTTGAACAGCCCCAAAAAGGGCCTCCCGACGCCCCTGCGGCAGCTTTAAGTTCGATGGAAAGAACCTGTCTGGGGATAGAGTACTGAACTCTATCCTGTACCCGGTGGACACCACTTCCTGAACCCACCGGTCGGAAATGCGAGCAGTCCACCGCTCTGCGAACCCCAGAAGACGTCCCCCCACCCGAAGCTTGGATTGGGGCAACCCATCAGGCAGAGGATGTTTCGTCTCCTGCCTTTTCAGTTTTGCGCTGCCACTGCCGCGTAACTGGGCCCTACAGCGGCCTAGCCAGGACGGATTCCTTTTGCCGCGCCGGAGGCGCGAAAAAACCTCTTCTGCCCCGAAGAGACAGGCCCATGTCTACGGCGGATTACTCGCCTTCGGGGCTCCGGGAGGAAAGTGCTCTTTCCACCAGTGAAATCCTTAATGATCTCATCCAGATGTGGACCGAAGAGACTGCCCCCCTGGAAGGGGAGATCTGCAAGGCCTCTTTTGAGCGCGTGGTCCCTGACCATGAGCGTAACCAAAGGACTCGCCTGAGAATGACGGCAAATACAGCCATTTGGATAACATAGGGAGCAGATCCAGAGCTGCATCAGAGAGGTATTTGATACCCTGAAACAAAAATTAGCCCTCTGCGGCGCATCCATCAGGCGACCGCAGTCCAGATCATTCTGAAGCTCCGCCATACGCTCAGATAAGTATTGCGCCGCCATGGCAGACTTCAGGGCTGGCCGCAGAGCTGAGCCTACTAACAGAAAAAGAGCTTTTGACACCGCCTCTGTCCGCCTAACAGCCGGATCCTTAAAAGAGCGGGACCCTTCCAAGGGAATGGTCGTCGCCTTATTCAGGCAAGCTATCGTGGGGTCCACCGCAGGTGATGCCCACTTCTGCAGAAACTATCCTCAAAAGGATAACAGATGGCAAAACGTTTTGACAGCGAAAAGGAATGCTGCGGACGCTGCCATTCACGATATATCAGGTGATCAAAGAACTGATCATAGGGATAAGCCCTAGGGGCCCTCGCCGTCCTGGCTCAGTCGCAGAGTAATGCGAATCCCAGAGATAATGGCGGATACCAGTGCCTTTGCGCACAGCCGCCGTGCCCTGGTCTCTGTCCGAGGGGGCCAGTTCACCTTCAGAAAGCTCTACTGGTCACTCTACCTGTGACCCCCGATGCTATCTCCGGTTCTGACTCCTCCCCTGAAGAACAGGGGGGGCATTTTCTAGGGACCCCTGGGGTGATGTTTGGTTCCACACGGGGGAGAAACTCAGCTGGTCCAAAAAGCCCCTTGCGCAGCTTGTGCTGTTGCTGAACCCTCCTCAGCAGGCATAGCAGGGTCACCTGCCATCGTTTTTTCCCCCGAATAGCGTGGAAATGCAATGAGAGAAAAAAGCCTGCTTTTAGGCACCCCCACACTGCCGCACACCACCGTCCCACAGAACGCCCGGAGACCAAGGAGGACTGCCACCAGCACCCAGTTCACTGCCAGTATGCACATAGAACCGCCAGATGATCTGCGCCGTCAGAAGCCACCGTTCCAAAGAGAAACGTTTTTACAGCATGCAGGGACTCCAATATGGCCACCGAGGTCATACACTAGAGGCCAAAAACCACCTGCAGGGGAGCGTGCCTACTGCAAAATGGCCGCTCTGAGCACTAGAAGGCTCCTTTAGGAGCAGATGTCCGCGACCACGGCAAAGCGGCGGATCACCGCATGTCGCTCACAATCGCAAAAAAAGGCGGAATAACGACCGGGTGCGGCGCGGTGGGATGGGGGGGGGGGGGGGAAGGACCCCAGGAGTACCGGGAACCCCACGGTAGTGGCTACCACCCCGAAAGCTTTCGGACACCCGTTGCCCCCCCCCTCCGCACCTGAAGCACGGGGGCACTCACCATTGCAGTCGGGCGTAGCGGGTAGCCACCACCCGTTTGCACACCTACCGCCCCTGTCTGGGCGGGATGCTGCCGGCCAAAGTCGCCCGAACCGGACCGCAGTCCGAGACCAGGGCGCAAGAGGGGAGACCCCCAGGCCGCCCACACGGAACGGGCACGATGTGGCGGGAACCCATACCCGGGGACTGGCTCGCATCGGTTGGCCAGGCCGGGGAAAGTACAGAGTCCTGTAACGACCCTCTATGCCCCGGCCGGCTTCTTGATAGCAGACTTCATGCTTGATAGTAAGTGATTAAAAAATAAAATAAAAAATAAAAAGAAACGGTCTCAATCCGGACCGCAAATCCCCTAAGGGAGCC
Source organism: Glandirana rugosa (assembly GCA_018402905.1). Classification (NCBI taxonomy): domain Eukaryota; kingdom Metazoa; phylum Chordata; class Amphibia; order Anura; family Ranidae; genus Glandirana; species Glandirana rugosa. Next base: position 981,631 of record BLSH010386403.1, on the reverse strand, counting down.
AGGTCAAATCCTTGCAAACTAGGCATTAAAACTGCTGAGCTATGCAGGGTGGGGGGTTTATGTGGGAAGAGAGGACGGCCCCGTGGGAGGGGCCAGCTTGTTCTTTTCCCTGTCTAGTTAACTCCTAGTAGGACCAGCATAAACCCCACATGTCATGAAGAGCTGCGTCTGTCAGTTAACGTAGGATAAATCAAATGTTTAAAGCAAACAAAATCTTTCCAATGAGATTAGAATGTTAAGAGAATTTTCGTTCAGAAATATATCCATCTATTGCTAGCATCAGCATTGAGGTCATGTCTGCATGTTCTTGATCGAACGTCTAACTCCTCTTCTAACTTATTCACACCATCCATGTAATTAAAGGTTTCAGTCCCCTCTTTCCTCACAGAACTTCGCCAGTTTCTCATGTTTACCTGCTTAACACATATTTTACATACAATATATATATATATATATATATATATATATATATATATATATATATATGGAATGAACCATGGTTGTCACACAGGCTGGACTTCAAACAGAAATGCCTTTGTTCATCATTACAAGGTGGACTGGTAGTTTCCATGTTTGTGCTTTACTTTCCACCTACAGGAAGTGATGAATATTTTCTGCACCTGCTGAAAATGCCCTCAAGCTAAATAAAGACAACTAATGCAGCCATGCAGAGGTGTACTATGAAGTGTAAGAAACCATGTGGCTGATCTTGTTGTCCTTCACTCCCATCGTAGAACCCTTTACTATGGTCACGCAGTGGGACCCTTTCACATGTTCTGCAGTGGGCCCCCTTCCTGCTATCTTGGGTAGAGTTGGCACCTTTTCTACAAGCCACTTTAGCGGCGCACTGAACCTGCAGTGTTCCCCTTTGCATCTGAAATCACAGTTCCCTTACACTGTAAAGGTGGACGCAGCAGACTCTGATGTAAGGAATAACTCTGGGGACTCTAATGTAAGAAAGAACACTGAGAACTCTGATGATGTTAGGGGGGATACTGCAGACTCTGGTGTAATTGTTCCCAGCATTCCCCTTTAATCAGGGTTCCCAGAGCCCCGTCACATCTGCAGCATTTCCACTTACACTGTAAGGCCCTTTTCACATGGATGGACCGATCACGTGCACCTGTCAGTTTTTCAGGCGGACCCAATGAGATCATCCACTGATATTTATGAAGCGTCAGATGTTAACGGACATATGTCCGTTGACACCCGCCTACATCCAGTCTGCTAAAACCAGATGGGTGGGGGATCCGTTTCTCACAGCCCATAGAGGATAGTGGTCTGTGTCCATGTCCTCTCTGTATCAGTGGAGCAGACATGGACTTGTCATCCGCTTGCTCAACGGAAAGATCCCCTGCTGAACTGACGGATTTTGCCAGTGTGAAAGGGGCCAAACATGGAGCTCTGTGGACTGTAATGTAATGGGGAACCCTGATTAAGGGGGGCTCTGATGTATTGGAGAATGCTGTGGATTCTGGTGTAAAGGGGAACTCTGATGTAAGGGGGGTCTCTGCTCCCCAAAGCCCCCCTTACATCTGCATCCCCCTGCACATTACAGTCCACAGAGCTCTGCATTACATTAGTGTAAGGAGAGAGAAAGGAGAGGACACTTCAAACGGCATGGATGATGAGCTCACTCACCCCAGGAAGGAAGCTTGGGCTGGCTGCACATCTCCTATTATGATCTTGCTTCCGGCCACTGGGCTTTCCCACCCACTCATCCCCTTTGTGAAGCACAGTGCTGCAGGGATTGGAATGTGGCAGGGCCATGACACACACAGGAGAGGAGCGGGAGGAGAAGGAGCTCATCCAACTCTCTCTCTCCTCTCCCATTCGTGCAAGGGGGGTGGGCGGTCAGTCATTCCTGGGTCTCAATAGTGTGAGTGTGTGTATGAGACACTCTCTACTTACAACTGCAGCCAGTAATTTAGCCGTGGAGCCGGGGTCTGGGCTCTTTGGCCCCCCAGTGGCGGAACACCAGGGCCCGGTCGCAAATGCAACCCTGGTAGTTCCACCACTGCAGCCATGACATTAAGGACTGGAAGTCTGAAATACAACGAGGTTTTTAGACTCATCGTAAAATCTTTTTCCTGGAGTCCAATAAGGGACACAGGAAGCATTATATTGGTGGGTTATACTGCTGCCTACATGAAACCTAGACTATGGCAAAAAAACAAAACAAAAAAAACTGTTAGCCCTCCCAGGATCCTATGCCCAGCAAGCAGTGCCAGAACATGATAAACAGAATGGTGGCACTTATGTCTCAAAATACTTTACAGGGAGTACAAAAATGCTATGGTCTCTCTCACCCATTGAGGGACACAGGACATCTTATACCGTCAGAATGTGCAAAATCGGTCCAACAGAGGGGTGAGCAGTGGTTGGTACAACTGAGGGGTGCATGCATGCAGCTTAAGAGCCACCCAAAGGACGAACACAAAAGCAGGCAGCAGTTAAAGCCAACCCCCCAACCTGTAGCAAGAGGACAAGTTCAGGTGGTAATAGCACATGGTCTAAACCTGTTGTCAGAAAACAGGAATACTTACATAAGTGGAGAAAATACAGCATGGAGGAACCCCTACACATAGAAACATATAACATGGAACGGGTCAATATGAACCAACCAAAAGATGGAACAGTGGGAGACCCACAGCCTAAGCATGAGTAACACTGAGAAGGAACACATTTCCAAGGACTGGCATCAGAAAAAAGAAACAAAACAATGTCCTGGTAAGCGAAGACTGGATTAGTGGCTAGAGAAGACTAAATCCCAGTTCTCCTGACCACAAGATCCTAGAGAGGGGGAATTACTGGAAAAACAGATAACCACCATGGCAGATCAAGGACTATCCAGGAGGCAACTCCAAGGCATGAACAGCGGTCCCTGCATCCTCTTAAGCCTAGTACACACGGCCAGCTAGCTTCTGTCAAAGGGGCATGACTGAAAAAGGTCTGCCGATCGGCATCTAAGGGGCAATCTCAGCCAATTGCTGCGAGCACTGACTGGGGTGAACTGGCGGCAGGGGCACCCCCCTGTCAGAATACAAAAAGTTCCATCTGGGAGAACACTGTACGAACATTGCATACTTTGTATAGCAGCTCTTCCTGAGCCCTTCCTTTTTTTTTTGTTCATCGCGTTGGGTTGAACGAAAAGAAAAAAACACATAGTGTGTACCAGGCTTTAGGCCCCTTTCACACTGCCTCTCTCTCCGCTGATGCAGAGTGGACGCAGCCCACTGCCCTCTATGGGCTACTCTAACATCCATTGCATCCCTTCTTTATTGGCTACATGGCAGGATACAGCAGTAACATGCTAACGCGTTTCGGCTGAAACCTTACTGATACTATGAGTAAGACTTTGGTCGAAACGTGTTAGCATGTTACTGCTGTATCCCGTCATGTAGCCAAGAATTGATGCAGCTAATTGTTCATTATATTAGAGGATTATTGCTACATTCCAAAGGCACTTGGACCAGAGCACCGGTTTCTTGTCTTCCAGGTAATTTGTCGTAGAGCAGGTTTTCTCTGTTGGATTAAAGCGGAGTTCCACCCAGAATTTTTATTTTTTTTTGGCATCCACTCTTAATACTAAATGGATGTAACCTTTTGTTTCCTTACTTTCAAACCGCCTAGTAATTCCATGTATTTTTTAGTCACAATTTTGTTTCTCTCACTGCTGGACTTTTCCATTTTAGGTGAGGGCATCTGAAGCACATCCATAGTCTCCCAGCATCTCTTCCTGAAATAAGTGCATGGTGGGTAACCATCATGCACTCCTCGATCTCAGTCCGCCTTAAATCGCGTCATTTCCTGTCTGGACGACAGTACAGGGAAGCCCACTGACTCCTGGGAAATGAGTCACATCTCCCAGGAGGCCAGGCAAAGCAGGAAGTGAGGAGAAGAGCCTAGGACCTAAAAGGGGCAGAATACAGGGACCACCTAGCAACAAATGACTTAGGGTGAGTATAAAATTTTTTTTCCATCAAAGGTAAGTCTATATAGGCAAAAAAATTTCTGGGTGGAACTCCGCTTTAAGTTATAAAATTGTTGTTTAAAAAAAATAAATCTTCAAGCCAAATAAGAATAATTGCATTCTCTCTTTTGTGTGGTTGGCAAATAAAAAAAAAAACTTCACAATTAAACATAAATTGAATTTATTCTAAAGCAAACTCAGGTTTTTTTTCTTCTTATTTTCTTTTTTAGCAAATTCTATCACATACATGTTAATGCAACAAAAAAAAAAAAGAAAAGAAAAAATATCTGTACAATTGCCATGATACACGGGAAAGTGAAACAATCAAGATATAAATACAGAGATGTAACATGACAATAATAAAAAAAAAAAAAAATCCATGCACATTAACCCAAGTATCCATCAATTCCTGTTTATGTTATGCATTGCTAACCTTCCCCCATCATGGCATAATGGGGACCCCACAGATGCAGCATCATACCTGTTTGCACTTGCAGGGTCCATAAATAATAGAGGTCATTGTCGATGCTACTAAGCTCATTAGAGAAGAAATAGATAGAACTAACTACGTGTTTGATTAGGCTGTTAGTAAATTGGATAGACGTGGATTTTGCCTGACCGTTTTGCAATTCTTAGGAGCTACAGCATCTCTCTTTGGCAGGTTGGGCTTCTAGACTATATACGTTTTTTTTTTACTTCGGCTTGGAAAAAAAAAAAAAAAAATACCTTGATTACATATGATGTGTTTTCAATCAGGTGGAGGCTCCTAGAACGCTACTTCATTCTTGCAATGACCTGTTTTAGGTGGCTGCTGTTTTGTGTATAGAAGAAAGAAAAACAAACCCCTGTAGAGTAATTCATAAACTTGAACCATCTCCCACTCTTGACAAATATTGGACTTCAACTCTAACAGTCAGCCATGAAACAAGCACCTAGTTCCGTACTAAAGACAGTCGTCACAAAATCCTACCGCTCCCCCTCCCCAGTGTATGCTGTAGAGATTCATAATCTCCTGCAGGGCTGGGACAAGGGATGGGCAGGAGGGGAAGTTGCCCCAGGCGCAGTGAAGCAAAGAATAGACATGGGATGATACAAACATTCTACGGTGTGTATTAACAGTGGGGCGCAGTTCTGGATCCTTGCCATGGGTGCTGGACGTACCTTGTCCGGGTACTGATCAGTAAATCTTGCGGTTCTGTTACAGTGGTGGCAACGCTCAGCAGAGACCATCACCCGCGCTCTTCTGGAGTGTAGCACATCCTCACAAAAAAGCCCAGAAATCCTCAAACAGACAGAGCTTAGCCCTTTCAGCCATTCATAGCAAAGCAGTCTATTTACATTGACATTAAATATGACATAAATAAATCGGATAGCGAAGGGACTGTTTGTGGAAACGGCGGTGGACGCGAACGATCGCGAGATATAGGATGGGTGTTGGTAGCACCGAAATACACTTTTGTAGATGCTATGACCAGATCTGAGATCATGGTTCTGATGATGGTTCTGGATCAGATTGTGGTCACAGTTGGTTCTGTCTTAGTCACTTAAAATAAAAAAAGTTGGTAAAGAGGACGACTAACAATTGTCCATTTTTCATTAGAGACTGTGGCTTTGGGAAGCAAAAAACAAAACAAAAAAAAAAAAAAAACAATACAATGCAATAAGCAAGTCTGTTATAAATGTAACAATGTGTGTGCAAAAGCATAAAATTCCGTACACCTAAAATGTCACTGGTTTTCCCAACAAGTTTATTGGCAGCACTTTGCCCACGCAGCGCTTGGCGGTACACATGGGCAAAATACCTAACAACTTAACTTTAAACCTTCACACTGAGAAGGGAGCCATCTAAATTATTTCAGATTTTCCAAATATATATATATATATATATATAAAGAAAAATCTGTCGCCAGTGGTGTCCACTTATCAATGCAGGCGTGCAAAGTCAACACCGAGTTTAAAAAACCAGATCGAACGCATTTTAAAAAATACATGACATTCCCATTATCTGAACACAGAAAGTATTACCAAAATAAAACATGTACATGTTACAGGAATCCGAGTCAGGCCGGATTCACACTGATGCATTTTTAGTGCATTTTGCAGATCTGCACTACAGAACGTGTTCCATAGGAAACCATGTTAAATGGACTGTAGTGCAAATCTGCAAAATGCACTAAAAATGCATAGGTGTGAATCCAGCCTTAGTCCCAACCGCACTGTGCATAGAATTTGGCAGGACGCAGCATGCTCGGAAATGGGAGAGAGGAAAGGAAAAAAAAAAAAAAAATCTGGAGATTTAAATAACAACATCTTCTCCACTCGCTGAATGTGAAACAGTTTTAATTGATGTAGCTAAACACTGCGTAGCCAGATCCCTCTAAGGGGGATGTTACCAGCAGCTGTAAAATTAGTTTGCTGAATATTTACAACATAAAACAGCAAAACAGAGAAAAGAAAAAAAAAACCCCAGAACTTAGAGTGCAAACTTTAGGCCGCCTGCAAATTTTAAAGCCAATGTTTCCAAATGCTAAATTGTACGGTTTTCATATATAGAATTTTTTTTGCTTTACCAACTGAGTCACAATTTCCCTCTACATTCAATTCCAAAAAAAAAAAAAAAAAAAAGAAAACAAAACAAAAACAATTCACATACATTTTTTAAATAAAATACTGATTGCAACAAATATTGGGAGGTGCAGTTGCAGAAAGGCATGAGGCACTGCTGTTCGCTTCTTCGCCCCGCAGCTCCGGATGAGGGGGCAGGTTTTTTTTTGTTATTTTTTAATTTTTGTTTTAGGAAATCCTAGCAAATGGACAAGAGAAACACCATTATCTGGACTAATAAAACTCCTTCAGCTCTGGAGCTCTGTGAAAGCCTCGTCGGCTCCTCCAGTGATGAAGTTGTCGTTTGTATTAGTGTTAATATTTAATGGCCCGCCACGGGACACATCCTCTTCTGTGTGGAAGGTGCGGGCGTACGCGCTCTGCTGACGTTCTCTAAAAGCCGCCCAGGACCCGACCTGCCCACTAACTGTGCGTGGAGACGTCCGAGGAAGAGCTGCTGTTGCTGTTTGTCGTCTGGGCTCTTTTTATGTACAAATTTAGAAGTTTCATCTGCAAAGGGAAAATAGGAAGAAAAAAAAAGAGAAATCAAGACAAAGGATTTTCTAAACTAAAATAATACAGTAAATGATGCAAGGATATAAACTGAATGGATTGCTACAGTAAGCCCTCTCATTAAATAGTTGCTGGTTAAAGCAGAACTCCAACCAAAAAGGGAAGTTCCACTTTAAAGCGGAGTTCCACCCAAAAGTAGAACTTCCGCTTCAGGGGAAGGTGACCCCCTGACATGTCACAATTGGCATGTCGTTTTTTTTTGGGGGGGGGGGGGGGGGAGAGAGAGACCAGTGTCCCAGGTGCACCTCCTCTCCTAGAGCCACGGCTCCGGAAGGAAGTTCACCCCCCCCTCCCCAATCAATCTTCTGGGACAGGTCCCAGATATGCCGGCCATTCAAAAGGCGCAGCGCGACTCGTGCACGCACAGTGCACGGCAGGCTTTGAAGCCAAAGCCGGGTGCCCACACTTGTGATGCTGGCGCCACTGAGGGAAGGGGGAGAAGAGCGAGTCCTCGGGCGACCGCATCGCTGGAGCCTCGGACAGGTGAGTGTCCGATTATTAAAAGTCAGCAGCTACACTTTTTGCAGCTGCTGACTTTTAACTGGGTGGAACTCCGCTTTAAAGCCTTCCCCCCTCTCCTCTTTCAAGAATGACACTTTTGAGGGAGGGGAGCGGGTACCGGATTTTGATCAGAGTGGAAGTTCTCCTCTTACCCCCCCCCCTCCCTCCTCGCAGTCTTCATCACTGGTTTTCTGAACAAGTTTATTGGCAGCACTTTGCCCACGTCGTATCACTGTCAGCGCACCCTGGAGGTACACATGGGTAAAATATCAAAAAAGGTGGTACACACAGGCAAAATATCAAACTTACCGGCTTGTGTATATGCGCAGTGGGCACCAAGCGGTCACAGCCAGGTGCCCACAGTTAAGATGCTGTCGCCGGGAACATGAAGGCTAGTGGGACAGGAAGTATCTGTTTATTAAAAGTCAGCAGCTACAGTTTTTGTAGCCGTTGACTTTTAATGTTTACGCAGGAGACTGGAGCTCCTCTTTAATATGAAAGGTTGAGCAGTCATATTATAATGTGTATGGGCAGCTTTACCAATATGGTCTAAGATGTTGATCCGTTAAAGCGGAGCTTCATCCAAGTCAATGGAGACAAAGTAGCAGCTCGGGAATGAGCATGCAAGAGTGCCCGCCTAGCAAGCAGGAGCGCTGCCGGGGGACATTAGGATGATTTGGCTGCACTGTGCAAAATCATAGCACAGAGCAGGTACGTGTAAACAGGTTTGTGATTTAAAAAAAAAAAAAAAATTGCCATTATAATCACTTTAAAGAGGTTCTTCAGTAATATACTAAAAAATTAAAAAAGGCAGCAGCAACAAAAACTGTAATTGCTGACTTTTAATAGTTAGACACTCACTTGTCCCAGGGTCGAGCGGGCTCCTTACTGGGTTTCGGTCCCAGCGCACCAAGTGCGGGCAACCGACTGTGATTGCTTTCAGCTTGGTTCAGTGGATTGGTCCTTCAGCTTCCTGGGACCTATGTCACTGGATGTGGAGGAGCGGGTACCTGTCAAAAACAGGTACCCCCCTCCCCCCAAAAAAGTGCCAAATGTAAAGGAGGCGGAGGAAGAGCAGAACTTCCCCTTTTGGGTGAGGTTCCGCTTTAAGCTTAGTTAGGTTTTGACTTTAAGAAAGTCTCACTTCCATTGTTATACATGTGTTCTGTTCCCCCCCGGGGACAGGTACCTCTAATACTTTGTTCCCATCTTCCTATGGGCTTCCTAAGTCTAGCTGGTTCCTGATGAACGGGACTGACATTTGCTTATAGAGTGGCCTCCCGTACGGGCTTTAACTGGTAAGTGACAATGGCTGCTTCCATTATATAATATAATGTAAGAAGGAAGCGTTTAACCTGTTGGGATTATTCCCAATCCATTTCAATCTGGTACAGGCTCTGCAGAAGATCAGTGAGAGGTCAGGTTTACTGTATGAAGTGACATATGCGGGAAGAGCACTGTTCCAGTCTGGCTTTGCTGAAAACCATCGGCCCTATTCGTGTGTGAAAGGCAGTTTCCGGCAAAGCACAAATGCAATCTATATCTTTCCATATCATGTAACGGGAAGCTAATGGGACTAACGCGTTTCACCCAGAGCCCATATACCAAATACGATTGCCAATGCTAATCTGCTGTATCAGCAAAACCACTCTTAATGGGTCACATTCAGATAACTTAATTTCTGAAGGATAAGACACACCTAATGACTTTTCTCTATTTGTAGCAGTGATGAATGCTCATATATTTCACACCAATTCTTACCTTGCTGCCTGTAAGCTGCGCAAGATACGGTTTCAGCTCTTCTCCAATGACAGAATAAATCGCTACAAGACAGAAGACGCTTGCTTTGCGGACGCTGCTCTCCGTATTATCGTAGCCCTGGAGAGAGAAAACATTGGCGGTAAAACTAAAACGTGCACACCATCGGTCTGGTCTTTAGAAACATGCTTCACTGCAAAGGGACTTGCACAGACTGTACGCCTTCAGATGTTTGCACTGTCCTACATGGGAAGATAAGAATACCGCTCATATCTGAGTACACCTTCAAACAGCCGCTATATTCAAGGGTGGAGGGAGGTCATCAACATGAACTATCCAGAGTTTAGTGGCTTTTTAACAGTCTTGGATACTCCTATAGTGAGACCTCCGTCACCATAGCCCCCAATTTTTCCTGCCTGAAGATTGGGATGTCACTGCCTACCTTTATTCCATTCTCGTCAATATAAAAATGAAAAAAAAAAAAAAATCTAGCTAGGATTGATGAACCCAACATTACACGCACAGTAGGTACACAGACCCCCGGAACTTCACACAGGGATGGTGGGAGCCACTGAGACCCAGGAACTTGGCAAAAGGATAGTGGGCACCCCTTATAGTGGCACAACAGATCTCCAGGCCTGAGAACTCAGCACAGGGATGGTGGGAACCCCTTATAGTGGGCACAGCAGGTGTACAGAACTAGGAACTCAGCACAGGGATGGTGGGAACCCCTCATAATGGGCAAAGCAGGTGTACAGATCTGGGAACTCAGCACGGGGATGGTGGGAACCCCTCATAATGGGCACAGCAGGTGTGCAGACCCGGGAACTCAGCACGGGATGGTTGGGACCCCCTCATAATGGGCACAGCGGGTGTACAGACCTAGGAACTCAGGACAGGGATGGTGGGAACCCCTCATAATGGGCACAGCAGGCGTGCAGAGCTGGGAACTCAGCACAGGGATAGTGGGAACCCCTTATAATGGGCACAGCAGGTGTACAGACCCGGGAACTCAGCACAGGGATGGTGGGAAACCCTCATAATGGGCACAGCAGGTGTGCAGACCCGGAAACTCAGCACAGGGATGGTTGGGACCCCTTTTATAATGGGCACAGCAGGTGTACAGACCCAGGTTAACATCAATGAAGAACTAAAGTATAACCATATATTGGGTGGATTAAAAATGTAGGCATTGTAATGAGCGACAGGATAATATGTTTGGTCCTATACCATGCATACATTAACCTATACTTTGTGCTTACGTCTAAATACTAGCATTGCTCCAAAGCCAGTATCGGTGCCAATACTATGGATTTGCACGAGTGCTAGTACTCGTGGAAATGCTCCAATACCCAAAACCAACACCTTCAGACTCGGTTCACAGCTTTAGCGATTTCAGCCCGGTCTTGTGCAATTTCATTCAGCGGTTCAGGTGCGATTCCAGGTGAGAATTGTAGTGTATGAGATTACAAATTGCGCCTGAACTGGTCTGAAATTGCATGCAGAGGACTAGAAAAATCGCACTGCGGTCGGCCCGCACATATGTAGACAAGCTGTAAAAATTCACTGAAACGCACAAAAATCTGTGCGGGTTTTCCCATCAGTTTTCATGCATGTATGGTGTGATCAAGCCCCCAAAAAACTGTCATATGACACAAAGAATAGTGACTGGTAATTGGTATCAGCGAATACTCAAGAAGTAGTATTGGTAGTCGGTCTTAAACTGGTATCGGTGCATCTCTAAGTGCATTAAACAGAGAGTGCACTTGCTTCCATGTACAATAGAAAGTCATTAACCACGAGACGTCCCCCATTTACCATGACAATTACACCTTTTCATGTCACACTTGTTCAGCTCGCCTGAGTGACTTGAAGAGGGAAAATTCTGCACATTCTACCATGCCACTCGCTCAATGTCTCTCTGGCCCCCTTTCATCTGAACAGGTCAGGCCGCATTACTGACCAGACAACACCACCACCTCTGCGAGACAGACCAGTCATTACGCCGGACTGGACAAGTCTACTTTCCCCCGGTCTCTCTGTAACTCGCTCACCGTACCATCTTACACGTCTTAAAAGGGAGAAGTTCAGTGAGTCCGCTCGACTTGTTCACACTGTACTTTTCCACATTAACAGTACCATTTACCCCCTGCAGAGCACCAATTACTGAAAGATAACATGTACCTTCGTTCACGTGAGAGACAAATTACGTGAATCTCTACGTGGCTATGGTCAAATTCTGGCTGATGGTTATGATGAAGAACTCATAAGCGACTATGGTTAATGGTCAGTGATAAGAAACACAGTATACTGTCAAAAAAC
>BLSH010386403.1:900556-933630 GCA_018402905.1 Glandirana rugosa | reverse complement strand
CTCTCGCCCCCCCCCCCCGCTTCTTTTTTCTTAACCTTAAGGGCCAGTTCCGGTGTGATTTTTAGGCTTTCCGGTGCGTTTTTGGTACGTTCCGGTGCGTTTGATACGTTTTACCGTGTTCCAGTACAGTTCAGTGCAGAAAAAAATGCAACATGTTCTACTTTTTTTTCTGGAACTGGAACGCACTGGTGTGAACTATGCCATGAAACCCATATGACCTGAACTGACCCTCAGATAAAAAAAAGCTTCTGACTTTACAACCACTTTAAATGCAGAAGGTTTTTAATGCAAACACAGGAGGTTGGGCCACTTGGCACAGACGCCAAAGAATACTTTCCATTTTATAAATGAATGCAAAGCATTCTGATTGGATGAGATGTGGCGATGACTTCACGCTCTCTGTCTCATCCAATCAGAGAACACTTTGCATTCATTCAGAAAATGCAAAGCATTCTCTGAATGGAGCGTGTGTCAAGCCTGTGACTTCCTGTGCTCACAATGCAGGAAAGCAGCCGTTCAGCTCAGGACCTGGAAGCAACCACAAGTAGTGGTGTCAACTTCAGTGATTTCCAGCTTCCAGGGGCATTGATCGGGTATAGTATATACATGGTTAGTATGTTGATCCAAGCTGGACCAACATAACTATGTAGAAAATCCTGGAATTCTTCAATGATATTTAAGCATCTCAATACCGGGAACTTTCACCCCCTTCCTTCCCAGACCAATTTTCAGCTTTCATCGCTGTCGCACTTTGAATGACAATTACTCAGTCATGCAATACTGTACCCAAATGAAACTTTTATCATCTTTTTCACTCAGATAGAGCTTTCTTTTGATGGTATATAATCATCAACGGGGGTTTTATTTTTTACGCTACTAATTAAAAAAAGACCAAACATTTTCAAAAAAAATATGCATTTTTCTTTGTTTCGTTTATAAAATTTTGCAAATAAGTAATTTATCTTCATAAATTTTGACCAAAAATGATACTGCTACATTTCTTTGGTAAAAATAACCCAAATCAGGTTTTTTTTGGTGTTGGCGATGATGGGGGACATACAGATGTGCTGTGCACTGAGACAGATGTAATAGGGACATACAGATGTGCTGTGCACTGTGACAGATGTAATGGGGACATACAGATGTGCTGTGCACTGTGACAGATGTAATGGGGACATACAGATGTGCTGTGCACTGTGGCAGATGTGATGGGGGACATACAGATGTGCTGTGCACTGTGAGATGTAATGGGGACATACAGATGTGCTGTGCACTGTGGCAGATGTGATGGGGGACATACAGATGTGCTGTGCACTGTGACAGATGTGATGGGGGACATACAGATGTGCTGTGCACCGTGACAGATGTGATGGGGGACATACAGATGTGCTGTGCACTGTGACAGATGTAATGGGGACATACAGATGTGCTGTGCACTGTGACGGTAATGTAGACAGTGTCACGTGTCGTGTAGACATACGGGGGGAATGTAGACAGTGTCACGTGTCGTGTAGAGAGTGTCACGTGTCGTGTAGACAGTGTCACGTGTCGTGTAGACATACAGGGCATACAGATGTGCTGTGCACTGTGACAGATATGATGGGGACATACAGATGTGCTGTGCACTGACAGATGTGATGGGGGACATACAGATGTGCTGTGCACTGTGACAGATGTGATGGGGACATACAGATGTGCTGTGCACTGTGACAGATATGATGGGGACATACAGATGTGCTGTGCACTGTGACGGGGACATACAGATGAGGTGTGCACTGTGACAGATGTGACGGGGACATACAGATGTGCTGTGCACTGTGACAGATGTGCTGTGCACTGTGAGAGATGTGCTGTGCACTGTGACAGATGTAAGGGGGGCATACAGATGTGCTGTGCACTGTGACAGATGTAATGGGCACATACAGATGTGCTGTGCACTGACAGATGTGATGGGGGACATACAGATGTGCTGTGAACTGACACAGATGTGATGAGGGACATACAGATGTGCTGTGCACTGTGACAGATGTAAGGGGGGCATACAGATGTGCTGTGCACTGTGACAGATGTAATGGGGACATACAGATGAGATGTGCACTGTGACAGATGTAATGGGGACATACAGATGTGCTGTGCACTGTGACAGATATGATGGGCACATGCAGATGTGCTGTGCACTGTGACAGATGTGATGGGGACATAGAGATGTGCTGTGCACTGTGACAGATATGATGGGCACATACAGATGTGCTGTGCACTGACAGATGTGATGGGGACATACAGATGTGCTGTGAACTGACACAGATGTGATGGGGGACATACAGATGTGCTGTGCACTGTGACAGATGTAATGGGCACATACAGATGTGATGTGCACTGAAAGATATGCTGGGCACATACAGATGTGCTGTGCACTGTGACAGATGTGATGGGCACATACAGATGTGCTGTACACTGTGACAGATGCGATGGGGGACATACAGATGTTTTGGGCACTGTGACAGATGTAATGGGGACATACAGATGTTTTGGACACTGACAGATGTGATGGGGACATACAGATGTGCTGTGCACTGTGACAGATGTGATGGGGGACATACAGATGTGCTGTGCACTGTGACAGATGTAATGGGCACATACAGATGTGCTGTGCACTGTGACAGATGTGATGGGGGACATACAGATGTGCTGTGCACTGTGACAGATGTGATGGGGACATACAGATGTGCTGTGCACTGTGACAGATGTGATGGGGGACATACAGATGTGCTGTGCACTGTGACAGATGTAATGGGCACATACAGATGTGATGTGCACTGACAGATATGCTGGGCACATACAGATGTGCTGTGCACTGGGACAGATGTGATGCAGGACATACAGATGTGCTGTGCACTGCGACAAATGTGATGGGGGACATACAGATGTGCTGTGCACTGTGACAGATGTGATGCAGGACATACAGATGTGCTGTGCACTGTGCCAGACGTGATGGGCACATACAGATGTTTTGTGCACTTTGACAGATGTGATGGGGGACATACAGATGTGCTGTGCACTGTGACAGATGTGATGGGACATACAGATGTGTGGGCACTGTGACAGATGTAATGGGGACATACAGATGTTTTGGACACTGACAGATGTAATGGGGACATACAGATGTTGTGCACTGTGACAGATGTGATGGGGACATACAGATGTGCTGTGCACTGTGACAGATGTGATGGGGACATACAGATGTGCTGTGCACTGACAGATGTGCTGTGCACGGTGACAGATGTGATGGGCATATACAGATGTGCCGTGCACTGTGACAGATGTGATGGGGACATACAGATGTACTGTGCACTGTGGCAGATGTAATGGGGACATACAGATGTTTTGGGCACTGTGACAGGTGTGATGGGGGACATACAGATGTTGTGCACTTTGACAGATGTGATGGGGACATACAGATGTGCTGTGCACTGTGACAGATGTGATGGGCATATACAGATGTGCTGTGCACTGTGATAGATGTGATGGGGGACATACAGATGTGCCGTGCACTGTGACAGATGTGATGGGGACATACAGATGTACTGTGCACTGTGACAGATATGATGGGGACATACAGATGTTTTGGGCATTGTGACAGATGTGATGGGGACATACAGATGTTTTGGGCACTGTGACAGGTGTGATGGGGGACATACAGATGTTGTGCACTTTGACAGATGTGATGGGGACATACAGATGTGCTGTGCACTGTGACAGATGTGATGGGCATATACAGATGTGCTGTGCACTGTGATAGATGTGATGGGGGACATACAGATGTGCCGTGCACTGTGACAGATGTGATGGGGACATACAGATGTACTGTGCACTGTGACAGATATGATGGGGACATACAGATGTTTTGGGCATTGTGACAGATGTGATGGGGACATACAGATGTTTTGGGCACTGTGACAGGTGTGATGGGGGACATACAGATGTTGTGCACTTTGACAGATGTGATGGGGACATACAGATGTGCTGTGCACTGTGACAGATGTGATGGGCATATACAGATGTGCTGTGCACTGTGATAGATGTGATGGGGGACATACAGATGTGCCGTGCACTGTGACAGATGTGATGGGGACATACAGATGTACTGTGCACTGTGACAGATATGATGGGGACATACAGATGTTTTGGGCATTGTGACAGATGTGATGGGGACATACAGATGTTCTGTGCACTGTGACAGATGTAATTGGGACATACAGATGTTTTGGGCACGGTGACAGATGTGATGGGGACAGTGACAGATGTGATGGGGACATACAGATATGCTGTGCACGGTGACAGATGTGATGGGGGACAGACAGATGTTTTATGGGGACACTGACATGTGTATGGGGAAAGGGGTATCAGTGGTGCCTGGTGTACTGTGTGTGGGGCAATCTGTAACAGCTCTCTGTATAAAATAATCTTCATACAGAGAGCTATCACAGAGCTGCAGATCCCCCACTGAGCTCAGCGGGGGGGATGTCACAGACACGCGTCTCGGTTTACATTGTGACGGCTGTGTTTGGACACAGCCGTTATGTGATCGTGAGGGCCAATCACAGCGCCCATATCCTGATCTCTGCTCATTCGGGTTCTGTGATCATAATGATCACAGGATCGAGCCGCAGCCTCGCGAGGCGGCCACCCGGCCGTATATGTACAGTGGCTGGGTGGGAGTTGGTTAAAAAACACTAGTAACACTGGTTACAGCACTCACATCTTTATCTCCTAAAGTCTCAAGGAGAAGGAGGAGAATAGTTTTGAAGTGCTCCTCCCAAACACCGAGGTTGTCTTCTCTAGTTATCTTCAGCAGTTCACAGAGGGCGCCTTTCCTCTCCTCCACTCGCTCATTGTGATTGGACAGCTCTTTCAGCAGGTCAGCCACTAAGTCAGAGTGGTCAATAGGCACTGTAAGAGAAATAAAAGTACAAAACGGTGGTCAGCATAAAGGATGTGAGAGCACAAGGACCCCCCTAGAAGAAAAGTCTTGGTCACAACCCACCGTCACGCAGCTGGTCCATGTCATCATCAAACACGGCTTCCTTAAGCGCGGTCTTGTCATAACTATTTATAGAGTCCGAGTAAGGGTAAGGGTTGTACTCTCGTCCACGCGGACCGGTAAAAGCACGAGGTGGTTGCGTGTTCAACAGTGACGTTTTGTTGTCCAAAGCCATCCGTCCTCCTTCCACCACATCTCCTCCACGGTGATCGCCTACAGGAGAGGCCATTCCAGCTTCTCGGGAGACCTGAGGAGTAGAAAAGCAGAATATATTGTAGAATAAAAAAAAATAATGCTTTGGCCTTCCCTGAGGTAAAATGTGATAGTTTCAGAAAACTGCCAAGCACAATTAGCTGAGGTGGCACCACATCCAAATATATAAAGAACAAAAAGTGAAAAGAAGGACTTTAACCACTTCCCTACCGGGCCAATGCTGACATTTCTCACCTACATGTATAAATCAGTACTTTTTGTGCTAGAAAATTACTTAGAACCCTCAAACAGGGTGGATAAAAATAAATGGTTTAAAAAAAAAAAAAATCCAAAAAAAAAAAAAATCTGATTTTTATTTAAATCTGATTTTTTTTTTATTTCTAATTGATTTTTTGGTTTTTATCAAATTTATTTTAATAAAATGCTTTTGAAGTAAAAATCGATTTAAAGATGGTTTTCTATTTAGGATACATCAATAATTTTGTTTATTTAGCATGAAATGGAGCTTAGTTATGTAGCATGAGGCTGTATATTCTGCAATATTTACATTTTCGTTCAAAGAATCCAAGCTCCGCAAGCTGAGAACATGCAATGCACTGATGCAGTCCCACTAACCATGAAATAAAACAAAGTTCAGGAATATTCCTTTATCCCATTGTTTTGCAAATCTATGCACACTAAAAACTGTATGATTGAATTGGTTCTGATATCGCTGTTTTACTAACCTGACAGCTTATTAGGAAACATTCATTTTGTTGGCAAATATTAAAGATTCTAACTACCAGCAAGAATGAGTCCTTACATTTAAAGAGCACCCGTCGTTTCAGATCCATCATGGCAGTGCCTGTTAGCGGGCATCCACTCCCCCTGCTGCCGCCACGTTCCTCACCTTGTTGTGTCACTGCCGCATCACCAGCCGTCCCATTAAAGTGAATGGGACTGCCGGTGAGTCACCAGCGGGTCAGAGGAGCCGCTGAGGGACAGAGATGACAGATGCTCTTTAAAATATATGATTTAAATCAAGGCTTTTTACTAGGGATCTAAATCAAATCCACCCTGCCCCCAAACATTAAATATTTTTTTTTAGCAGAGACCCTAGAGAATAAAAAGGCGGTTGTTGCAATTTTTTTTATGTCGCATGGTATTTGGCTCAGCGATTTTTCAAATCTCCATAGGCGACGCTTTAAGTTTTTTTTTTTTTTTTACAGATTACCAGTTTAGAGTTACAGAGGAGGTCTAGTGCTAGAATTCTTGCTCTCATTCTAATAATGTTCATGGCAATACCTCACACGTGTGGTGCGAACGCTGTTTACATATGTGGGCGACCAAAGTATGCATTCACTTCTGTGTGCGGGCACTTTACTTTTATTTATTTTATTTTTACATTGTCCCTTTCATTTTTTTATTGAATCACTTTTATTCCTATCACAAGAAATGTAAACATCTCTTGTGATAGAAATAAGGCATGACAGGTCCTCTTTATGGAGACATCAGGAGTTTACAAGACCCCAAATCTCTCCTCTACTCTGGAATGCATGAAATAAAAAATAAAAAAATGGCAGTGTTTACATCTGCCAAAGCTGGAAGTGACGTCATGACGCTTCCGGCCTCCCAGGAACATAGAGATGGCCGGGGACTATCCAGTCTTCAGCCAGCTCTGTGGTAGCCCGGACCTTCCTCTGGATCGGGATCCCATTTCTCTGATTACATAGGAGAGGGGCCGATGGGTGGCAGGAGGGGACGTCCCCTTCTGCTGCCTGTAAAAGCAATCCAGCGGTTAATTAGCGGCTAGAAAGGCTATTACATTAGAGGGAATTGCCGGGTGAAAAGAAAGATATCTACTTGTAGATGCAGCCATCATCCAGATATTTCAAGGATGCCATATGATGTCCTATGGGCGGGAAGTGGTTAAAGTGCCACACGACTCAAAAAAAGAGTAAATACTCAACATATTAAAATAAAAAACACAGATTTTAGTCACATTATTCATTAAAAACTGCAATAAAAACAATTCATCCAACACAACAACTGAAATAGCACTTCTCCTGCTAGGCCACAACTCCCAGTAACACTATTCATACAAATACATATTATTGCATTATGAATGTACTGTAAACATATTGGGCCAGAATGCAGGAAAGAAAATAGTAGTTCTCAACGCATTTCGTTGTTTATTGGCTTCATCAAGAGACCAAATGCATAACCATAGCTTTGTTTATATTGCGCTACATCCAAAAAGGAAATAACCCAAGTCACCTTGGATAGGAAGAGACATAATGGGATCTGAATGGTAATATAGAGATTCAAGTAGGTGTCTATTTGGAGGATAAAAACGCCCACACACTGCACAATAATGGACACTCTTCTTATGTACTGTAAATACTGGTCAGCACAGGATATACACAGGGTCCAATAATAGTTGCAATCCTCTGCTGGTCCCCCTAATCAAATGTGGGGACCTGACCCCAACCCATTCACCTCAAGAACCTCACATTGCCTTATACGGCTTTGGGAAATCATTTGTTCCAATTTCAGGAAGAAAACAAGATAAGTGATACCCAGGAGGCACAGTGGTGTAGTGGATAGCACTTTCACCTGGCAGCAAAAGGGTTGCTGGTTCGAATCCCAACCACAGCACTACCTGCCTGGAGTTTGCATGTTCTCCTTGTGCCTGCATGGGTTTCCTCCGGGTACTCCGGCTTCCTCCCACACTCCAAAGACATGCTGGTAGGTAAATTATATCCTGTCTAAATTAACCCTAGTATATGTATGAATGTGAGTTCGGGACCTTAGATTGTAAGCTCCTTGAGGGTAGGTACTGATGTGAATGTACAATGTATATGTAAAGCGCTGTGTGACAGTGCTATACAAGTACCTGAAATAATAATAATAACCACACCGGTGTAGTATACTGTATTGCAAAGAGTGAAAAATCCTGCTGGAATTAGATAAATCTTTAAAGAGGAACTGCAGTCTGCTCACATAATTGGTAACAAAAACACCTTTGCCATTCTGAAGCTTCCCTCCAACCACTTTGCAGATTATTTTATATATACTGTGATTCTGTACTTGCCAAATATGCTGCAGAAATCTCCCTCCACTAAGTCTGGCTGCATCCATTTTAACTGTGGGCAGCTGTAGCTGCTGCCTGCTCACTTCCTGGATTTACACAGCCACAGAGGTACACCTCTAGCTCTGCAGCTCTCATTGACCCGCTTATGACTCACCCCCTCTCTTCCTGACAAACTATCACAAGAGAGAGAGAGAGCTGTGCATGATGTCATAAGCCTTGGCTAATGACCAGACAAGAAACAGGAAGTGGGCTGTATAAGGTATTTACCAACAGAAAAAATATGTTATTATCCAAAGTTAAAATAACATGGACAGAAGATTTAATAGATGGAAAGTCGAAAAAATGACTGAAGGTCCGCTTTAACTGTTTTATTTAAATCTTTAGAATCCCAACAAATCCAAACCAATGGGAAGGGGGGGGGGGGGTACGGTTGAGGGAGATTATCAGCAAAAACATCCAACACAACCCATTGAAGTTTTCTGTCAAGATTTGCTGCACTTTCATTGGATAAACAGTGAGTGGAGGTCGTCTGAGTAAACATGTGGGGATCATTCTTAATAAATTCTCAGGTTTTAGGCTAATCTATAAACTTGCCCTCTTGAACATCTACAACAACTTCAGATGTTCGTTCTCATTTTACACAGTATATTCTGTAAACTTTAAATATTACCAACCAACCAGCAGAGTACCTACCAAGTCATCCTTCCTTCCATCCCTCTTTACGGGCTCATTTAAGTCCTCTTGGCTGCGGAAGCTGAATTTCTCGATGGCTTCGGTGACGCCACGGAGCGAACTATAAATCTCATCAGAATTCAGGTTTTCGGTGTCATAATCTAGAAGGCTGGAAGTGAAAGAGGAGATTAAAGTAAAGACTGACATCGGATACTGCCCACCTATCGGCAGCAACGGCTCAACAAGCAAAAGTTCTCCCAGCAGCTGGAAGCACAATGGAAGGAATCTGTGAGAAAAGCCGGGCGCAATAGGTGCAAGTCCTGCATTAACACTGCAGGGAAGAGACATCCTGGAATATGGAACAAGCATTGAATGGATGGACAAATGCATACGGCAAGAGATGAAGAAATACAATTTACACTTCCATCAAAAGGGAGAATCCGCAAATAATATTAAATTAATGTGCATCAGTTATGTAGCTTGGACACATAAAATGGCATTTAAGCTTCAACAAAGCCCTGAGATCTTCCTTGCAATCTGCCACCAACCACTGAATACACACTTGGCACTGACATTCAGCACAATGTTGTCATTATTTAGCATATTATAGGATAAGAGGAAAGAGGAGAAGCGCCACTAAGTGTAGTAGGACTGACTCCGGCCCTGCGTGGCTGCCCTTTGTCTTCTCTTGTTTTTATGTTTTTAAAAAACTTTAATAAACAAATTAAAAAAAAAAAAAAAAAAAGTGTAGGACTGCTTATTTGATTTATTAAACCCCCCCTAAAGGGCTACTCACAGAATATAAGTAGAACAGGAGCTCCTCATAGAGAGAGGTCAGGGATGCCAGATGGAAGATCAGTCCGCGCTGCAGCTGAGTGGAAGGCTGGATGTGCCCACAGGATGAGGCAGAGGAAGTCTGCCGATGTTTCTCACAGCCTTGGTGGATGTCAGCTTGGAGAGCGATGCAGAGGTGAGGGGACGTCGGCAGGACCAGGATGCAGTGTGACGCGTTTCGGAGCATGCGCCGTGCTGTAATGGAGCTTGCGCGCTCCTTTCTCATGCAAGCAGAAAGGAGTGCGCATGCTCCGAAACGCGTCGCACTGCATCCTGGTCCTGCTGACCTCACCCCACCTCTACATCGCTCTCCATGCTGCCAGGTACACCGGCCGACTTCCCCCTCCTTATCCCGTGGGCACATTCAGCATTCCACCCAACTGGCGTCCCTGACCTCCCTCTATGATGAGCTCCTTTTCTACCTACAGTATCTCACAAAAGTAAGTACACCCCTCACATTTTTGTAAATATTTTATTATATCTTTTCATGTGACATCACTGAACAAATGACACTTTGCTATAATGTCAAGTAGTGAGTGTACAGCTTGTATAACTGTAAATTTGCTGTCCCCTCAAAATAACTCAACACACAGTCATTAATGTCTAAACCTCTGGAAACAAAAGTGAGTACACCCCTAAGTGATAATGTCCAAATTGGGAACAATTAGCCATTTTCCCGGTGTCATGTGACGCGTTAGTGTTACAAGGTCTCAGGTGTGAATGGGGAGCAGGTGTGTTAAATTTGGTGTTATCGCTCTCACTCTCTCATACTGGTCACTGGAAGCCATGCAGACCAATTTGATGCAGTGTGCGGCGTATGGTCTGAGCACTGGCAGGCTGACTCCCCACCCCTTCAACCTCTGCAGCAATGCTGGCAGCACTCATACGTCTATTTTCCAAAGACAACCTCTGGATATGACGCTGAGCACGTGCACTCAACTTCTTTGGCCAACCATGGTGAGGCGCTGTTCTTGGCCACCGTGCTGCAGCTCAGTTTCAGGGTCTTGGCAATCTTATTATAGCCTGGGCCATCTTTATGTAGAGCAACAATTCTTTTTTTCAGATCCCCAGAGAGTTCTTTGCCATGAGCGCATTTTCAGTTTTGCAGAAACACACTACAGTCCATGTAACATGGGTTTCCTATGGATGTAGTTCACATTTACGCGTCTTATGGAAAGAGCCAGGGATTTTTTTTCTGGTTTTTGGTTCCATAGACTTCAATGGATCAAAAAGGTGCATTGAAACACGCAAAATGCGCCTGGAGTATTGCAAACTGCAACCTGCATAGGTAGGTGTGCATCAGGCCTGAGTGCCCGGCACCCGCAGATCAGCTTCTGCTGTGATTAATCACAGCAGAATTGGGGTGCGTGCCCCCTAGGTGGAAGGGCAGAAACACATATATATGTGTGTGTGATCCTGCGCAGGAGGGCTGCCCTGTAGCAGTATATCTGCTATGGGGTGGTCCTTAAAGTGGTTGTAAACCCTCATGGTTTTTCACCTTAATACAGTCTATGCATTAAGGTGAAAAACCTTCTGTGCTGCAGCTGCCTCCAGAGCTTCCCTTTTTCTTCGCTGAACCCGATCGTTCCACCGATGTGCACAAGCCCAGCAGCTCCAGCTGCCTTCTCGGGCCCTCATTGGATACATTGATAGCAGCAGGAGCCATTGGCAGAGTCCTGTTGCCTGTGTCAATGGCCGCAGTAGCGGGACTAGTGAGCGTGCCCGCATGGGTGCCCCGAGGTTAAGCGGCCCTCCATGGGGGCACCTGACGAAGAAGAGCCAGGAGCTCCGCCGGGGCACCCCAGAAAAGGAGGATCGGGGCTGCTCTGTGCAAAACCCTCGCACAGAGCTGCTAAGTATGACATGTTTGTTATTTAACCACTCCATCCCGTGCGGCCTATAGCAAAACGACGGCAGGGCGGTGGTTCAGTTATCCAACCTCAGGATAACCAGCGATCGCGCGCCCATTGGGGAGCACAGCGCAGCGATCTGTGGTGTGATTACCAGTGCAGCACCCACGAGGATGCTCACCAGGGATGCCAACCAGGACCACCAGGGATGTGCCAACCATCAGTGATACCTGGCAGGGCCTCCTGATCGGTGCTGCCTCACAATGCCATCTATCAGTTCCACACATCAGTGGCCGCCTATCAGTGGCCGCCTATCAGTGGCCGCCTATCAGTGGCCGCCTATCAGTGGCCGCCTATCAGTGGCCGCCTATCAGTGGCCGCCTATCAGTGCCGCCTATCAGTGCCCATCAGTGCTGCATACAAATGCCCTAGCATCAGTGCCACCTCATCAGTGCCCGTCAGTGCCACCTAACCAGTGCTGCCTCATCAGTGCCAATCAGTACTGCCTCGCCAGTGCCCGTCAGTGCAGCCTCATCAGTGCCCATGAGTGAAGGAGAAAACTTATTTATAACATTTTTTAACAGAAACAAAGAAAAACTTTATTTTCAACATTTTCTGACTTTTTTTTTTATTTGTAGCACAAAAATTAAAAAACCCCAGAGGTGATGAAATACCACTAAAAACAAAGCTCTGATTGTGCGGGAAAAAAAAAGACAAAAATTTTGTTTGGGTACGTCGTCGCACGATCGCGCAATTGTCATTCAAAATGCGCCAGCGCAGAAAGGGGTTTAAGTGCCTGGTATTGAAGTGTTAAAAAAAAAAAAACACCATTACAATCACTAAGTGGTTAATAGTATTTTTTGGTGTGTACAGTGTATACTGTGTATGTAGGCCAGTGCAGGATAACTGCATGCGTTAGGTTTTTTTTTTTTTTTTGCAAGAGAATTGCAAAAGTTAAATATAGTACAACAGATCCATAACAAAGCTACGGGTTACAGTGACATAATAAAAAAAAAGGCTTGAATATCCCCATAACAGAGAAGCACGATGAGAAACTAAGCACAAATTGGAAATCCTATACAGTGCATGGAATCCAAGAATCAACAGCACCATGATAAACAAAAGTGATACCGGTCAGGGATACCCAATGATAACAAACCTATATAGACTTAAAGGGATAGTCTATGTGTTGGTTAGAGTAAATCACATCAAAAAGATAAATAAAAAAAAAAGTGTGCGTCGTGTAGCAATCCATGTACACCATTAAGTAGAAAACCAAGGCAATTTATCATATAAAGTGTAGACAAATTTTTTTCCATTAACATGATAAATTCTATTTTGCTAGTGATCGCAGGGAAAGGGATAATCGAGGATTTCTCATGTAAAGCTATGGTCCATAGGGCACATAGGTCTCATGCACCCTGCATCTCACAGAAGCGCCGCCTGAGATTTAGTGAATAATGTTGCTTTAACAGTGAGAAGTACATTATTCTTTAAAGCGGCGTTCCACCCAAATGTGGAACTTCCGCTTTAAAGTGGTTGTCAAGTCAAAAAAAAAACACCTGCAAGAGAAAGGCATAATGAGCTAATGCATCGGATACTAGCTCATTATGAAATGCTTACCTTAGATCGACGCTGTAGCAGCGGTCCCCGAGCACTGCTGTGACCGGCGACATGCTGTGTCCGTCGTCTACCAATCACAGCGCGGACTCCAGCGCTGTGATTGGCAGGAGCCGCATTGACGTCACTCCCACGCATGCGCACGGGAGCTGTCATTTAGGGCACACTTCGTGAAGAAACGGCCCAGACGGGCCGTTTCTTCAATGCGCATGTGGCGATGACGTCGGCACAAGCAGATACAGGGAATATCTCCTAAACGGTGCAAGTTTAGGTGATATTCCCGGGACCTACAGGTAAGCCTGGATATAGGGTTACCTGTAGTTGAAAGCGGTTGTCATGAATTGACAACCACTTTAAGGGAAGGTGATCCTCTGATTTGCCACAATTGGCATGTAATTTTTTGGGGGGAGGGCAGCAGAGAACCTGTTTGAGAGGGTCCCAGCTGCACTTCCTCTCCTGGAAGTTCACCCCCCCCTCGGCGATCTTCTGGGACACGTCACAGGTCCCAGAAGATACACCGGCCCATTTGCAAAACGCAGCCCGGCTCGCGCATGCGCAGTGCGCACCCGGCTTTGAAGCCAAAGCTGGGTGCCCACACTTCATATGCCGGTGCTGGAGGGAGATAAGAGGGAGGCAGCGGGCGGCCGCATCGCTGGAGCCTAGGACAGGTGAGTGTCTGATTCTTAAAAGTCAGCAGCTACACTTTTTGTAGCTGTTGACTTTTAATAGGGCGGAACTGCGCTTTAAGGCCGGGTTCACACTATTGCGAATTGGATGTGGTTTTCTCCGCATCCAATTCGCATGTCAGGAGATTGTGACCGGCCCTCAATGGAGCCGGTTCACACATCTCCGGGACAGGTGCGGAGCAAATTGCACAGGAGTCCTGTGTGTTTTCTGGTCTGTTTCAGGTCAGAATTCAGCCAAAAATTCGGACCGAAATCGGACCTGGTACGGTGTATAGGGATGCACGAACCCCCGCTGTGAGCCGCTCCGTACAGCAGTGTGAACCCAGCCTAAAAGGAGACAGTGGCAGCCAGGCAAGCAAGAGACCCCCAGCGGCACACGATGGAACAAAAGGCATTCAGCAACGAGTGCTGGTTCACACTAGGTCGATGCGGGAACCAGTGCGATTCCGGTGCCAGTTTCCGTATCGCATAGGACTCGCAGGCAGTTCACAACTCGCAGGCAGCCCTATGCAAACTGTCAAATGATGCAGGAATCGGATCGCATGGGTGAGAACATCAATGCGATCGGATTCCAGTGCTGACCAAAAAGGGTGCGAATGCGATCCAAATTCAGTCAACCAATTTGTATGGCTGGATTTGCATCTCGTGTGATCTGCACAGCAATGCGAATCACATGCACTGTCTAACATCGCATCAGTGTGAACCCAGCCTGACTGGGTGAACTGGTGTCACAATATCACATTTCATTTTTTACAATTCATTATCAGTATTGCAAACAAAACACCAATCAGGGAGAACAGACTAGATACGTGACAGAGACGGTGATTTGTCTTTGTGATCTCTCTATAAACTATTGGTATATCCTTCAGGTAGCGATGGACGATCGTCTATTAATGATTTCCTGATTCTCATGGAGACACAGAAGTTGCTCAGACTGATAAATTGGGATTAGGCGCTGCAACGTAAAGACCGGGGAAAAGCTTTCTTATTTTACTGGTTGGCTTATAAAAACATATTGTGCTTTATAAACACGCCGAGTCTAGCCAGCACACAGGTGTCAGACCTGACCTGCGTATTTACCACCAAACAATGGGACAGATTGACACAATAAAAGACATTGTGAAAATGTGTTAATCTATAACTTCAGTGCTACACATCCAATCCCGTGTATCTGATTTATAACAAATGTCCTCCAGAGTTTTAAGCTGGCCATACATTTGGCAATTTTCAGTAAATTTAAAGTTTTTAGGATGTAACACGTTACCAAAGAACATGTGCCTGCTCTACTCTGATCCTCCGTTGTGACAGCAGGCGGGGGATCTTCTCCCCACATCCACAGTCATAACTTAAAAAGACTGCGGCTGCACAGGGCCCTGCCCACATGGGAACGTTATTCATTCATAGCGACCTGTAAATTAATGCTCTATAGCAGTGGTCTCCAAACTGCGGCCCAGGAGCCAGATATCATTTACTGATACCAACAATGGGGCGTAATCCCTACCCCCCTCTGACACCAATGAAGGGGTAGAATTCCTCCCAATGACACCAAAGATGGGGCACAATTCCTCCCAATGACATCAACAATGGGGTGCTATTCCTCCCACTGACACCAAAGATGGGGCATTGTTTATTCCCACTAAAGTCTGGACTTTTTTTTACTCCCCCCCTAAAGTCTGAAGGACAGTAAACTGGCCCTTTGTTTAGAAAGTTTGGAGACCCCTAGTCTACAGCTACCATCTGCCACCGCAGCATATGGCTTGCAGTTCTCAAACAACTGTGGGGGCGCTGATGATCGCTTTCATGGTTTATTGATCTTCCTGCTCTCCAGGAACTGTCTGCCTGTATGGGAGGTACAGGCAGACAGCTATACTGAGATTTGCAGGAGCTTGAAATTGCACCCACAGTTCTTGGTGAACTGGCCGACTTTCAGTACACAGCTTAAGTCTGAAAGATGTCACCCAGATTTTTTAATAGTGTACATTCCTGGGTATATAGTAAAGACCGTTTTCCATTTTGGACAATGATGGTGAATACCAACGTTTGGCGACTGTGAAACTGCACAATGGCCTGAGCACGGAATCGCATTTGCAAGGACAAAGTGGTGGAATGGGTGAGCAGTGTTATCCTTCAGCTTAAAGGAGAAGTACGGGGAAAGCTCGTTTGGCTGTACTTCTCTCTTATGGATCACAAGAGTGCAGTTCGTCTTGCACTCCTGTGACCCGATTTCAGAAGAGAGCAGGCTAAAGTCCGCTCTCTGCTGATGTCACAGAGTCGATCCAGGCTCGGTGTAATCACGACCATTGAGTCGGGATCCACCTAGATCCCTGGACCGACACCTGGCTCAGCCTCTCAGCGAGCAGGTGAGAGCCTGAGCCGGCCGCTCCCACCCCCTCCAGAGCCCAGCGCTCTAGTGAGCGAGGAGGGGGCAGAGCAGAAAGCTGTGACTGACAGTCACCAGCTCTGCTAGGGGAGCTCTGAGAACTGAATGATCAGCAGTGTTCGATCACTCAGTTCTCAGTGTTAGAGGCACTGGGGGACAGATGCAGCAACAACCTAGGTAAGTATGAATAAAAAAATAAAAAAAACCCCAATAAGCCAGCAATACATGAATCAAAATTCAGCTGGTTCAGCAGGGACCTGCCGAATTGCTATCCATGTATGGACAGGCTGGTTGTACACAAGTTGATCTATTCATCCTAAACCGGTATCCTGCCTAAAAAGTGATTGGGTGTTCCTACAGCTTGATTTCCCAGTGACCTATAAAATAGAGGGCTTCCCATCTGAAGCCTTATTGATTCACTGCAAAACAACTGAAATTAAAAAAGCAATCAGATTACTACATGTATGGCCAGTCATTCTCTCTAGGCAATGGCAGCCATGGTGCTGGCAGTACTATGACCAACATACCGTAAACATTCAGTATACATGTAGGATATTAAATGTGTACAGTGAGATGGTGGTATCTTTACAAGGATTAAAGGAGGAGAAGTATAGCCAAAGCTTTCTTGGTTATACTTCTATGGATCACAGAAGTGCACTTTGTTCTGCATTCCTGTCACCTGGGCTAAAGTCCGTTGGCGGCCGATGTCGCTCAGCCGGTCCAGGCTCTGAAAAGATTCTGACCATATGGTCGGGATCCTCACAGAAGCCTGAACCTGCAGCTGGCTCAGCCTCCGAGAGCCTGAGGCAGCCACTGCCATGACAGTTCCTATTATGGAGAGGGAGAGATCTGGGGTCTATTAGACCCGAAATCTCTCATCTGGGCTCCAATGCAGCCTATCAGGCACAGATCAGTCTGATTGGCTGCTTCCCTGGCCGGTAACGGAATTCTCGTCTACGAGGTCCCAGAGAGGAAGGCATAATGTCAGTTCCTCACTCTGGGTAGTGCCACCTTCGCATCGCTCCTGGGCTTCGCAATCAGGCAGCAGAGCCCGGGAAAGGTGGTGGTGGCTGTGTGTGTGTGGGTGGGTGGGGGGCACCTTCTCCCACCTGCAGGAGTGATTAGACTTGAATCACTTCTGGTAAAGAGGGATTCACCAGCTGAACATTTTCATATCAGGATTATGTCTGCAGGTGCAGGAGTGAAGGGGAAGAACGGAGCCATTGGCGGTGCGCAGTTCTCGGGCAAGAGCCGGCGGGGGGCAGCTGCAGCCGGCATTGGTGCTTCAGCCATCTAGGTATGTTTGTTTTTTTTCCCATTCCCACACTTCTCTTTTAAACATATTACCATGTAAGAATTATTAAGAAAAGAGAAATATGCAACGAACCATGCAGCGATGAAATGAACTTAAAGGTTTCCTTGATGCTACATGAAGATGCACATTCAAGATAAATACAGAAGTGTTTCAGAGCCGTCTACCAAAGAGCCTGTTGGCATCAGTTAAACAGATTCAGCTTTAATAACCGCTACATGGGGTGCAGACTGTAATAATATCGCGACACGAAACAAGTCAAACAGGCGGCTGAGTTACCTCGGAGAGTAAGAGCCTCTGAGCGCCTTGTGAGACGGCGCAGTGGAGATGGAGTGCGAGGGCAGAGGTAGGTGCTTGGACAGCCCATCCGCACTCCAGCTCCACAGCCGGCTGCCGCATGGGGAAAGGACAATGGGTGGAGAATGAAAGAGGGAAAGAGGAGAAAAACAAGGAAGAAGGATAAAATGATGCCATTTCATGCAATCTCACACAGTAATAAAAAGTTAAGAATCAACCAGAAGAGACATAATGCAATATGTATTCATTCTAAAGCAGGGTCTCTCAAACTGTGGTATGTAGAATGGCTGCTGGGAGGTTATAAAAGGCTGGGCTTAGCTGGATAATTGGCCTTGTCTAGTATCAGTCAGAAATGGCAAACTTTGTTAAGGATATGGTTTACTAGCTGGATGAGCTTGCTTTTGGAGAAGACAAAGCCAGGACCAGTGGTGGTGTGGTCTGTACTTGGAAGTATGAGTGGCACCTTGTCAAAGCTCCCAGATCCATCTCTTAGTACAGTGTAGAGCTGCACGATTCTGTCCAAAATGAGAATCACAATTTTTTTTGCTTAGAATAAAGATCACGATTCTCGTGGGGTAACATCTTACATATACAAAAAAATTAGGCTAACAGCAGTTTCGTTTTTTTGAAAGTGTCCTTTTTCCCAAAAAATTGCGTTTGAAAGACCACAGCGCAAACACCGTGTGACATAAAATATTGCAAAAACCACCATTTTATTCTCTAGGGTCTCTGCTAAAAAATATATATATAATGTTTGGGGGTTCCAAGTAATTTTCTAGCAGAAAATAATGGATTTTTACTTGTAAGCAACAAATGTCAGAAAAGATTTAGTCTTTAAATGGTTAAACCAAACTCTAATATACACGGGAGTTCATTCCTTTGATAACTGGAAATATTGTATCTCTTTGCTTCTTTTATCAGCAATGATCTCAGACTCGGCAGACACAACTTGCTCCTACTTAGAAAAAGGTTCCTGGGGAGACTTCAGGCGACTTGCATAGACTTCTACTTACAGCTGAGTCGCCCCTCCATTAACTGCACTGAAAATCGCGGTAATGCGTGATGGAAATCGCAGAGGGGGGGGGGGGTGGGTGAATCGAGGTTTTATTACGATTAATCGTGCAGCTCTAGTACAATGGATTTCTCCTAAATACCCTCAATTTACCTTCAATGTCCAAGAGGAAGGCCCAGGGATTGCAGTCCAACTCCAAAACTACAACTCAGCAGCGGTTTGAGCCGGCCATGACAAACATGAAAAACCTTGGCCTAGCGCAGACATGACATCAGATAAACACCGCTGTGTATGAATTGTAGGAATATTTCTCCTTGAGGCTCCATCTCACCTCCAGACTACCCACTGATCCTCTGCTTGGGGACTGCATCTCCTTCACCCAGACATAAGCCACCCAGAGAAATGGACAACAGAGCCTCTTTTCTGGAGCCTCATACAACCCCAGAACATCAGATGAAGACTCCCTTGAGTTTTGTTATTAAAACTCGCTATCCCAAATGCCAATATTAGAACCCTTGTATTAAAAACAAAAAACAAAGGCAAATTTTAAGGCCTTCATGGCAAGGATTGATTATAAAAAGGACATTGTAGAAGCGAGGTAGGAAGTCTCTACCCTTACAACTAGACTAGATGCACTGGGAAAGGATAGAAATAAAATGAATTCTATCCAAGAATGAAAGAAACAGATAAGTATCACTATCCAACTCCACACCCAAAGATTTCCAGATACACCTGGCAGAACGTTTAGATAATTGCTTTGCCCCACAACCCACATTCAAGGCTCTGACTCCAGAGCCATGAGGCCTGTGCAAAATTCCAGTAATGGAAATCCAGGTTCATAAACCTCTAGTGTTCCAGCCACACAAGCCCAGACCTCCCCTTCACGGTTGTCTACAAGGACTTGAGATAGTTCAGTATACACCATCATTCTCCACGACACTGAGTCATAATCACCCAACTACTCTGGACTGGCCACTTACACCTAGTGCTTTTTTTTTTTTTTGCAACAAAAGGTAAGTAGTAGGATTTTAAATAGCACTCCAGTAATGACACAAGTACACTTATGTAAGAAAAAATAAGTACAAAATCTTTATTTTAAACAATAAAATATTTGAAAACATCAAAATTGTCATGGCTCGTATACTGATAAAGCAAAACATTATCCACAGCAAACATGTATAGCTGTTTGTCCAGATTAGGAACCAAGTTCAACGCATTTTGCGGAATTGACGGCTTCTTCAGGGCCTCCTAAATGTACATGATCACAAAAGTATTCTTTTTCTGGAAGAATTCAATTTAAATATTTTTCATGCATCTTGTAACTAGACCACATAGCTTACAGAGATGTACTGGTGGAATATCCAGTGAGGTAGAGTCTCACCGGCCCATGGGAGAAAGATCATCCCCAGAGTAGAGCTCTTTATACAGAAAGACCCCAGAGTTACCACATGATGTGGTAGTATGAGGAACAATGCACATTGTGATCATGTACATTTAAGAGGTCCCGAAAAAGCTGTCATTTCTGTGAAACGCGTTGACCCTGATCTCAACAAACAGCCATACACATTTGTAGTAGATAATGTTTTGCTGGTATCAGTATGCAAGCCATGACAATTTGATACGCGTGTTTAAATATTTTATTGTTTAAAATAAAGATTTTGTACAATTTTTTTTTCTTACATAAATGTACTTGTGTCACTGAAGGGGTATTTAAAATCCTACTACCTACCTTTTGTTGCGATATATTTACTATAGAGATGATACCCTCCACAGGCACATTGTTCTAGTTGATCACCTCCCCTATATGTACCCAACAAACACACAAAAACTCTTTAATTGCACCTAGTACTTAAACCTATAAATCATTTGAAGGAAACACTCACCAGGAAAAAAGATGAACCTATCTCAAGGCAGGCCATGTAAGAGACATTACTGGATGATGCTATCCAAAATAGCTAGATAACAAAAGTCCTTTGAGAGATACAAAGCAATGTACATGAGGCCTCACACAGACCAAGCATGGATGCAACCAAATCAAACAGCTGACCCACTTCACCCTTATCATATAATCTATGCTATTGATGTGAAATACACTACATTGCACTAAACTATCTCCTCTCTTTCCCATTTCTTATACCCCCATCCCTCACACCCTCCTCTACCACTCATCCCATCCCTAATTCTTCTTCATTTTTTTTTTTTTGTAACCATGCAGTACCAACACAACAAACCCAAAACCTCAAATCTTAAAGTGGTTGTAAAGGCAGAAGGTGCATTCTATGCATTAAGATATAAAAGCCTTCTGTGTGCAGCAGCTCCCCTAATACTTACCTGAGCCCCATCTCTATCCAGCATTGCGCACAAGTTCCTCAGCCGTCCGGGACTCTCTCTCCTGATTGGCTGAGACACAGCAGCAGCGCCACTGGCTCCAGCTGCTGTCAAAGTCAGTTAGCCAATCAGGAGTGAGAAGGGGACAGGGCCGAACTACGGCTCCGTGTCTGAATAAACACACAGAGCTGTAGCTCAGCTCGGGTGTCCCAGCTTGCTGTGGGGGCACTCGACAGGAGGGAAGGGCCTGGAGAGCCAGCGAGGGATTGGCTGAGACACAGCAGCGGCGCGATTGGCTCCCGTAGCTGTCCAGGGTCTGTCAGCCAATCAGGGGAGAGAGGGGTGGTGCCAGGTTGGGGCTCCATGTCTGAATGGATACACAGAGCTCTGACTCAGCTTGGGTGACCCCATAGAGACCTGCTGGCTGTGGGGGCACTCGAAGGAGGGAGGGGCCAGGAGTAACAAAGAGGGACCCGAGAAGAATAGGATCTGGGCTGCTCTGTGCAAAGCCATTACAGAGCAGGTAAGAATAACATGTTTGTTATTTTTAAACAAAAAAAAAGGAGACTTTAGTATCACGTTAAGCCACAGAAAAAACCTCAGATAGTGTGCTTCCCATACTCTGCTGACATGGCATTCTATTTTGTATAACTAGATTTAAAAAATAAAACAAGTACGTTTTACTGAGGATCAGATAATATGCAAGGTACTAGAACTATTAGTAATAATCTGGTATCCATGTTTGTGCAGGTCCACGGCGTCACCACAGCATTTAAAAGGAAGCAAGAAAGTTCAGTGTCACTAAACCCACATCAAGGAAAAAAACTCTCAATAAATGGTGTATTCCATGCTGTTCATACTCACTCACCACGAAATTCCTTTTCTGTATTCTGCAAAAAAACTGGTTGATCCTGCTGCTCTCTATCATCCCCCTTCTGTCCATGAACCTAATGCAGCTAAGGATTTTGCAGCTCTGGCGGCAACTCTGCACATGCTCAGTTTTCAGTGAGTTTCTATGCTGAGGAAGAATGGGCTCGGGCGTGTTCTCAACTGCACGTGCCCGAGCCCGCTGGAAGTTTACACTGCGCATCGCTAATCACAAGCAGTGAGACCTTTCCTGATCGTTGCAGTTGTGCATCAGGAAATGTCTCACTGCCTGTGATTAGCGATGCGCAGTGTAAACTTCCTGGCGGGCTCAGCCAGTTGCGAACACGCCTGAGCCCATCCTCAATGATGAGCATTTCCTCCCTATCACATTTGAGCAGCCCATGTGACTATAGAGTCTCACATGTGGGCGCATACACAGTGGTAAATGATAGCCCACTTCCTCCACACCAGCTAAACACAATGGGGGCAGGATATTACATGTAGATTAATGGAGGCTTCGTCCCCCTCTTATTGTAAGACACAGGCTGGAGGGGCATGACACAGCCTGTGACCTGCAGAAATTGGCACACACTATGTAATTGCCAAAAAATAATAAATATTTCATTTCAAATATATATTTGTGTGACAATTTAAAAGTTTATTGCTATGAATTATTTATTTATGCTCTGTATTCCAGACTGTTTTTTTTTTTTTGAACATGTGACCAGCAGCAGAGGACTAGAAGCTCCTCCTGCTTATGTTTCCCTGCAGACAGGCTGGGAGAGAGCTGGGTCATGTGACAGCTGGATAACGATTAGGAGAAAACTACTTAGATTTTTTATTATTAAAATAATTAGAGCTGTCATCCATACAGAGAAGTATAAAGCAGAAAGTAAATTACACAGTGTGTCACTTTAACAAGCCCAGATATTTTTTTTCTTTTTGCTTCATACGATAAAACTTATGAAAATCTTTGCTGTTGTCTGGTAAAGTAGCTATGTTATAGGTAAATACACACTGAAGATATACATTTTGGAGGAAAATAGTCAACTATCCTGAAGTTTGATGAGATTGTAGGCTCCCGTCTGTCTGTAATATTGATCATGTGATCATGACCCAATCACCAGACTGAGGAAAAAGTCAAAAAGCAGAAATTACAATCTGATTAGGTGATGTCCTTACCTCGGGGACAGGCCTCCATGGGAACAGTTGGTGGGGGAGGTTAAAGGACTGGACCTGCTGCTCGAGTGTCGGGAAGGAGTTCGGCCCATGGTATTGCTTGGCGATCCCTGCAATCAAAATCAAAACACTTAGAAATAAAAAAAAAAATAGAAAGACATCCATACTTCCTGCCCTGCTTGGGCTTATGTCAACATGCACAGCAAAGAACGACCTGGAAAAGAACTGGGTAGCAACAACGTCCTTCTCACCAGACCTCTGCTAAAGCATTCATGGAACCTTTATATTTTACCTCATGGTACTAAACGAGGGTCCTGGGGGAACTAAATACTTGTGGCCAACACTGACGGCGATCAAAGTCAACTCTGGAGAGCAGGTTTAAAAATTTCAGAGCTTCACACATGTGCAAGGACTTAGCAAAGACTTTATAGCACAGGACAAGATTACTTCATGCAATATTCCCTCTCAATATATTATAGATTCTTGCAGTGGATGCATATAGCCGATTCTACGAAATGATCACAAAAATTCAATAGTGAAATTATAGCGAAGTAACTACTACACTTAAAAAAAAAAAACACAGGGTGGCGTAAACGCCTAGTGCATTACCACCAAAAGAGTTTATTGGATATAAAAGTCAATGGCATCTGACTATGTATAGGCTAATGAAGGCTAATGGGTTCCAGGGGACATGCCCCTTTTCTCAGACCTGATCTAACCAACTTGGTTTAATCAGCTCTGCGTTGTTTCAACATGCCCCCTTCTTCAGAGCTGATCCAACTAGTGGCGCACCGAAATTAAACTTCTGGACCGAAACTGAAAATTCAGGATGCACTTGGCCAGGAAAAAAAAATGAAATGGAGAGTTTTAATTCTCTTCTTTTTAAATTTAATGTGGCTGGAGTTTTTGGATTGACATCAATGGGGGGTGTTTTCGCATTGACGTCAATGGGGACGGGGGGAGTTTGCGCTGAAGTCAATGGGACGCGATTTTTCATTGAAGTCAATGGACGCAAGCATGTCATTATTGGCATAACGCTGATAACCCTAAATTTGGCTGATAATTTTTGGTGCATCCCTGGATCCGACCAAGTAAAACTACTTGTCCTCCGAAACACATTAGCCTTCCAACTATCTCATACCTGGTCAGGCGCCATAGGCCTTATGGCTGGAGTTGATATTTGATACGCTTGTTCATACGCTATGTTTGTGTTTTTTGCAGTGTGTTAAAGATTACCAGATCTGAGGACGGCTGCATTGGGCGAAGCATTACGGTATAATCATTAGATGTACTACTGCCTGAGCTCTGGAGGGTTTGATTTTTGTGTAAAGTAACTGTTACAGGTCTAGGAATTTGTAAATTTGTAATGAGAGGGGGGCGCTATTAGTAATAATAGTGATATATCAGACTGGAAGAGAGCCGATCTGGGGGTTCACTCTTAAAACTACGGAAGAGAGCCGATCTGCGGTTTCACTCTTAAGACTACGGAAGAGAGCCCATCTGGGGGTTCACTCTCCAGACTATAGAAGAGAGCCAATCTGGGGTTCACTCTCCAGACTATGGAAAAGAGACGATCTGGGGGTTCACTCTCCAGACTATGGAAAAGAGATGATCTGGGGGTTCACTCTCCAGACTATGGAAGAGAACCAATCTGGGGGTTCACTCTCCAGACTATGGAAAAGAGACGATCTGGGGGTTCACTCTCCAGACTATGGAAGAGAGCCGATCTGGGGGTTCACTCTCCAGACTATGGAAGAGAGCCGATCTGGGGGTTCACTCTCCAGACTATGGAAGAGAGCCGATCTGGGGGTTCACTCTCCAGACTACGGAAGAGCCGATCTGGGGGTTCACTCTCCAGACTACGGAAGAAAGCCGATCTGGGGGTTCACTCTCCAGACTATAGAAGAGCGCCGATCTGAGGGTTCACTCTCCAAACTATTCAAAGTGCACTGTGCTTAAATAGTCTGGAGAGGGAACCCCAGATCAGCTCTCTTCCAGTCTCATAGATCACTATTATCAATAGTGTACCCCTTACGTTACAAACTTACAAATCACCTAAGCTAATTTTTCTACATTAGCCAGAGGAGCAGCATTTTTCTCTTTATATTTTTTATTATAATTTATTTTCATTTGGCGCAAAGTACTTTCCTCTTTTTTTTCCTAGGAATGACTACTGCACGCATATGACATTCAAAGCTTGTGAACAGAATTAAAATGGGGTTAAATATATCCATAAGGTCAAGAGTTATAACCGACACCATATGGTTGGTTAGATTTATAACGTACAATAGGCGTGCTAGGAAACACACTGCCCCCTGACAAGTCATACTGCGGACATATATAAAATATGTAACAGACAGGCAAATCATTTCCAATTTACAGCTAAGAATAAATAGACATGAGGTCCCACCACACTGCTGTTGCTGGAGTTCTTCAGATGATTGTGGAGTAGTTTGGTTGCTCCATCCTGGAATGTTTTTGGCAAAGCACCCAGTAACATGGTGAACTCCGGCGTGTTTAGTTCAAACAGAGAGATGAGGACGATCTGTGCCGCCTGCAAAAGATAAAATGCAATCAAACTGAATGTACTATCTGTACATGTTCAATGTTGTGCATAGCAACCCTCTACATTTTCCACATTCTGAATGATATCCAAAGGCAGAAGATACAAACTGGGCACAGTAGGGTCTATATGTGTTTTAGTGCAGACAGACATCTATACCAGCACATAGCCCAATAACTGGGAGTGGCTGGGGATTTGGTGGCAGGCCTGGTGGACGATGGGAATAAAAGCAATAACAGGACAGTTTGCAACATCTGTGAGTGAGAAGTGAGGCAGACAAGGCACACTGTGAGTTGCGGGCACATGCAATGATCACCAATACACAATGCCACTCAATCCCCATTACAGCACCCCACACTCCCATGAAGGCAATTTCTAGGTTCCCCCTAAAAGCACAGCAAGAATTGTTAATTCAAAGATTGGTTAATGAGCCCTGGCCATGGGGAGGCAAGCCGGTACGTGTGTCCTGTGATAATAGATATAAACACTCGCTATGTTATATACTGAAGTAGCTGGAAGTTGGAACAAAGCGGCCATGGTGATTTTCGAACGTTAGAATAATGGCATGCAGAAATCAGGAGCCAGTTATTCCAACCTAGAAGGTAAACATGCACGTCCATGGACAGGATACTAGAAACTTAGACCCCAACAGCTATCCTTCTTCCTCCTGTCCAATTTATTATATTTATTAGGGTTGCGCCAAAACCAAGCACTTGCACAAGTATCGGCACTCATGTAAATGCGCGGATATCTGTAACCGATACTTTCAGGCTCAGTTTTTTCAGCTGTCAGCAGGATTCCCCCACTGACAGCTGAAATGCAAAAAAAAAAAAGTCACCAATTATTGGTTAAGGAGCGAGGCCACTGCGTCCTTAACAACCGATGACTCATTCAGCTGTCAATGGGGTTCCCCTGTTGACAGCAGAAGTGTTATGGCCAAAAAAAAAAACCAGCCAGGCAATGTTTATCAATAAAATTGTTCCGTTGAAGCAGATAAAAAGAAAATGTTTTGTCATGTGACTTTGCAGTCCCAAGTCACAGGACAAGTCTCACAAGTGTGAAGGGGGCTTAAAGCCACCTGTCAGGAAAAAAAAAAAAAAATTATGTTTTTATTCAATGTTTTTATTAAACGTTCCTCTGTTTAACCCCTTGTTAACCCTTAACTCACTCCTTATTCTCCTTCTCCATTTAACCATTTTCCCGATGATTTGCTTTACTTTTATTTTATAAATTATTAATAATTAGAACTTTTTTTTTGTTCGCTTTGTTCATTAATATTTTTACACCTTTAAAATATATTTACAAGTTGCACATTAGAAAAAGCGCAAAATGTGAAAAAAATAAATTACATTTTTAAATACTATTCAGTGCTTTGTACCATTGTCGACAGCTGAAGTGTAAACAAAACAGCTGCAGAAGGTATCGGTAATTGGTATCGGCGAGTACTAAAAAAACCCCCCAAAAAAAAATGGTATTGGTGCACCCCTAATGTTTACCGATCAAAATCCAAAACTATTTTTGTACCAACCCTCATTAACAGACCCTTGTATTAATGTAAAAGAAAAAAAATATGTACATGATATAGTTTGAAATGATATATGCAGAGGGCAGCCATACGTATCCAATATATACGGGGGGTCTGCTTCCTGGCCATGGCTTGCTTGTTGATCAGCACGATCATCTCACTGCATGTCTAAGGCAGGCCACAGTTGGTGCGAATTTTGTTTCCAGCAACCACGGTTTGCAGGAAAGAAATGTGCCCAATTCCCCCATCAACACAGACAGTGCTCACAGGGGAATCCCTCTTGCCAATCCATTGTCTGCACTGAGTGGGGAAATCTGTCCCCGCCGGGAGAAGACAGTGATTATTGCTAGTGACTATAGCAACAACTAGCGATAATCGCAAGAAAATCCGGCAGGCTGATTGTATCAAAATTGATTGACTGATCAACTTGGTACATTCAAGCCTTGCTCACACATGGTTTAAATCTAGGCCGGTTCCTGCTGAACCGACTGAGATTCGAGCCGTGTGTGGCCGGCCTAACAGTCAAGGTATGCCGACTGAAATGGATACTGTAGTATCTGATGAGGTGTGACACAATCAAAGCATCGATTACTTAAGCAAGCCAAAGATGATGCGATTTTCTTTCCTACAATGTGGGTTGCAGGAAAGAAAACTGCTTGATACCATCAACACTGCCAGTATTGATGGGGAAAGCCCTCCTGCAGCGCTATTGTGTTCTGCAGATGGGGAGCCTTCCCTGCTGGCAGAACACAATGATCACTATAGTCCCTGGCAGTGATCACATGCAAAAAATCCAACAGGCTTGGTTGTACTGAAGTCGATCAAAGGATCAACTTCAGAACAACCAACCTGCCGCATAGGGGGATAGAATCTCGGCCGGTCTCTGCTGAACTGGCTGAGATTCGATCCATGTGTGGCTGGCTTTGAAGTGTTAGTCGACCTTTACAGAAAAATGTCCTCAAATACCCCCAACCGGTCAGGTTTGCAGGTTTTCATTTATCTTGCACAGGTGCTTTAAAAGGGGTTGTAAAGGTTCGTGTTTTGTTTTTTATAAATAAACATGTCATACTTACCTCCTGGCCCCAAATCCTCTTCTTCTGGGGTCCCCCAGCGGTGATCCTGGCTCCTCCTCTTCTACAGTGCTCCCACAGAGTAGCGTTTCCCTTGGGGGCACTCGTGCGGATGCACTCCCGAGTTCTGCTGCTGCATCCATTGACACAGACAGCAAGACTCGGCCCCACCCCCGCATCATTGGATTTGATTGACAGCAGCGGGAGCCAATGGCTGCTGCTGCTATCAATCTATCCAATGAGGACCCGAGTCGGCGGCTGCGCTCATCCCTGTCGCTGGAACGATCGGCTCAGGCAAGCAAAAGGGGGCTGGTGCACTTTAAATCAGAGTCAATGGCTTGGTATTTTGGACAGCTATTTTATCTAAGAGAAATTCCCAAAACATGGCTTGTTGGGGGTACTTGAGGACAGGGTTGAAAACCACTGCTCTAAACCAACGCCCCCCCCCCCCCCCTCCCAACATAGTTCCTGTTGTACTTCCTTTTCCTAAGCCACTTGTGCTCAACCTGTGGCCCTCCAGCTGTTGCGAAACAACAAGTCCCATGAGGCATTGCAAGGCTGACCGTTACACGTTCATCCCAAAGGAAGAGGTATGATAAGACTTGTGGTTCTGCAACAGCTGGAGGACACAGGTTGAGCACCCATGTGACATAAGCTGTCAGGGCTCCCGCAGCCAGTCGAGTGGTCTGGGGATTTGAAATCCCCGACTCTTCTAATCAGCGCTTCTGGACAGACCAGATCAATTTTGATTGGCCAGCGCCGTCACAGTGAATCAATCTGATCTGTCCTGAAAGTGTTGCACAGAGCAGAGGGAGAAAAGCGGGGATTTCAAACAACCGGACCACTGGAGCCGCGGCAGGAACCTTGACAGCTCAGGACACCCAGAGGCAAGTACAGCAAAGCCGGTGGTGGGGGGATTGACGGGCTTCTTTGAGAGTGTACGGTATTATTTCACCTTTACATTCTTTGTAAAAGAATTAGGAACCCTAATACAAACGAAACGCGTCAGAGAAAAGGGTGTCCGCTCTAGACCATTGCGCCCAGCTTATGTGCACATAGCTTCTGGAGGTTTTCTGCCTAAGATTGTGCATTTGATGTAAGTGCAATATTTGGAATAAACTTCCCCCTTATTTTAATGGTTTTACACTATGTGGAGTTCTTTTTTTATTCCTGTCCATGTTGGATTCTTGAACATATGAGTATCAAGAGGAGTCTCTAGAGGCTGTACGGTGGTAAATAGCCACAATACATTTATTACGGGCCTGTCTCAAAATACCATAGGGTAAGCGTACCCAACTATTCCTTTGGTGAAAGCACTTAGTGGTGTGTTTAATTGTAATCAACCAAGATTTACTACGAGTCCTATTGGGATATTGGGGAACTGGAGAAAGTGCAGAGAAGGGCAACCAAACTAATAAGAGGCATGGAGGAGCTCAGCTATGAGGAAAGATTAGAGGATCTGAATTTATTCTCTCTTGAGAAGAGGAGATTAAGGGTGGATATGATCAACATGTACAAGTATATAAGCGGTCCATATAGTGAACTTGGTGTTGAGTTATTTACTTTAAGGTGATCACAAAGGACAAGGGGGCACTCTTTACGTCTAGAGGAAAAAAGATTTCATCTACAAATACGGAAAGGTTTCTTCACAGTAAGAGCTGTGAAAATGTGGAATAGACTCCCCCCAGAGGTGGTTTTGGTCAGCACGGTTGATTGGTTTAAAAAAGGCCTGGATTCCTTCCTTAATGTAAATAATATAACTGGGTACTAACATCTTTAGGTAAAGTTGATCCAGGGAGAATCCGATTGCCTCTTGGGGGATCAGGAAGGATTTTTTTCCCCCCGTTATAGCAAATTGGATCATTGGCTTTGCTGGGGTTTTTTGCCTTCCTCTGGATCAACTGTGGGTGAAGGATTATATATTGTTTAGTTATACATAATTTTTTTTTTTTGTTGAACTATATGGACTTGTGTCTTTTTTCAGCCTAACTATGTAACTATTACAAGTTTTATTGGGGTAAGCGCACCCAACTAGCACTTCCGGTGGTGGGAGCAGTCCATTGAATAATTTCTTAATGGACAATATAATGGATACAGACTAAGTATGAACACTTGATTATTGTTTACAGTTTATTTATACTGATGAATGCTTTATATGTATATTTATGGATTCAGTGTCATTATATGAATGTGGGATTTAAGCACTCTAGTACTTTAAAATATTTTAGTGCAGCATTTTTTCATATACAGAGGAACCCTTGAATTAATTCTCCGGTCTCGGGGAACCCCTGCTAAAAATTAAAAATCTACAACTCATGATACATCAGTGTGATGGTCAATGGGAAGAATGCTCCTTACACTTGTGGTCATTGGGAAGAATTACCCCCTTTACAGATAGCTAAAAAGATCAATGGTATCATTGGGAATTTATCTGAGAGGTAGAAATTAACCATTGCTCAAGGAACCCCTAGCAACCTCTGGAGGAACCTTAGGGTTCCATGGACCCCTGGTTGAGAAACCCTGGTCTACTCCATCCAAAACTTACCAAACAACGTGTTGCCTTTACATAAACTCTCCTTCATATCACAGGCAGTTTTTGGAGTAAATGAAACTGGCAATAGGCTGCTGTATCATTATTAAAGTATCTGATGTTGTGAACATCCATCTCTTGTCTGCCAATGTAATCTGCCCGGTGTGTGCTCAGGACCACAATATAGGGGGGGGGGGTCTGGATTTTATGGAAAACTGCAAATCATTCTATTTTTAGAATTTCCAGATTAATTATTAGCTCAGATTCTTTATCAGGTCAGGGCAGGAACAAACCAGATGAGACAAATGATTAGGCGCTTGGCAACGTGTGGCCATGGATACATCACAATATTATAATCACATGGCCGTGGCCCTAGGAAGGGACGCCATTTCTAAGTGGAGATAAAAACACAAGCAGTGCAGTGTGACTAACAAAGGCAGGACAACACATGCAGGACAATAAAGGGTTAAATCACCACTAGATTATATTTTGTACAGAGACCGACAGACTGAAGACATGACAGTCACGACAGAAAAACGTCACAGTGATATTTCCAAATTATTTTATCAATGGA
Source organism: Glandirana rugosa (assembly GCA_018402905.1). Classification (NCBI taxonomy): domain Eukaryota; kingdom Metazoa; phylum Chordata; class Amphibia; order Anura; family Ranidae; genus Glandirana; species Glandirana rugosa. The sequence continues at coordinate 902,004 of BLSH010386403.1, read as the reverse complement.
CACAACTGCAGCCAATCTCCGATGTGTAATCGGTATTAAAGCAAAGGTCCGAAAAGGCTCGACATCACAGGTCGGCTTCCTGTTAGGACCTAGAATCCAAATCGCACTGAACAATGCAATGTACCTTCACGGGTAGGGGGTTGCTTATGTGCAGTAAAAACGGACAAACTTCCAATTTTTGAAATAAAGGACACTGGCAAGTGAATTTAATGTTCGGAATTTTGAAGAGCTACCTGCTCTCTCATTTTATTGTATGCAAGTTTAATCTTCTGAGGATCAAGTATACACTATATTGTCAAAAGTATTGTGACGCCTGCCTTTACACGCACATGAACATTATTTGCCATGCCAGTCTTAGTCCGTTGGGTTCAATATTGAGTTGGCCCACCCTTTGCAGCTATAACAGCTTCAACTCTTCGGGGAAGGCTGTCCACAAGGTTTAGGAGTGTCTATGGGAATGTTTGACCGTTCTTCCAGAAGAGCATTTGGGAGGAGAGGCACTGATGTTGGATGAGAAGGCCTGGCTCACAGCCTCCGCTCTAATTCATCCCAAAGGTGTTCTATCGGGTTGAGGTCAAACTCGCTCATCCATGTCTTTATAGACCTTTATTTGTGCACTGGTGTGCAGTTATGTTGGAACAGGAAGGGGCCATCCCCTAAGTGTTCCCAAAAATTGGGAGCATAAAATTGTCCAAAATGTCTTGGTATGCTGACGCCTTAAGAGTTCCCTTCACTGAAACTAAGGCGCCAAGCCCAAACCCTGAAAAACAACCCCACACCATAATCCCCCCTCCACCAAATGATTTGGACCAGTGCACAAAGCAAGGTCCATAAAGACATGGATGAGCGAGTTTGGGGTGGAGGAACTTGACTGGCCTGCACAGAGTCCTGACCTCAACCCGATAGAACACCTTTGGGATAAATTAGAGTGGAGATTGCGAGCCAGGCCTTCTCATCCAACATCAGTGCCTGACCTCACAAATGCATTTCTGGAAGAAAGGTCAAACATTCCCATAGACACTCCTAAACCCTGTGGACAGCCTTCCCAGAAGATTTGAAGCTGTTATAGCTGCAAAGGGTGCGCCAACTCAATATTGAACCCTACGGGCTAAGACTAGGATGTCATTAAAGTTTATGTGCGTGTAAAGGCAGGTGTCCCAATTGACAATATAGTGTACCTTCCTGTCTAGGGGGTGCTTATGTGCAATAAAAATGGACAAACCTGCATTTTGTTAAATAAATGACACTGGCAAGGTCACGATACGTCGTGAATTTAATTCCCTCAAAAAAAGGGCTACCTGCTCTCTCTTACTTCCTTGTATGGCAGTTCAGAGCAAGTATATTCTCGACATCTGGGGTTCTATTGGTGCTTCTCTATCAGGACCCTACAAGATCACACACTAAGACATGGGCATCCGCAGAACTATTTTCGGGGGGGGGGGGGGGGC
>BLSH010386403.1:863582-886515 GCA_018402905.1 Glandirana rugosa | reverse complement strand
ACAGAGACGGGGAGGGTGTTACCCCTATAAAGGACGTCATTAAACACAGAGACGTCAGGAAATCTCCCCATTGTGGGAGGGGCAGAGACACAAATTACTGCAGGAAATATCCCCATTGTGGGAGGGGCAGAGACACAAATTACTGCAGGAAATATCCCCATTGTGGGAGGGGCAGAGACACAAACTACTGCAGGAAATCTCCCCATTGTGGGAGGGGCAGACACAAATTACTGCAAGAAATCTCACCATTGTGGGAGGGGCAGAGACACAAACTACTGCAGGAAATCTCCCCATTGTGGGAGGGGCAGAGACACAAACTACTGCAGGGAAATCTCCCCATTGTGGGAGGGGCAGAGACACAAACTACTGCAGGAAATATCCCCATTGTGGGAGGGGCAGAGACAAACTGTTGTGGGAAATATCACCACCTGCGCAAGAAAAAAAAAAAAAGAAACAGCTACCACTCTGATCCAAGTTTTTATATATTTCAATCATGGATGGGGATGTCCCGGGGATTTATCAGTTGGCGTGCGGTGTTGCAATGATCAGGTCAGAGGGTTTGTATCTCAAGATTTATAGATGATAAAACCTGACCAGCTTCATTTTAATGTCTGACAAGCTGGTTTTACAACTATGTTATCTTGGTTCAAATTACTACACAGCAAGGAAGCTATTTTGGGTCAAAAGCAAGAAGAAAAGAAATAAATGGCTGTCAGACATGACGGCTCCATTGTTTTGCTTGTGTTTAAACTGTTGAGGTCAGGTGGTGCACAGATACTATACATCACTTATACATGGCACCGGGCTGAAGTGAGATTGCGAGTGTAAAGCTGACCATGATGATGCAATTTTTGTTCTACCATTGGGCTGAATGGGGGATTGATTTCCACACAATGCATTCGGTGTTGACGGAGGGAATCCCTCCTGCATAGCTATTGTATTCAGACAGAGAGGCAAGTTCCCCACCATCAGATTACAATGATCAGTGTCGCTGGTTATAGTCCGTGATCAAGCGGAAAAAACACCCCATAGGCAGGTTGTACAGAAGTCGTTCGACAGACCAGCTAGCCTGTCCACAGAAGGATTGACAGTTGGCTGGTCCCCACCTCAACCCATGGCTTACGTATTGTCTTCCTAAACATAAACACCAAGCTGCCAAATAATTTAAACTAAAAGTCCTTCCTGAGAGCAAAATCCACAAAGCGTCTGCTATAGTCTATTAGGTGACGCCGTCTTTGTGCTCCTCTGTTATGGGTGTCAACACCTGGTAAGTGATGTGGGTTTTCCCAAGGTGCAGAGTCTAAGCACCAGCCGGTCTTCACCAGAGCTCCTGATGGTGGAGGCACTGAGATCCCTAGTGGCCCCCAGGCTACTTTGCTGCAAGCTGACACCAGGTTGTGGCCCTCGAGTTGTCCCCACTGGGGTGGGCATGATAGCAGGGTGGTTACAATGCAGAGACAGGAGACCAGAGAGTAGTCAGGATCAAGCAATGGGCCCTGACACACCTCCTGTGATAGAGTGCCCAAACTTTGGATGAAAGAGCAACAGACACACCCTTGGAAACTGTTAATCTGGAGAAGGGGAGTGTCAGATGAACCAGCAGATTTAAATGAACAAATTCAAACCAAACTCCAGTTAAAACTTTATAAGGAGTTACAGTAATGTTTTTTTTTTCCTATTGGGATAAAGGTATTACATAAATAAAAGCTGATCATTGCAAGCACCCCAGTGGTAAACAATTTATCTCAACCCTCCTTTCAGGCCAATAGCCAATATTAGGTGCCAATGTTCTGTAAACAAACTTTTTGTTTTTACACTTTTTAATTTTTTTTTAATCACTTTTATTGTTGTCACAAGGAATATAAACATCACTTGTGACAGTAATAGGCGGTGTTAGGTCCTCTTTATGGAGGGATCTGGGGTCTATAATAAATGTAAACATCCCATGTGACAGTAATAGGCGGTGACCGTTCCTCTTTATGGAGAGATCTGGGGTCTATAATGAATGTAAACATCCCATGTGACAGTAATAGGAGGTGACAGGTCCTCTTTATGGAGAGATCTGGGGTTTATAATGAATGTAAACATCCCATGTGACAGTAATAGGCGGTGACCGTTCCTCTTTATGGAGAGATCTGGGGTCTATAATGAATGTAAACATCCCATGTGACAGTAATAGGAGGTGACAGGTCCTCTTTATGGAGAAATCTGGGGTCTATAATGAATGTAAACATCTCATGTGACAGTAATAGGTGGTGACAGGTCCTGTTTATGGAGAGATCTGGGGTCTATAATGAATGAAAACATCCCATGTGACAGTAATAGGCGGTGACAGGTCCTCTTTATGGAGAGATCTGGGGTCTATAATGAACATAAACATCCCATGCGACAGTAATAGGCAGTGACAGATATTCAAAAGGTCAAGATTTGTGTTTTTGAATACTTTCTAATTTTTTTTATTTTTTCATACTGGCACCTTTAGGATGCCAGTAAACCAGAAGCGATGTCATGACATTACTAGATCCGAGACCTGAACAAGCCGATTTGGTTCCTGATATGCCAGCTGGGTGCTTGGGCTTCCGGGTGGGACTGGAGAGCCCAGGCGAGCGGTGGGAGGGGAATGTCTCCTCCCCGCTGTTTGTAATAACAGTTGAGTGGCTGCTGAGCCGCATTGGTTGCTATTACAAGAAAGCTGACGGTTCACTGTAAAGAACGGTACAGGGGTGATGCCTGCAGCTGCAATCACCACCCCAGCACAACCTCTTGAAGCAATATCGGTAAGTTTGCGACCGATACCGATGATTAAAAAAAAAAAGTGAATATTGGCCGCTGATAACTGGTCAACCCCTAATCAGACATAAGGCAACCTATTCACTTCAATGAGCTGCTCTATGTTTGTTAGTCATCCAATAGAAGCTCCTGCTCCTTTTAAGCGACAAACTTCATGTGAGTTTTAAAGGTGCGTTTTGCCGTAATTGCAGCAATTTAGAAAGAACGGCACTGAAAGGGTGCTGTGGTTTGCAGTGATTGCCACGATTCCAAATTGCCAAGTGTGAAACGGGTCTTACAACGGCAGGCAGCAAGAGTCATAAAAAGTGTTCAAATGTATATTATAAAAAATACAGTTGTGAGAAGAAAAAAATATTCGCATGGCTGAAAGTTCTCCTTTAAATCCTTAATTTATAAATGCTCTTGGAAGAGTTCACTGAGGGGTCATGTGACCAGGAAGTGAGATTTGTCATCAGGTCACACTGAGCACCCGGAAGTGTCCGGCGGTGAGATCTATTACAAATCTGACACAGTTACCCTGTGACATGATTATATGGTGATTCATTTAATCGTTGCGGAAGATGATGAAAAGTAAATATTCTGTGGAATCATAAAGTGTGTATAATTCTGGCACAGCGATAAAAAGAATAATCACAAGGGTGAGCGGAGGATACTCACTCTGATGCGTAGATTCACAAAAAAGAGATCACGGCAGCGGACAATCTTAAAGGATATGCAAAAAAAAAAAAAAAAATCATGTCATACTTACCCCTCCTTTGTGCAGTTGGTTTTGGAGTGGCCCCGATCCTCCTCTTCTGGGGTTCCTCAGCTGCGCTCCTGGCTCCTCCTCTTCTCGAGAGCCCCGTTGGAGACGCTCTTCCTAGGGGCACCCACGCAGGCGCACTCCCATGTTGTGCTGCTGCGTCTGCAGACAGCAGGACTCTGCTCTGCTCCCTGGCTTCAGTGCCACTGGATTTGGTTGACAGTTGTGGCAGCCAATGGCTCCTGCTGCTATCTATACAATGAGGACCCGAGACACCAGCTGGAGCTGCTGTGCTTGTCCCCATTGCTGGAATGACCGGATTCAGGAAAGTAAAAGGGGGGCTTTGGGGGGGCAGCTGCAGTACAGCAGGTTAACTTTAATGCATAGAATGCATTAAAGCGGAGTTTCACCATTTAAAAGTCAGCAGCTACAAATAGTGTAGCTGCCGATTTAATAGACACTCACCTGTTCCCTGGTTCAGCGATGCGGCTGCCCACTGCCTCGCTCCTCTCCCCCTCCTCTGTGCGTCGCCCGCATAGCAAGTGTAGGTACCCGGCTTTGGCTGCAAAGCCGGGTGCACACTGCGCAAGCCGCACTGCGAATGGACGGTGTGCCTTCTGGGACCTGTGAAGTGTCCCAGAAGATTTCCGGGGGGGGGGGGGGGGATGGGGGAGAGGGGAACTTCTTTAGCAGAGGGAGCTGGGTACCTGTAAAAAAAAAAACAGGTATCCCCCCCCCCCCAAAAAAAACATGCCAATTGTGGCATGTCAGGGGGTCGCCTTGGCTTTGAGTGTTTAAGCGGAAGTTCCACTTTTGGGTGGAACTCCGCTTTGAGGAGAAAAACCTGGAGGGTTTACAACTTTTTCAGCAAGAATGGTCTGAATTACAATCCATCTATGGGCAGGCTGGCTGTATAGAAAGCAATCTCAAAATCGATTTCTGTACAACCAGCCTGTAGCATTTTTCTCCGCTCAGTCAGCGTCACTGGCCATAAGCAGGTAATACTGATCACTGCACTGTGATAGTGGAGAACGTTCCCCGCTGTCAGCATACAATGGCTCCACGGGAGGGATTCCCTGATCTACACCAAGTGTGTTGATAGGGGAATCAAATCATTTTTATTTTGCATGCATCATCTATGGCTTGCAGTGCAATGTATAATAATCACCCAACAGACTCACCTGTACACACCATAATCTATAGATACAGGTAATAAAGGTCTCACACTTTCTTCCAATATTCTGATTGCTATATCTGTACAGAACACTGCATATACAGATGGAAAGCAGCATTTTATACGCTATCCAGGCATGCCCTTACGTAATGGGGGACACACATGCTGGCTGACCTCCTTTCTTAACCACTTGCTAACTGGACACGGATCGGCTTTTTTTCCCTCTCACGCTGTCAACGCGAGGGAAAAAAAAGCCAATTACAGATCTTTTGTTTACATCACGTGATCAGCTGATCACATGGCAAGGGGCCGGGACCAGCACCTTAGAACAATCTGTGATCAGCCGAGTCTCATTGAAAAGTGGTTAAAGAGAAACTCCAGTCTGCTCACATACTTTGCAAAAAAACATCTTTGCCATTCTGAAGCTTCCCTCCAATCACTTTGCATATTATTTGATATATATTGTGATTCTGTACTTGCCAAATATGCTGCAGAAATCGCCCTCTAATAAGTCTGGCTGCAGCCATTTTAACTGTGGGCAGCTGAAGCTGCTGCCTGTTCACTTCCTGGATTTACACAGACACCTCCAGCTCTCATTGGCCCTCTTATGACTCACCCCCCCCCCTTTCCTGTGAGAGAGAGAGCTGTGCATGATGTCATAAGCCTAGGCTAATGACCAGACAAGAAACAGGAAGTGGGCTGTATAAGGTATTTACTGGCAGAAAAAAAATGTTTTACTATCCAAAGTTAAAACAACAAGGGCAGAAGATTTAATAGATGGAAAAAAAAAAAAAAAAAGATTTTATACCTATAAGGCGGCTTACCTGTAAATATCTCCTAAACTTGCGCCGTTTAGGAGACATTTACTATAAATGCGGACAATGACGTCATCTGCGCATGCGCTCTGGCGTAATGGCCGCCGTGCCATGACTAGTGGCTCCCACGTGCATGCATGGGAGTGACGTCACGCGGCTCCTGCCAGTCACAGAGTCCGCAAACCCGGACGGAAGATGGGCGAAGATCGATGCAGCCTCCATCGGAGACAACGAGGGCTTCGTCTGCAGGTAAGTTTAACATAATGTGCTAGTATGTGATGCATACTAGCACATTATGCCTTTACTTTTGCCAGTCAGAAAAAAAAAATAAAACGAAAAACAACAAAGCTTTACTTTCTCTTTAAAGTCCATCTAAACCCAAAAACAAAGCAAAAAAATCTAAATATATTGGAGCGTAAAGCGGAGTTCCACCCAAAAGTGGAACTTCCGCTTTAAGTCCTCCTCCCCAGCTCAGGATGCTGAAACTGAGCTTTTGGGGAGGAGGGGAGGGGGGGATACCCGATTTTTTCGGGTACTTCCGCCCCGGTCGCCTTAGGCGATCGGAAGTGGAAGGTCGCCTTCCCCCTCCCTCCTGAAGTCTTCTGGGACACAGGACAGGTCCTAGAAGACTTCGGGACCAATCACCAAGCGCAGCGCCTCTCGCGCATGCGCAGTGTGCGCCCGGCCGTGAACCCACAGTAGCAATGCCTGTGCCGCGGAGGGGGAGAGATCCCAGGCTCCGTGCGGCTCCATCGCTGGACCGGGAGACAGGTGAGAGTCTGCTTATTAAAAGTCAGCAGCTACACTTTTTTTAGCTGCTGACTTTTAATAAACATAAGGAAAGGGTGGAACTCCGCTTTAAAGTGTCACTAAACTAAGTGTAGGAGCTTTTATCTTCTCCTGGTTATAAGTGATTAAAGAGAAAAGTGAATTCCCCGGAGCCTGATCATTTACGTAGATTTCCCCAATCAATGTGGAATTATATCCACATGAATGGACAGATCAGAACATTGCATTCCTGCCCAAAAAACAAATACAATAAAATGATTGAGGAGCCGGACTCCACCTCAGCCCAGACTCGTTCACCTCCAGATGGCAGAACCTGGCACTGAGACAAACAGAGGCTGCATCACATACACCAAGGTTTAAATACGGCCTGCGCAACACAACACTCAACACCATTTACTCAGCAGGATGAGGCTTCCATCACAAAGACAAATCAGTCAAAGCCATTCCATTTGCATGGCAGACACTATGAATATGATGCACATTCATTAGTATAAAGTGCTAAGCACAGAATCATGGAGGGCGGCACAGTAGTTTAGTGGATTGCACTTTCGCCTGGCAGCAAAAGGGTCGCGCTGGTTTGAATCCCAACCACTGTGTCTGCATGGGTTTCCTATGGGAAATCTGGTTTCCTCCCACACTACAAAGACATGCTGGTAGGTAAATTGGATCCTGTCTAAATTGGCCCTAATACGTGTAGTTAGGGACTTTAGATTGTAAGCTCCTTGAGGGTAGGGACTGATGTGAATGTACAATGTATATGTAAAGTGCTGCGTAAATTGACTGCGCTATACAAGTACCTGAAAATAAATAAAATAAATGTATATAAAAATGTATAAATATATATCAGGGGTCTCCAAACTTTCTAAACAAGATATAAGCAAACAAAGGGTCATAGTTTGGAGACCCCTTATATATACAAACATGATCTATTCACATACAGCTGTATGCAAAAGTTTAGGAACCCCTGACAATCTCCAGGATTGTCATTTCTAAATATTTGGCCTTTTGGATCAGCAATTTCATTTTGATCCATCAAATAACTGAAGGACACAGTAATATTTCAGTAGTGAAATGAGGTTTATTGGATTAACAGAAAATGCACAATATGCATCAAAACGAAATTAGACCGGTGCATAAATTTGGGCACCCCAACAGAAAAATCCCATCAATATTTAGTAGAGCCTTTTTTAGCAGAAATAACAGCCTCTAGACGCTTCCTATAGCTGTAATGAGTGTCTGGATTCTAGATGAATGTATTTTGGACCATTCCTCATAACAGAACATCTCCAGTTCAGTTGGGTTTGATGGTTGCCGAGCATGGACAGCGCCCGCTTCAATCACCCCACAGATGTTCAATGATATTCAGGTCTGGGATGGCCATTCCAGAACATTGGACTTCTTCCTCTGCATAAACGCCCGGGGAGATTCTGAGCAGTGTTTTGGGTCGTTGTCTTGTTGAAATATCTAACCCCGGCGTAACTTCAACTTTGTGACTCCTCAGCATTATTCTCAAGAATCTGCTGATATTGAGTGGGATCCATGCGACCCTCAACTTTACCCAGATTCCCAGTACCGGCACCGGCCACACAGCCCCACAGCATGATGGAAGCTCCACCAAATTTTACTGTGGGTAGCAAGCGTTTTTCTTGGAACGATGCGTTCTTTTGCCGCCATGCATAAAGCCCCTTGTTATGACCAAATAACTCAATCTTTGTTTCATCCGTCCACAGCACCTTATTCCAATATGAAGCTGGCTTGTCCAAATGTGCGTTTGCACCCCTCAAGCGACTCCGTTTGTGGCGTGTGTGCAGAAAAGGCTTCTTTCCCATCCCCCATACAGCTTCTCCCTGTGCAAAGTGCGCTGAATTGTTGAACGATGCACAGTGACCCCATCTGCAGCAAGTTGATGTTGGTGGTCTTTGGAGGTGGTCTGTGGGCTGTTTTTTGACCGTTCTCCCCATCCTTCACCTTTGCCTCTCCAATATTTTATGTGGCTGCCACTTCTGGCCTTAACAAGAACTGTGCCTGTGGTCTTCCATTTCCTCTCTATGTTCCTCACAGGGGACACTGACAGCGGATATCTCTGCGATAACTTTTTGTAGCCCTCCCCTAAACCATAATGTAGAACAATCTTTGTTTTCAGGTCATTTGAGAGTTGTTTTGAAGCCCCCATGCTGACACTCTTCAGAGGAGAGTCAAAGAGAACAACAACTTGCAATTGGCCACCTTAAATACCTTTTCTCATGATTGGATGCTCCGGTCTATGAAGTTCAAAGCGTAATAAGCTCACCAAACCAATTGTGTGTTCCAATTAATCAGTGCTAAGTAGTTACAGGCATTCAAATCAACAAAATGACAAGGGTGCCCAAATTTATGCACCTGTCTAATTTAGTTTTGATGCATATTGCACATTTTCTGTTAATCCAATAAACTTCATTTCACTACTGAAATATTACTGTGTCCTTCAGTTATTTGATAGATCAAAATTAAATTGCTGATCCAAACACCCAAATATTTATAAATGACAATCATGGAAATTGTCAGTAGTTCCTAAACTTTTGCATACAACTGTAGGTCTTGGTAAATGTAGTCAAATATTTTTATTTTGTTTGGGGCTGATAAATACTTGGTGATCCTGCCAGTTCTGGTATTAAACTGACCACACCAAGCATTAAGGCAGATCTGTGCTGGCGTGTTCAGTTAGAAGCCCTGGGATCAATGCTGCGAGTCGCAGGATCCTGCCTGTATCTCCTGTAGTCGGTTTTACAGCCCCCACCCTCTCCTTCCCCAAGACTCAGTACTGCAAGGGTCTCCTGCCTCTGCTTATCAGACCATAAATTGCAACCAGGGAATTGTTTGCAGCGCAAACCATCTCTACCTTCAGAATCTCTGGAGCAGACCAGATAGATCCTTATACTCTACGCCTTGGCCCAACCAAGAGCCCTCACCTTATCTATACATGCAGACAAAGCTGGATTTTAGCTATACTAAACTAATAGGCATCTTTTCTGTCCTAGACTTCCCGTGTACCGGCATTTTCTGGGACCCCAGTGCACCTCATAAATTGTTACCCATGTGTTTCTGTAAGCTCAGCATCCCACTGCTGCTCCTGTACCCCCCATCTCCCTGTGGGCCTTGCACCCCAGTGCTGTGTCTTTTACCAGTATTCCTTGCCCAGCCTGTGAATGACGGCACCCCAGTGCTTTACAACACCCCATGTTGTTCAGTACTTTCCCCAGATCCTCATCTCTAGTCATTCCCTTTACCAGGGTCAGCTGTAGCCACCACAATCCCAACCATTCCTAACAGGCCCATTCATGACAGAATGCCAGCAGGACCCCCTTCTGGAACACAGACAGGAAGTATGATCCCCATTGTGAAATCATAAATTGCCCGTCTGATTACTAATCTGACATCCCCCCGCTAAAAAAAAAAAAAAACAGAGGGAAGGAAAGCTGTATGCAGTCATGTGACTGGCGAAGAAAAGATCATAAAAAGTACAAAATGTCCATTGACAACAACACTGGATGTGATTATAAAATATTTCCTTCATCCCAAAGTGCTGTTGGTGGTTTGCAGTCACATATGCTTTAACCCCTTTAAATGAACCTTGACATCCAAGGCCAGAAGAAGGGGCTGCTGATCATGGGGCCCTGTGATTGGCTGCACAGTGCCAATATCGGGAGATCATCCTGTAGACTTCTGATTGTCAGTGGCTGACCATGAGCAGTTGGTGACAGAGCAGTCACAGTTGTGGAAGGCGCCATTAGTGCACGGCCCAATACAAGACAGCAACGCATATATCTAACTACGCTCCTTATTTTCTCAATCAGCTCATCCCCTGCAGTTTACTGCCCTTTCGTATCATTCAACCCTCCCTCTTAGATTGTAAGCTCTAACGAGCAGGGCCCTCTGATTCCTCCTGTATTGAATTGTATTGTAATTGTACTGTTTGCCCTAATATTGTAAAGCGCTGCGCAAACTGTCGGCGCTATATAAATCCTGTATAATAATAATAACAATATCTGGTGTCTGGGTGTGAGGGTCAACCTGCCCTGTTGCAGCATTTGTGCACACTGCTGTCTTAAAGGGGTGAAAATGTGTGGCTCATCCACACTGAATGGAACTGGCCAACTAATCCAGCTCAGGTTCTCATCCTAGCAGTAAAAGTTCCCAGGGAGACATCTTTTCCCCTACAGGGAGCTGAGCTACTGACCACAGAAAAGATTTGATTCGAGTTCGCATAAACCCAATAGCTAAAAACACATATAAGCTTTAACATATTATAATTTCGGAAAATATTCTGAATCTTTTAAATGTTTCATGATTCATTAAAATAATGTCTGGCAATCCTGCCATAATGGTCCTAGTCCAGGTACTCAATATTATAAAGGTGACAGCACTCTGCCCCCATCTCCCAATTGTGCTCCTGTGTTGTCACCCTGTCTTCAGGATATTTCCTGTTTGAACATATTATGTCATTCCTTATCTGCTCTGACAATGCTACCAGGCCCTGTTCCATGTTTACCAGCCCATGGAGTCCAGTGATGTCTTCCCCAATGCCGCCATCTTGGATGTGGGAGGCGGTTGCGCCTTCCTGATGTCACCGGCTCCCCATTGCTTGGCACTGTGTGGCAGATATTGCAGCCTCCTAGGACGTGTCATATCCCAGGAGGCTGCAGACATCCCAAAGCGATATATTCTCCGCCTTGGGCAGAATTAGGAAGTGAGAGTGGGAGTTGGGTACCCATCCCAAAAAAAAAAGGGAGGAAGGTAGCAGCATCCCCACCCCCCAAAGTAAAGGACTACATTTGAGATATAGAGTGGAGGAGGACAGCAGTGAGAGAAGATGATCAGATTCAATTGATAATCAGGCACACATAAAGCTTACCTTCCTCACATCTGAGCTCTTTGGTTCAGTCGTCCATGTGATTATCCTGGAGACCGCTAATCGCGTCTCACTGGAGTTCACAAAGTCTGTGGGGTCCATCTGCCGGGCCAGCGACTCAATGTACTTCAAAATGGCAACTTTCACCTACAGAAAAAAACATAACGTGTTACAGTGAAGAAGCAAAAAATAATAAACCCTAAAACTTATAGCCAAAATCCAGGCTGCACAAGTATTTCCTAAATATGGGCCACATGTATTGTGGCATAAAGTATCGTTTTTTTTTTTTGTTTTTTTTTCAAACATGTCATATTTACCTCCTCTGTGCAAGGGTTTTGGACAGAGTGCCCCTGATCCTCCTCTTCTGGGGTCCCCCAGCAACGCTCCGGGCTCCTCCCCACATCGAGTGCCCCTATGGAGAAATCGCTCTCCCTCGGGGACTCGTGCGGTCGCGCTCCCGTGTCCTGCTGCTGCGTCCATTGACACAGACAGCAGGACCCCTCGTGTCATTGGATTTGATTGACAGCAGCAGGAGCCAATGGCTGCGCTGCTATCAATCTATCCAATGAGGACCAGAGACACCGGCTGGAGCTGGTGTGCTTGTCCCCATCGCTGGAACGATTGGTCTCAGGTAAATATTAGGGGGGCTGGTGCACTACAGCAGATTTTTCACCTTAATGCATTCTATGCAAAAACCTTGAGGGTTTACAACCCCTTTAAGCCGGCAATACATGGATTGAAATTAGGCTGGTTCAACAGGGACCAGCCAAATTTTGATCCATGTATGGGCAGATTGGTTGTACAGAAGTGGATCTATCAACTGACTTCTGAACAACCTTGTTGGATTTTCCCTATTTGACTAGTGTTGTATGATGCAATGCTGATCAGTGTATTCTGACGACGGGGAAGTTTCCATCCTGTTAGAATAAAAAAAGCTCAGTGGGGAGGACTCCCCCCATCTACATTAAGTGTGTAGACAGGGGAACAGAGTCAGTTTTTATTATTCATTCCGCTGGTTGAATGAAAAGAATAAAAAACAGACTCATCTATAGGCTACCTTAGTGTTCCTTGTGTATTTCTTCAGGATCTAAAAAACCCTACTCTAGAAACTGTAGAAAAGACCAGTCATTGCTGCTCTCTCTCCTTGTGCAGGAAGACTGGTCTAGTCTCCGCCCCCTCCTGTAGGTTTATGTAGTGGGTGGAGCCTGCTGGGCCCCTCCCACAGCTCTGCTCAGGCTATGTACAGTGCAGTGAGGTCAGCACTACTTTTACAAGGCAATATCTGGATATGCAGAGGGTTTTGGAGCACAGAGATGGTTTATGTCCTTTGAAGCTGCTAAGGAATATAAGAGGTGTGTCTGAAAAGTGTGGTCATAGGTCTGATATCTAAATGGCAACATGGGCCAGGAGGGCGCGCATACACATGGCTATCCCAAAAACATGTCGAGAAGCGCCACCTAGCGTGTAGTACACATGACCATCAGGGTAAACCAGCAGTCCAACGTAGTCAGTGTGAGACTTCAGAGAACAATGGGGTAGCCCCTGGAAGTCTCACATCTAGGTATCTTGGAATGGCGAGTAGAATGGCAACCTCAGCCTGGACCCCATCCAGGCCATGCCCCCAACGCGTTTTACTCTGCCCCCGGAGCTTAGTCATGGGGATCAGTGTGAGGGGTAGGATCACGGTACAACGTATGAACATCAAGTTCTGCTAAAAATTGGGGACAATGGCGACGGAGACGCATGTAATGTTGGTGCAAAGTGTACGAGACGGACGGCACGACTAGAATATGTGGTTCAAACGCTTTGACGACGGGAAGGAAACAACTAAGGATGAGCCACGTTGGGGTCGGCCATCGACAAGCAAAACCTCAGACATGATTGACAAATGCTGGCACGAGATCAGAGGCTGACTCTACGACTGATGGCGGAGGAATTGGGCATTAGTAAGGACACGGAGGGCACCATCGTCTGTGAAGACTTGGGTAAGGAGAAGATCTGTTCCCGACAGACAAATAGAAAGCAAAAGGGATGGAAACCTCTGGAGATTTCATTACCGTGTGTGTCCAGGATCCATCCTTTCTGCCAACCATCATCACAGGAAATGAGACCCGGTGCTACCAGTTCGATCCAAAAAGCCAAGCGGCAATCGATGGAATGGCGTTCACTGACTTCCCCATGACCCTGCAAACTTCTTCTTATGTTCCCCCGCCTGAAGAGCGTCATGAAAGCGTTTATCGGACGCTGTGGCAATCCAAGAATGTGTGACAGCGGTTTTGTGATCGATTCCTAAAAAGGCCTTTGCTGATCGTTTCCAGAAGCTTTATGAACGTCACCAAAAGTGTGTTGTGAAGGACGGCGATTATTCTGAAGACCAATAACGGGAATTTGTTTGGATCTTCTGTTTTGTTTGTTTTCTGAACCCTTTACCAAACTTTTTAGTAAATGCTAAGCCCGGAATTCAGTTTTAATGCTCAATGGCCTAAGTGAAGAGGAACTGGAACCGGACAGCTTTTTTTGTATTTGCTGTCTCTCCCTGTCTTCCACTTTACTGGAGAGATTTCTCCTTTCCCATTTACAGAGCCAGAGGAAGAGGTTGTGATAGAAAAGTTCTTCAATGACATCACAGACTCCAAACAAAACACATTTTTGGCGCAGGATTTGAACCTTTGTTTCCCTGTGGGGAGCAACACTTCATCCTTACCCCCATTTTCCATATCCTCTTCCCCACAATGTTACAATCACAAAGCCACACTCTTTCGAATGACTACCCCCCCCCCCCCCCCACAGCCCTCCAAGGTCTCCCTTCTTTTTCACTTACCCTAACCACTTCCCCATACCCAATATCCCTGTGCTAATCCATATATCATGGTACCATACCCTTCCTATAAACAACCCCTTCACCAGTCTAATGAATTAAACACACCCAGCCACCATCCTGGTTGGTGGTTGTCGCCACACACATACAGTATAAGCTAACCCGTTGCTCCCTATGCCATTACACCTCCTCTGTGCCCCCTGCAACTCAAAACCTCTCTTTTTTTACTTACTTATTGAATGCAGACTTGTCTCTTAATACTATATGTTCCTATCTGGAAAATTGGGCGGCACAGTGGTGTAGTGGATAGCACTTTCGCCTGGCAGCAATAGGGTCGCTGGTTCGAATCCCAACCACGACACTACCTGCCTGGAGTTTGCATGTTCTCCCTGTGCCTGCGTGGGTTTCCTCCGGGTAGGTTAATTGGCTCCTGTCTAATTTGGCCCTAGTATGTGTATGAATGTGAGTTAGGGACATTAGATTGTAAGCCCCTTGAGGGTAGGGACTGATGTGAATGTACAATATATATGTAAAGCGCTGCGTAAATTGACAGTGCTATATAAGTACCTCAAATAAATAATTGGGTTTAAGCTTATATTTTATTCTATTGCTGTTACAACTTTTGGCAAATATTTCTATAGAGAATTAAAGCCTAGCTTCATGTGTAAAATCCTTTAAATAGTTTGTTTGGCCATGCTGACCCAACATTAGCTATTTACTGCACTAACAAGCTGGGCACGCTGTATTAGCTGTATGTAGCCTCAGCTATACAGTATACAGCGCTGTGTTCCAGCAGTGGGACAGGAACTTCCCATCCCACTGCCAGAACAAAATAGAGTCGAGCTGAGTGCTGCTCAGCAATTCAGAGGGAGCTTTTTAGTTTCTTATTGAACACAAAGCTTCCTATGATTGAATGAGGTGTCATCCATCTGCCTCAGCCAATCAGTGGAAGCTTTGTATTCCATTCAGAAATTACAAAGCTCACTCTGAATGGCAGAGCACTCAGCTCGACTCTGTTTTGGTCTGGGAGTGGGGAGGGAAGTCTCCATCCCACTGCCGGAACACAGTGCTGTATACTGTATATCTGAGGCAGCTCATAAAAGGCACCCAGCAAGCGCACCTGTTGGTAAGCATTTCTTTTGGGCCAGCAAGGCCCACACAGACTATGTAACCCCTTGACGCCGAGCAGCCGCATATTTGCTTTTATTAGTGCAAATACAGTTGTGCCGAGAGCGCACGCCCTGCGCGCTCCCGGCAGTTACCATCGGCTAATGGAAAGCTCCGGATCACTACTTGTGACCGAGAGCTTTCTGATCATGTAATCGCCATGACAGCCAAAACACAACGGTGACATGATCATAAACCCTGTTCCGGCTCCAAGAGGTTAAAAGAGACATTAAACATGGATTTGGATTTAGAAAAAAGCCACATTACTGGCTTTCCTTATGTACCACCATATACATTGTACTATGTAATGCCGTGGTAGCATAGAATATTGATTATTCAAATTCTCAGGTGTATATACGCTAAGTACCAACCTTGAGGTTCGGCGTCTGTGTCTGATCAACGATGAATCTCATCAAAATGTTAAATTGTTGATCGAAAGGGAAGGAATCTCTGCGGAGGCAAACGTGAGCTCAGTCAGAATACTACAAATAGATCAATGGTGGGAATAACAATTTACACCCAGTTCAGTAAACAGAACCAGTCTATGGAACACAGTACCATGCAATGCAGTTGCGGTTTGTTTTTAAAAGTAGCGCATGCGCTACTTTCGGTGCGATTCAAGCTCATTCAAATAATTGGCCTGAAAATTGCATTGCACAGGAATCCCAGTGCATGACCCGGCATGGAGTCAATATAGAAATATCATCATGTGGCCAATAAGGAGGCTCGGCGCCCTCTATAGAAGACAGAGGGGCCTGTGTGCTAGCCTTGTCGCTCTTACCTTGTCACGTCGAGGGCTTTCTGTACTTTGGCCTGCACAGAACCCAGCAGGTCAGCCCCCATCTTCTTCAAAAGTTGGGTCAGTAAAATGAACAACCAGTCCTGCAGGTCGTCCTTGTGAATGATAACGAAATCCACCAGGGTTTCCAGAAACATGCTGAACACCTGTCGGCGCCAAGGACAAGAGTTAGGATGTGGCGGAGAGCTTACAATCTGCACATTACAAAGAACTGAACAAGCTCCAGGAGCAACTAATGAAAATCAGAAGTGCCAGCGAGTCCAAATATAAAGACCTCTATTTCTGAGGACAACAAAAAAAACAAAAAAAAAACAAAAGCAAAAAAAAGAAAAGAAAAAAGCAGATCTGCTTTAGACAATAAAAACGAAGGAGGAAGCTATGATCCAATGCAGAAAAGCCGCCTAAAACGACTCTTCTCTCCGTCATTTTTGATGGTTTGGCTTTTAGAAAATCAGACCGCCATAAACACACAGCAGCTCAACACTTATAAAAAAAAAAAAACAAAATGGTCAAAATAGACCCCATGGTCAAAAAAATGCATTAACCGGTTCCCGAACCGCATGCCGCATATTTACTGCTGCAGAATGGCGCTGTCTCGCGAATCTCTGTATATATATGGCGATTCGCGCGAGCGAGCCCGCGGTGACCTGCCAGAGAAATAGAACGAGGAACTGCCGATGTAAACAATCAATGTCAGTGGGCATGCAAGAGATCTAGTGATCCCTTTCACTGGGATCAGTTAGATCTCTTATGCCCCTGGCAGCCCAGCCCCCTCACAGTAAGAACGCCTAGGGAACACAGTTACCCCCTAGATCTCCCCCTGCAGGTTAACCCCTTCACTGCCAATGACATTTATACAGTAATCATTGGATATTTAAATTTCTGATCGCTGTATAAATGTCATTGGTCCCAAAAAAGGTGTCAAAAATATCTGACATGTCCACAGCAATATCAAAAATCCGATAAAAATCACAGATCACCGCCATTACCATTAAAAATAAATAAATAAAAAAAAATTTAAAAACGCCAGAAATTAATTCTCATGGTTTGTAAACGTGGCAGCTTTTGCGCAAACCAATCAATTGCCGATTGCGATTTTTTTTTTTACCAAAAATATGAGGAATATAAATCGGCCAAAACTGATGAATACATTAGTATTTTTATATTTTATATATTTTTTTTGGATTTGTATTTTATCAAAAAGAAAGAAATATTTTTTTTTTTTTTTTTTTTTTTGCAAAATTGTCGCTCTTCTTTTGTTTATAGAGGTGATCAGAAATGACGCAGAGGTGATCAAATACCACCAAAAGAAAGCTCTATTTGTGGGGGAAAAAAAGGACGCCAATTTTGTTTGGGTAAAACGTCGCACGACTGCGCAATTGTCAGTTAAAGCAACGCAGTGCCGAATCGCGAAAAGTGCTCTGGTCCTAATATGGGAAATCCGTCCGGGGGTGAAGTGGTTATCCATTCTTCCACCCAATGTATTCAACTGTTCCTAACAAAACAAGGAAGGACACATCTTCATGGGAACAAAATTAAAGCTTCTGAAGCACTGAAAGTCATCATTCACATTGATGAACAACATCTACATTTTTGTGGGCATGGACTGTGCCGAGGAAGTATTGGCCGATGTCTAGGCCAATATTGAGATTTGGAGGCTTGAACTTTTATTGCCACATATCTCTCCTTCGCATCTCATGCATTATTGAATTTTGAACATTCCGGTGGGTCCATTTTGGTTCATTTAATATCATGTATTATTTGTTATAATTTTTTTCTATAAACTAATGTAACCATTTAATATGTATTGACATTATATTATTATGTCTTCACTTTATATATTTTCTTTATTTATAGTACTCACTTTATTACAGCGCCTGTCAGTCTCCTAAAGAAAGCCCAATTAAGGCAAAATATGTCAAGCAAGTGCGACTGTACAGTTGTAATGTGACATGAATTAACTTTATGCCATTTTCTATTATTTTTTTAATGTATACAAGTAAAATTATTGGGTTTTAAATATATAAAACTGTATTCTTCTTACTTTGGCATCTTAAAAGTCCTAACTCTTCCACAAATTCATTCTATTTAAATATTTGGACGTGGTGCAGATTCAGTCCTCTACTCTCATCCAAATTTACACTTAACTCAATATTGAAATGTTCTGACTACACTAATCGGCGTTGATGTTCAAAGCAGAATTTCACCCAAAAGGGGAAGGTACTGACTGGCATATTTAAGGCTTTGGATATCTTTTTTACATCCTTTTCCATCTTTATAAAGTTCCATTTCCTTGTTATGCAGGGTTTTTGACAGTTCTTGCCTGCTCCCCATAGCTCAGTATTTATCCTGCTCAGTGCATCCATGCAAGAGCTAACAAACTCATTGACTATTTCTACACAGACACTAATTGCAATATAAAAAGCCACAGATGTGGGAAATTACCCTTTAATTGCCATTGTAACCTGTGTGTGTCTGCAGCAAGGCCAAACATTCCAGGGGATGGAAACTTTTGAGCACAACTGTATGTGCGCGTGTTTGTCTAAGCCCCCACTGACATTAGTGTAGCATGACATTGGGCATCAGGCTTCCGCATGTATGTTGCAATGCTTCATGCACAGGGCAGTCCATTAATTTCAATGTGCTGCCTAATGCATGACAAACACGACACAGAGGTTCACCCATCTTTTTTAGCTTCTTGTGCTTTAACTGTGGTTTTGCGTTTGTCAATGTGTTCCTGCGTAATTTTCCAAGCACTCCCTGAACACATCATGGGATTTTGTGTGCTACACTTGTGTGAAAGTGGGCTAAGAGGCCTCAGCCATACTAACCTACCTAACACTAAACTCCCTGCATCTACAGACAGCCACAATCTAACGCTAATCTATTTAGCCCTGTAAAGAAGAAATCAGTATTTATGCCTCTTCTGAAGCCGATCCCACGCTGAGCTGTCAGCAGCAGCTTCGCTGTGGAGGCGGTGCAGAGGACACAGCCGACAACGGAAGCCCCATAGGAAGTCTATGGGTGACGTCACTCCCCATTCATTTCACAGCTGTTACCGTCCATGTCCTCTGCAGAGCTTCCGCCACTGGAGACCGGACCGGATTGGCTTCAAAAAAGGTATAGTAGGAATATAGGTAGGTAGGAATGGCTTTTCCTACAGCCTATTATGTTGGTACAGATCAATGACGATTAGGAGAGGTGCTGACTCCGCCCTTTTCACCAACCACAAAAATGTACACAGGAAGGAATTTCAGAAACCCCAATTTACAAAACTAATCAATTGTAAGAAATAAAGAGAGGGACAGACAGACAATAAATAAAAGAGAAACGTCACTTACTCTCTGGTATGAGATCCACAGCAAGGCAGAGCATGCGATAAAACAAACCACACGTTAGTTTTTTTCATGAATAAGGAGGTCACATTCACCTATCCTATATGAGATTTTCTATAAGTGACCTATCCTATATGAGATATCCTATAATTCACCTATCCTATATGAGATATTCTATAAGTCACCTATCCTATATGAGATATTCTATAATTCACCTATCCTATATGAGATATTCTATAAGTCACCTATCCTATATGAGATATTCTATAAATCACCTATCCTATATGAGATATTCTATAAGTCACCTATCCTATATGAGATATTCTATAAGTCACCTATCCTATATGAGATATCCTATAAATCACCTATCCTATATGAGATATTCTATAAGTCACCTATCCTATATGAGATATTCTATAAGTCACCTATCCTATATGAGATATCCTATAAATCACCTCTCCTATATGAGATATCCTATAAATCACCTCTCCTATATGAGATATTCTATAAGTCACCTATCCTATATGAGATATCCTATAATTCCCCTATCCTATATGAGATATTCTATAATTCCCCTATCCTATATGAGATATTCTATAATTCACCTATCCTATGAGTGACCTATCCTATAATTCACCTATCCTATATGAGATATCATATAAATCTGCCTAATGACCGAATCTCCATTCCTCATCAGCCGTGTCAGCGTTGGGATGACACATCAAAGGCTCAGCAGTCTAGCACTTTCTTTGAATTTCACATACTGTACACAATCGTCAGAGAATTCCTCCTTCCTTATTTCTCTCAACAACCTGCTGGATTTTCATACAGCTTCTAAAAAAATATCAAATACCACTTGATGACATCTGTTTGGATGAAGCAGCTCTACAATGTGAAGGTGATGTGAGAGGACTACAGTCATTCTAAGTAAAGTGGAACACTGGGCCAGGGCCCATGACCCAGTAGTAAGCGCAGCCCACGGCCCAAAAGCAAGCGCAGCCAACGGCCCAGGAGCAAGCGCAGCCCACGGCCCAGGAGCAAGCGCAGCCACTGTCCCGCGACCCAGGATCAAGCTCAGCCAGCGTCCCGCGAACCAGGAGCAAGCTCAGCCAGCGTCCCGCGAACCAGGAGCAAGCGCAGCCAGCGCCCCGCGAACCAGGAGCAAGCGCAGCCAGCGCCCCGCGAACCAGGAGCAAGCGCAGCCAGCGCCCCGCGAACCAGGAGCAAGCGCAGCCAGCGCCCCACGCCCCAGGAGCAAGCGCAGCCAGCGCCCCGCGCCCCAGGAGCAAGCGCAGCTAGCGCCCCGCGCCCCAGGAGCAAGCGCAGCCAGCGCCCCGCGAACCAGGAGCAAGCGCAGCCAGCGCCCCGCGCCCCAGGAGCAAGCGCAGCCAGCGCCCCAGGAGCAAGCGCAGCCAGCGCCCCAGGAGCAAGCGCAGCCAGCGCCCCGCACCCCAGGAGCAAGCGCAGCCAGTGCCCCGCGCCCCAGGAGCAAGCGCAGCCAGGGCCCCGCGCCCCAGGAGCAAGCGCAGCCAGGGCCCCGCGCCCCAGGAGCAAGCGCAGTCAGTGTCCTGCATGCCAGGGGAAAATGCAACCTATGTTATTTACACTGGGCACATATGTGCCCAATGCCCTGCATGCTATTAAACAAGCATAGTTCTCCTCCTGCGATAAACCAACTATGGACACACCGGAGACCAATACAGCCATCCTGATACGTAGCATCCCTTCTCTCTTCTGCTCTCTGTCATCACTTCCATATGCTTAAGACAAGCGAGAAGCCATCTTCCACATGCTCAGAAAACTATTACATAACACGGATCCCCTATACACGCTCTGGTAGTGAACACATTAATAATGTTCTGCCATTAAGTAGTGAACAACGGAATGTCCTGTGGACTTTTTGCTACCATCATTGGCAATTCTGTTAGCCGTGATATGGCTGGTCCTGGATTTACCAGGTTAAATCTTTCCACCATCATGCAGACATCACCATGCTAAGCATGCAGCACAACATGCAATCAGTAGAGCGAATTACTGCAGAGCTGCTGCATCCCTACATAGAATAAATTCTACAACTTACAAACACTCCAACATAAAAACTGCAAGACACGACTATTACAATCGCATGTTCCTCTATAACAGAACAGCCATGCACAAAACATACCTTGCTGTGTGGATCGGCAAACATCCGAGTGAATATTTCACATAATCGTTTCAGCTCCACCCGGCTAGAATTAAACAAAAACACCGGTTACTTTGCCCGCCAGGTCACAGCACAGAATAAAGAAAGGCCACATTCAGCTCCCGATTTACCTGAGCGTCCTCTGACTTTTTAGAAGGTTTTGTAGACCGATAAGCCCCTCCTTCCTCTCTGACCAATTGGAACTAGCGCAATGATTAAGGACCTCCGCCACGTCCTCCGTTTGTCGCAGGTAGTGAGGAATCCCTCCATTCCGAGATCCGTAAGACCTTTCTGAGCACGCGCTGGAGGCATCACTGTTGGCATCGTCATCAGAATACATCCCGTACGGCTCGTAGCGCCTTCTCACAGGCTTTTTCTGCAGACAAAAAAGACAATCATCTCAATAGACAATATTTTTCTAACATTACTTCCAACTTCCTTTTATCGAGAAAATATTTCAGCATGTCAATCCACTTTTAAAGGAACCTGCAAGTAAAATAAGTCAAAGTGCATCCACCTGCCATAATTGTGTTGGATTTAATTATTAGGTCTGTCCCTTGCAGTAGAGCAAAAATGGCCGGAGCTTTTGGCCCCTTTCACACATATGCGACTTGTCCTGCGACTTGGGATTGCAATGTCGCATGACAAGTCGTTCCCTATTATTTCTAATGAGTATCGTTCATATCTGTACGACTTTCAAGTTGTGCCGACTTCAAAGTAGTCCCTGCATTACTTTGGCCCAACTTTGATGCAACCTGAGGTCCATAGACTTTAATGTTAAATCCTCAAAGTCGCATGCAAATCGCACCTGAATAATATAGATGCAATTTCTGTACGACTTTGTAACGGGTTGTCATTGTGCCAATGATGCAACAAAGTAATACTGATCCGAAATCACGGTAAAATCGCAGCAAAATCGTGTCGCACAAGTGTGAAAGGGGCCTTTATGTTACAATGTAGACCATGAAGCCACAAAACCCCCCAAAATATGGTATGCAGATAATTACGATCATTTGCGACAATATCGAGACTTTCAGTTAACAAAGCCCTGTATGTCAATCTCCTTACAACTTCACTTCTCCAATCTAACTTTGGATTCAAATGGACCATTAAATCTACATGGGAATCCAATAAAGTCCACCTGTGTGCTGAACCCATGAAACCAGGTACCATGCTCCAAAGGCCTGGATAAGAATCTTTAATTTACTCTTTCATGTGGAAAATTTACCTAGATCACTGGAATCGGCTTTGCTTCATTCATCATTCCCCTTCCTCCCAGCCGCCAGGCCATTTCTTGTGGCCCTCGCACCTCTCCTGCACCTGCGGCACCCCCCTCTTCTCCGCACCCATCTTGTCTCAGCAGAGGGGAAGACAGAACTCCTTCTACAGATCCCGTGCCTCTGTGTGTAGCTGCAGCACCCCCCTCAAATTACC
>BLSH010386403.1:830078-848881 GCA_018402905.1 Glandirana rugosa | reverse complement strand
GGGGCAGTTTGGTGTAATTGGACAGCAGAGTCTGTTTACACCTGGCCACCCAAAGAGCAGTGCAGGCACGTTCCTGACATCCACCCACTCTGATCAGCAGACAGATCCATTGCTGATCAAATCGGAGTCTGTGAAAGGGGCCCTAAAGCATTATTCACCAGCACCTTCCAGAAGATAAGTGAGGGAGGCTCAGATTGCCTTAATCTTAGGATTATGGTATGCCTAGCAAAGCTCTAGCTTTGGTCAGAGAAGGTGGCTCGGCCAGTGCCAAAAAGTGGTTAGCACTTTTGCCCAGCAGCACTGGTTTCATTGATTCGAATCTCAACCATGGCATCATCTGCCTGGAGACTGCATGTTTTTGCTGTGCCTGCGTGGCTTTCCTTTGGGGTACTTTGGTTTCTCACATACTCCAAAGACACGCTGGGAGGTTAATGGGCTCTATATTGGAATCTGTCACTATAAGCATGCTCTCACATAGGGGGATATAGGTCCTGTGCGTGATAGCAAAAAGTTAGGGTAAAAAAAAAAGTGTAAAAAGTTGACGGTACACCCAAGTGCTGTACTGGGGACCACACAATGCCAGGAACCTATGGGGGAGTCTTCATTTGTAAGAAATGCAAGACATTTCACACTGAGGCACTTTACAGGCACTATATAGCTAAACGTAGCGCCTGTAAAGCGCCTCAAAAATCCCTGCCCATATACCCCAATGTGAAAGTCTGAGTGCTCTCACACTGGGGCGGTGCGCTTGCGGGACGTTACAAAAAGTCCTGCAAGCAGCATCTTTGGGGCGGTGAGGTGATATACCGCTCCTCCACCGCCCCTGCCCATTGAAAACAATGGGGCAGCGCTTCCGAAGCGGCTGCATGCTGCATCGGAAGCGTGGATCGCTGGCAGTTTTAAACCCTTGTTGGGGGTTAAAAGCGAACTGCTCCCTCCGCCGTAGCGCCTCTATAACACCGGTAAATCCACGCTAACACCTCACCGCCCCCCCCCCAGTGTGAAAGTGACCATAAGGACCTGGTAGCCACCGGTGTAAATCTAAGAAACCGCTACAAATATTCAACAGACTTCTGTTGAGATTTAATAACTCAGCAAAAACGCCTATTAAAGACTTCCTGTATTGTCATCAACCCCGAATGTCCCTGCGTCCAGATTCATCTCAACCACCTTAATTTTCTATTCAAACGTGTGAATTCTTAGCAGCAATTCTGCTTTATTGTCATTTTTGTGTTTGTTATTTTAAACTTCTCTTCCAGCCCTGATGAAGGGGGGTCCGTGTGGCCCCTGAAACACGTTGGCTGACTTTTTCCCAGCTTATTGTAACCAGTTAACCTTTGGACTCCTGTGCATTTTTCATTTGGCGCTGTCTTTGAGCGAATACACTGAAGCTGGGAGATAGCGACACTTTCATTATGGCCTTCCGAAAACAGAAGAGATCACTAGAGTCTCCAAGAGACAAAAGAAGCCCATGAGTTCAAACCACCAGTGCTCACACACAAGCAATACCAGTTGGGGTGGAGTTGGCCTCAAAGCTGAAATAAAGGTTGAAATAAAAGAAAAAAGATAAAACTATGCTGACAAAATGACACATAATGACATAAAGGTGATGTCATGAGATGGGAATGCACCATGCCAGCGAGGGATGGGTTGGATGGAGGCAGTACAAGCACATGGAGGATGAAGTGGTCATGCAGTTAGTGCAGCTTCACCTGACTGCCCCACAGACTCGGAAGTGGAGAGCGCACTAGTGGACCTGGAATGACGTCGAGAGGCTGCAAGAAGAAGGAATGGCAGAAGACCCACAGGGTTAACACGCAGAAAACATGGAGACACAACACAAGCGTACATAACATGACCCTGAGATTACCAGGGACCACTGGGGGCCCTTGGAGGTGGAAATGGGACATAAATTAGAGTGTGAGCTTAATGGCAAAATCGACTCAAATTTTCAATGTCACGAGATTCTGCTAAATGAAGCTATGTACAATTCGTGTCTTGACTACAGCAGGAGGCAATGACAGACTGCAGCCACAAGGGGGCAGTAAAGACTGCACAGCAATGAGTAGCCTGACCCCTGCTGGTAAAAAAGTGGTAGTGTGCTTACCTCCATAATCTTTGAAGCGCTTCCTTCACTAAAAGGTACCCCACTGACAAGACTTCACTGTTGGGGTGCTCAGAGAATACAAACCTGCACAGATCGCTATTGTTCCCTCTGATAAGCCAGTAAAATTAGCATTCACCCTCCGCCAACTTTCTTCATCCCTCTCTAAGACCAGGACGGCCAGGTCTAAGCATTAAAGTAGATCTTCACCTTCAGAGAAGCCTTCTCCTCCTATCCACCCGCTACATGAATAGAGCGTCTTTTTGTTTTCTACCCCCCCCCAAAAAGTGACAAACTCTCCAACAATCCTTTCCCACTCTCTGATGACCCCTCCTTATTAGGTTCACTTTCTCCCGGTCTTCCACCTCCTCTCCCTCCAGTTACCTGTAGAAACCTTCGCCACCTCAACCCTTCTCTGCTACTGACCACCTCTATGACAAAACCTCACCCCTGTCCTGTCCCAACCTAACCACTTCAGACTGCAACACTCTCTACCACCTTATCCTCTACTACCTCCACCCACTGACTCACTCACTGCCCAGGAGATCGCCAATCACTTCAAATATAAAATTGGTACAATTTGTGAGGAGATCTCCTCTGCACAGATCCCCCCACTTACCACCTCATGTCCACAGGTACAATCATCACATCCCTCATTCAACCCCGCTACTATAGATGAGGCTGCTAAACATTTTTTTAATGCCCATCTAACCACCTGGATCTTCAAAGACTACGGTCACCTTCTGGCTCTATCCTACACTCTCTAACTCACATCTTCAATCTCTCCCTCTCTTCTGGCATCTTCCTCTACTCTCTAAAACATGCACTAGTCAACCCCATACTTAACCACTTGCTGACCACCATACGATTATGAGCGGCGACAGCGTAGCTCTGTCCCCCGAATCGCCACTTAAAGTCGTCTCTCGCCTGCACGACGGCTAGGGGGCACTCATACCCGTTGCACATTCCCTGAGCGGGGCCGGCGATGTCCGCCGGCGATTCGCAATGCCCTGTGACAGAGCCAGAACAGGGAACCGCCGATGTAAACATGGCAGCTCCCCGTTCTGACAGGCGGCATGTCAGAGATCTACTGAGCCCTGTACTCGGGATCAGTTATATCTCTGGTGCCCCTGGCAGCCCAGCGCCCCATACAGTTAGAACACGCCTAGGGAACACAGTTACCCCCTAGATCTCCCCCTGCAGGTTAACCCCTTCACTGCCAATGACATTTACACAGTAATCAGTGGATATTTAAATTTCTGATCGCTGTATAAATGTCAGTGGTCCCAAAAAAGTGTCAAAAATGTCTTACATGTCCGTCGCAATATCGCAGTCCCGATAAAAATCGCAGATCGCTGACATTACTAGTTAAAAAAAAAAATTAAAATGACTGAAATTTATTTTCATGGTTTGTAAAGGCTACAACTTTTGCGCAAACCAAACAATAAACGCCAATTGCGATTTTTTTTTTATACCAAAAATATGAGGAAGAATATAAAGCGGCCAAAACCAATAAATTTGCTTTTTTATATTTTTTTTTTTGGATTTGTATTTTAGCAAAAAGAAATATTTTTTTTTTTTCAAAATTGTCGCTCTTTTTTTGTTTATAGCGGCGATCAGAAATGACGCAGAGTGGATCAAATACCACCAGAAGAAAGCTCTATCTATGGGAAAAAAAAGGATGCAAATTTCGTTTGGGTGCGTCGCACGACCGCGCAATTGTCAGCTAAAGTGACGCAGTGCCGAATCGCAAAAAGTGCTCTGGTCCTACAGTGGGAATTCCTTTCGGGGGTGAAGTCAAAGGATCTACTAATGGCTAAAACCAATGGACACTACTCTGTACTCCTACTCCTGGACCTCTCGGCTGCCTTGGACGTGGTGGACCACCCCCTCCTCCTCAAAAAAATCCACGCCTTTGGGTCTTAGTGACTTTGTGTTCTTCGCTGGTTCTCATCCTACCTATCCCACCGCACCCTCAGTGTCACTTACAACTCTACTTCCTCTTCCTTTCTCTGTCGGGGTCACCCAAGGTTCTGTTCTTGGACCTCTCATATTCTCCATCTACACCTCCTCTCATCCCTGGGTCAGCTGATCGCATCCCACGACTTTCAATATTATTTCTATGCTGATGAGACCCAAATCTATCTCTCTACCCCACAGCTCACTCCATCAGTCTCCTCACGCATCACTAATTTACTAACAGACATATCAGCCTGGATGTCACACCACTTCCTAAAACTCAATCTATTCAAAACCGAGCTCATAATATCCCCCCCCCCCCCCCAACGTGCCTCTTCCCCTGACCTCTCTGTCAAGATCGATGGCACAGCCATCAACCCGTCCTCGCACGGCAAAGTTCTAGTTGTAACCAGGGACTCCGATCTCTCTTTCGCCCCACATCCAATCACTGTACAAATTTTGCTGTCTCAAACTGTGCAACATCTCCAAAATACGCCCCTGCCTAACCAATGACACCACAAAGTTTCTAATTCCCTCCCGCGTCATCTCTCGCCTCGACTACTGCAACTCCCTCCTCATTGGCTTACATAGGCTCCTCCCCCCTTCAGTCCATCATGAATGCTGCTGCCAGGATTATTCACCTTACCAACCATTCAGTGTCCACCACCCCTCTCTGCCAATCCCCTCTACTGGTTTCCGCTCACCCAATAGATTCAATTCAAAATACTACCACCACCTTACAAAGCCATCCATAACTTGGCCCCCAGCTACATCACTAACCTGGTATCATAATACCACCCAAATCGTTCTCTTCATTCCTCCCAAGACCTCCCTCGTCACCTCCTCTCATACTCGCTTCCAGGACTTATCCAGAGCCTCTCCCATCCTCTGGAACTTCCTACCCCAATCTGCCTGACTATCTCCTACTCTGTCCACTTTCAGATGATCCCTGAAAACGTCTCATCTCTCCAGAGACGCCTATACGGCCCCCTACATTTATTTTCTCCTTCAGCCCATCCCCCCCAGTTATTACCTTTTGTATCTCTTGACCCTCCCTCTTAGATTGTAAGCTCTAACAAGCCAGACTCTCTGATTCCTCCTGTATTGAATTGTGATGTAACTATACTGTCTGCCCTTATGTTAAGAGCTGCATAAACTGTCGGCCCTATATATATCCTGTATAATAATAATAATCTATGGTCCAACATTGACTCCTCCCTCCTGCGGGTCATCACAGGAGTGCACTCAGTTCTGCACTCCTGTGACCCGTTTTCAGCTGACAGCGGGCTAAAGTGTAACTCAGCCGGTCCAGGCTCTGGATTGATACAGACTTTGTCCGTTCCACCCAAATGCCTGCGCCCGGCAGCTGGCTCAGCCTCTTAGCGAGTCACAGGGGGACCGACCCTGCCACTCTCCCCCCGCCCCCCATAGCCCTGCACTCCAGTGAGCACTGGAGGGGCAGAGCAGAGAGCCGCTGACTGGCAGTTACCACCTGTCTGCTCACTGAAGACTGTGGACTGAGCGATCAATGATATTTGGTTTCTCAGTTCTCGAGGCAGCAGGGGACAGCTGCAGCTTGGATCGGTGCTGCATCCATCTACGCAAGGTTGTTTTATATTTCTAATTATTGATCTTGTCTTTTAGGCTAGAATCACACTAGTTCCCGCACCCACAACCACCCGCAGCAGAATCATTCTGAATGGCATCCCCACGCATCTCAGCTTGCAAAAGGATCGTGGGTGCGGGAAACTGTATGGTCAAAAAGACGATTTCACTGCGGCCGCATTTTTAAAAAGGTGCTTGCACCTTTTTTGTTCGTTCACGCGGTACAGCAGCCCATTCAAAATGAATGGACTGCCATGCCCGAGCTAACGCGGGCCACATGGCCCACGCTAGTGTGAACCAAGCCTTAAAGTATAACTAAAGGCAAAACTATTTTTTAGGTTTTGGATGGAGTGGAGAGAGATTAGAACATCCGTTAGATTTTATTGCGGTCTGTACCCCGCTAGGGAGAATCACCCTCTCTATTTGTCCTGTTTACGGTGATCATTGAAAAAAAGAGCCGGTTCACACTACAGCGACTTAGGAGGCCACTTGTCTCGCTCCAAGTCGCTTGACAGAAGAAATCCCATTGAAGTGAATGAGAACCGTCTTAATGTACACCACTGAAGTCACTCCAACTTCAAAAAAAGGTTCCTGTAGTACTTCAAGGCGACTTCTATCTGACTTGTGCCCATAGAATTCAATGGAAGTCGTCTCCAAGTCGGATCCCCCATCTATATTGAAGCGAATTTACAGGAAAAAGAAAAGAATTTACCCAGGCAACCCCCTGCCTCCCTTCTCTTATTGGCTCAAGCAAAGTCACCTGGCACGGAGGTTGCGTTGTAAGTCGCCCAAAGTCGTGCCTTAAGTCGGATCGCCCCTGTGTGAACCGAGTCTAAGAAAATACCCAAATTTTGGGTTGTCCCCAGAAAAGAAATAGAGGGGAAATCTTCCAATGGGGACGCTAGTTCTGGTGAGCTGGGGGTCCCCAAGGAATTCCTTTAATTTGCAGGGATCTCCTCTCTCTTCCTGTTCGGCTATGGGACAGGAAGTGAAAGGAAATCTCCTCAATGATCTGACAGGGGTTATAAGCCTCCCTTACTCTATTCAAAATGAAAAAAAAAGTGTTTCCTATAGTTCTACCGTACTGATGAGCCAAGACCAATTTCTGCCCATTACCTCTTATCCCTCTCCTGAAATCTAGAACAACCTCAGAGCTTCTATGGGGCTCAAAACCTTTCACTCTCATGACTTCATAATTAAAACTACACTAAAATTATCACATAATAAAACACAGATCTCTCAACATGCTTTAGACATGCGTGGAGCAGGAACACAAAACACCAAGACAAGAGTATGGAAAGTCTGGAGATAAGTTAAAGAAGAACTCGCAGCTTTTTTTTTTTGTTTAAATTACAGTTTCACTGAGCGCAGATTGTATAGCTATACTTCCCGCTCAAGATATGGGAGTCCTACACAGCAGCCATAGTGTCGTTTGCAGCTGTACTACCCTCCCCTGACCTCGATCATAGAAGGCTTTGCAACCTGTGAACACATTTACAAAATGAAATGCTTTCGGTGAACAGGCAAGGGGAGGGGGGCAAAGTAGCTGCTGTGGAGGAGAGCCGCCATTCTATCAGATTACCGCAACCCATCAGATTGTGCAACGGAAGTGACGTCCCCGTGCCCCCACCATATAAACTTACTGCGCATGCGCGATGCTTTCCACCATGCGCTCTGCAGCACAATGCATTCCACACACTTTAGGATCTGATGGGTAGCAGTATAACAACCCATGCGGATATCTTACTACACTTTTAGCAATAAAGTGAGCGTATACAGGCAGTTCCCGGGTTACATACAAGATGGGGACTGTAGGTTTGTTCTTAAGTTGAATTTGTAAGTCGGAACGTGGCTCCAGCCAAAACAATTTTTACGTTTTTTGGATAACAATGGAAGGGGTAACACCTTTGTAAGGTTTGTTTTGCTGTCTGTGCTTCTGTTTAGAAGATTTGACCTCACTTTCTGTCCCTATGAAAAATTAATTTTTAAAATTTTGGGTTGTTGTGGAAACAAGGATTGGTGATAAAGCTTCAGTGGAGACACCTTTTTCCCATGATAACTCTTACCGGAGTGAATTTCCCTTCCTAAGGGGAGATTTCCTCCCACTTCCTGTTGCCTCCCTCCGTTTGTAAGCAAGAGTCGTTTGTAAGTCGGAGGTTTGTAACCCAGGGACTGCCTGTATAAATATAGTATATTGACATCTATGATGCTGTTCTGATTTCACACTTTGAAAGTAGCTGGACGCCAGCAGTAGGAAAGTGGCGGAGGCCATGTTGGTACACCCCGCACTGCTCAGCGCTAAACCTTTAGCCTTTCAAAATGTAACATCCAAACAGCATCACAAATGTCAATATACTATATTTATTTATATCCGCTCACTTTATTGCAAAAATTACTCTGAAATTCAAGACGTAGCTGGGTGTAGTAAGATGTTTGCATGGGTGTCCTATCAGATTACCGCTAACCGTCAGATCATAAAGTGCGTGAAACGCATGTTGGCATGCCCAGGAAGTTTTTTTAGTCGGAACGTCACTTCCGTTGCACAATCTGATGGGTAGCGATAATCTGAGAGAACACTGCACCTCCCTCCTCTTGGAGCGTGGGAGTATAGCGAAAGCTTTACTAACGGCACTCAGTGAAAGCTGCAAACGAAGCAAAACATCGGGTAAGGGCATACATCTCCTTGTACGACACCAGATGTTAAATGCCTTTTTACTGGAGTTCTTCTTTAATGATGGTTAGCTCAGAATTCAGGTATTTCAGTACATATTTAGTTCCCAATAAGAGAAAAGTTTAATGGAAAATTAGCGTCTCTAATTTTGTCAAACTCATCCAGAGGAGAGTTAGAGGTTGCAGAGGTCCGGGTTCCTCCAACGGACTACCAGCAGCACTTACCCAATGGCTGGCTGTGAATGGCGCTGAGAAAGAGCACATACACTAAACTGTGTTCTAGGGAAGTAACAGACCTGTGGCTACCCTAACATTCTGGAGGGAAAGAGGGGGGGGAGGGGTTGTTTGGGAGCATATTGAGAGGTGAGGATGGGTACAGGGTTGGAAGTCTGGCAGTACTCACCGAGAGGTGCAAAGCCCCTGGCGGGACTTGTGTCACGGCTGCTCTCACGGCTGGTGTCGCGGCTGCACCCCTGACTCATGCTGGGTCGGGGAATGCGGCTGCTCCGGGCTAGCATGCGATGTGGAAAGGCAGCACATTAATACATCATGTACAGACAGATAAAAAAGAAAGCTATAACTAAAGATGGATATTAAAGCTGTTATTACAGAGAATACAGGAGAGACAAGGCGGAATCATTCACACCACAGTGACAGGATGGAGAGACCACAACACAACACAGACAACACAACGCTGGGAAATAGCTCGGCTATGCTGGTATATACAGGAGGGAAATGTTAACTAGTAAGAAAAATGAGGACATTTTCATGGGATCGGATACAGAATAATTATACAAACAAAGCGGACCCAGTGTCGTGGCTATTGGTTAAAATTTGGAACGCAATATCTGACTGAAGACAATCCTGTGTCCAGCCATGGTGCAGGAAACCAAGCCTGCTGGGATGCAGCAATGACCGCTTTCCACAAAGGATGGAGGGATTTGACCTCTGCCGCCCAACCACATATCCACAATGCGTAGAGGCGAGCTGAGAGGGCAGATGTCTGAAATGATTAATAGAAAGATTCCAGGAAACAAATATGTACAGGAGAAGGAGCTTGGTGTACAGACCGCCATTGCTGCTCCCCCACTCCGCCCTTCATCCACCTGTTTACACTTCATAGCTTTTCATTTAAATCCATCTAATTGGGATTTACAACTTCAGAAGTTTGGATTTGTTCTGCTGCTACTTCAAATGCAAACATATTAGAAGGTTAAAGAAGAACTCCGCTCAAGCAAAATCTTGGAATCAAACACAACCAAAGTGTATTGACCACTTCAATACCGGGCACTTTTACCCCCTTCCTATCCAGGCCAGTTTTCAGTGCTGTCATACTTTGAATAACAACTGGGCTGTCATGCAACGCTGTACACATATGACATTTATACAAATAGAGATCTTTCGGTGGTATTTAATCACCACTGGGTTTTTTTTCTAAAAAAAAAGAACAAAAAAAAGTCTGAACTTTGAAAAAAAAAATACTCCCTTTGTTTTGGTTATAAAATTTTGTAAATAAATAATTTTTCTGCTGCACTGACGGAGACCGGTGAGCTTGCGATGGCGACCACCGGTGACCCTGCGCTGGCGGAGACTGGGGAGGCTGCACTGACGAAGACCGGTGAGGCTGCACGGACGGAGACCGGTGAGGCTGCATGGACGGAGACCGGTGAGGCTGCACGGACGGCCACAATGAGGACTGATATGGGGGATGTCACGTCACAGGAAAGCTGTTTTTGTGCTTTCCTTTCCTCAAACAGTGACAGCGCTGAGGAAAGGAAATGCTAACAACAAGCATTTGTTTACGTGGGATCAGCTGTGATTGGACACAGCTGATCACATGGTAAAGAGCCAATGTCATTGGCTCTTTACACTGATCAGTGATGCGCTGGGTCCAAAGCGTATGACATCCACCCAGAAGGGGGAGCGTCCCACCCAGCCACCAATCTGTTATAGACCAGGCAGGAACTGGTTAAAAGCCTAACCCCTCTTTTTTTTTTTTATTAATGGACTGTGGAAGGGTTAGAACCCATACATTGTTTCATTTCTCTCCACTTTTAGCACATTTCACTTCCTTACACCCTCCCCGTCTGATAGCCTGTTTATTATGCTTAGAGGTGGTTGCAGCAGAGCATCCTGACGTCATGGGTTGCCATGGCGTTGGCGGCCTTGCCGACCAGCGTCTTTAGCTGCGGAGTTACAGCCAGCCATGGTATGCATGCATGGCTGGCGTACCTCAGTTTTTGATTGGTTGACCCGGACGCTTTTCTCAGATCAGGTGCTTCTGGCAAATGTGTCATATTGTGTACACCGATTCCCTCCATAGCCCTGCATGGATGCTCAAAGTTCTGGCTGATGTTTCAGCAGTCTTAGGCATTTAATTTCTTTAATTATGGCAGCAATTTTAGTAACTGTGGATAATGATGATGATGATGTGCTGCTCTTTATTAGGAGGCTGTGGTGGGATTTATGACATAAGATTATGTCATAAGGTGGCAGGTGTCTCCTTTTCCCTTGTTTCTGATTGGTTGATGGCACTATTTTTGGATTACTGAATGCACTAATCACATGCCTGATGAAGGGGTCCTGCACGGAACTTGTTAAACTGTGACGTGATTGTTCTACTATACAACCTTTGGTCTTTGTATTTGAAGATCTTTGGTGTGCTGGCAAGAATATGTGCCACATTTTTATTTGGGTTACACTATTGGGGAGATTCACTCCCACTATTTTGTCCTGGAGGCAACTCCCCAGAACAGGAATAGAAGGGAAATCTTCCAGTGGGGACACCCGTTCCACAGACATCTAAGCGGGGATTTCACCTTAATTTGGAGAGATTTTCTCTCACTTCCTGCAAATGAAATCAAGGATAAACTACAAACTATGGTATACAGACACCGGAATTTACGCAGCTATAGACGCTATACTGTAATGGCGGTAATAAGTGACTTGGAGAAGGACTGATAGTGCGGAGGGCAATCTGGCACTACAAGACCTTTGCTGGGAGATACACTAACTGATTGACACTGATGTCGCTAGTGGCACTAATACAGTGAACAGATATAATACTATACACTGTCACTGTACTAATGACATCGGCTGGGAACTGACACTGACATCACCAGTGAAACCAATACAGTGATCAGTGATAAGGCTATACACTGTCACTGTACTAATGACACCGGCTGGGAAGGGGTTAACATCTAGGTACAATCAAAGGGGTTAACTGTGTGCTTAACAAGTGTAATGTGTTCAATGTTTACTTACAGTGTATAGCCTTATCACTGATCACTGAATTGGTTTCACTGCTGATGTCAGGGTCAGTGAATGAAATCACAAAGATGTTGGCAACCCACACATGAAATCGCCTGACCAGCAGCTTTGATACTGCGCTGAAGTAGCGATATGAAAGCCGCATTCAGTGCGAACGGGGGCTTGGATAGTTGGAGCCTTGCCCATTAAAACAGCCTTGGACTCATCATGTGCAGACCTTTTGTAAATGCTCCAGGTAAATGCATCTTCTAGGTATGAAGAAGTCTAATGATGCCGCACTCCCATCAGTCGGGATAGTAAGAGAACAGTGAAACGGCCTCGGCTCCTCTCTGGTTAAGCAGCTGACATGTTTCGCCTCACCCCCAGGGATTGATCTTAGAGATCGACTGAAGGGAGTGCGCAGTATCCTTCGACCTCTTCATACTACGGTTGCACCGATAGCACT
The DNA here is from genome assembly GCA_018402905.1 of Glandirana rugosa. Classification (NCBI taxonomy): domain Eukaryota; kingdom Metazoa; phylum Chordata; class Amphibia; order Anura; family Ranidae; genus Glandirana; species Glandirana rugosa. Next base: position 836,828 of record BLSH010386403.1, on the reverse strand, counting down.
TTAAGACGAAGTACCGATACTTTTTTCAAGTACTCACAGATACCGATTACTGATACTTTTTTTTTAATGTCATGTGACAGTGGCACTAATATGCAGCACTGATGGACACTGATAGGTGGAACTGATGAGGAGGCACTACTATAAAGCACTGATGGGCACTAATAGGTGGCACTGATGAGGAGGCACTAATATGCAGCACTTATAAGCACCGATGAGGCGTGGACTGTCAGTTTTATATTTTATTTTTTACAATTTATTTTTTTAATTTTTTACAATTTATATATTTTCTGTTATTTTTTTTTACAATGCTTTCTCTACAATTTAACCTTTGAATTTATTTTTCAATACGATTCTTTTTTTTTTTTTTGTCTATCAGCTCTGTTGGGGGGTGGCTTTGGTGAGATATCAGGAGTCTGTTTAGAAAGAGAAAGGGACTGAGGACACAGATTCCACAGTCCCTTTCTCCACAGCCTCAGCTGCACTGAAGATGAATGGACAGGAGACAGAATTGTTCATTCATAAACGGAAGCATCGGTAAACACAGTTTACTTTGCTCAGTTATGAATGGACAGTCAGTGATCACTGACTTTGTGCATTCAGAAAAGGAAGGAGTCCGTAAATTACATATTTACCGGCTACTTTCTGCGCTCTCCATCCTGACAGATCTGGAAGGGGGGGACCAGAGGAGGAACAGGAGGAACGGGAGAACCTGGTGGAGGACCCGGGAGCCAGAGGACGACACAGGGGACAGTCGGGGATGATCGGTGCGGCGGTGGGGAGAGTTACAAGCACAGATCTCCCTGTATAGCTTTCAATAAAGCTGACAGCCGGGAGAGGAGGAGAAGCGGCTGTCAGAAGCTTTATTGAAAGCTATACAGGGAGATCGGTGCTTGTAACTGCCCCCACTGCCGCACCGATCATCTGTAAGGCTGCCCGGCCCCCCGTTACAACCCTGGGAGGTATCAGATTAAGCATCAGAGCATTTGCATGAGTTACACCAATGTAGTATCGGTGTAACCCTACTTCATACTATTGCGATTTTAAATGTGAATGTAATGTCGGCACCCGATAGAGCTGAAGATCAGTTTGTGAGCGCTCCATGTTTGTTTATGCATCTTCTAAGTGTTAGCGCGTTATATCTTGTTTCTGTTCTGGCCACATTTCTAACAAATGTACCTTCCTTCCCTCCTTATAGGGAATGTAGTCAGGACCGGACACCCAGCTCTGGGCCCACTCCTCCAGCTTTAGCATGCTGATGGGAAGTAGCCGAAAAGGGCAGAAGGGTGAAACCTCTGCATGTTTTTTAGCCAAAAGAGGCACAGGGAAGCCAAATATGTAGATTTTTATTTTTTATTAATGATAAAAATGGCTATTGTAGATGTAAAGCCTTGCTTAGCGGAGCTCTTCTTTAATATCTGCTGCCTTCTGGCATTGATCCACCACGAACTACACACAAACAGATGCTGGAGTCAGTACCATAGGGTCACAGTCAGTTGTTACATATGGATACCATGGATAATGTTGGCGACATGTAAAAGGAAATTTCTCAGGATTTTTCTTTCTTACCCAGGCCTATCCTGCTTGGGCTGGTCTCTCGGCTGCAACCTTGACTACGGGGAATCTTGCTCCTCTTGTCCGTGGACGGGACCTGCGGGACCCTTTGAGCACTGGTAGCCAGGCCGCTGTACCCACTTCCTAGCAACTTCCCAGGAGAGCTGGATCTGCTGCCAGCTAAAAACACAACAAAGCAGGTATCAGTAACACAAGATCTGACATTCCGATTCCAAAGTTATGGGCAATGTGTATAATGGATGGAAACAAGAAACAACCAGCATGCAGTGCACCGACACCCAAACACTTCCAGGAAGGTGACCCTACCACAGGAGCCGTGACGGCAACCAATTGACGGTGTAAAAGAAAGACAATGGTTTGATTCGGCCAGCTTGGCGAGAACATGCTGTCCGCTGAAGAGCGAGGACTGAGCTGTTCGTGTAGAAGCCTGGCCTTCAGCCACCGGGAGCCGCACCAACCTCGTTGTCCCAATTTCTGAGAACTTGGCACGGTAGATATAATGAGACGCGCCAGGGAGGCAGCTGCCGTCACCAACTAAGTTGAGGTGCACTGTATGCTTTGTGGTGAGAACACTAGACAGGGAACAGGGGGATGTGCGAGGAAAGAGATCAGATTCTTACCGCTGGCCGGATTCGCTGATCTGGATCCTTTGTATGGAAGCAGACAAAGGACAGTGAAGACGGATTTAGAGAGAAAGCACTGGGTCACATCTACAATCACGCTAAACGCTAGCACACTATTCGAACACTTAAAGGCACAGACTAGACAAGGATCACCATCCAATCCGCATTACCCATAATTCTTTAAACACCCCGCCCCCCCAATCCCACCCCCCAAACACTGGAACAGCTGCTCTGAATACAATTTTTGTGCACTTACGCTGGGACTGGGATACAATTTTAGCTCTGCTACGACCGCGGGTGTCCACTTGGGCCGACGTGGTGCTGCTGGTACTCCCGGAACTCTGTCTCCTTGTGCGGATGCGGCCTGTTCCAAAGCAGACAGAAAAGAGAGTTAGCAGAGATCCCAGAGAAGAAACATGTAGGCTTTGTGTAGCTGGAGGACGGAGCAGCAACAATACAGAATGTTTGAGTATATGAAGACTGTGACAAAGGAACAGACATATCTGTATAATCAGGGAAAATAAACTGCAACATTTCCCTGACAGAACTGTGGCCTACGAGACTTCACAATTAAATTTACCCCATTCAAGACAACTGCCTCCTGGCCCTATAAGAGTTCTAAATGCCAGGAGGCGGGCATTGGGATCATGTGATCGCTGTGACATGATCGGAGAGCTCCCAATCACAAGTACGCATCAGGAGCTTAGTGATCCCTACCAACTAACGTGCAGGGAGCGTGCTCTCAGTACGCTAAGTTGTTTTACCAGGGCTGCATATACGTGTGCAGCTGTCAAGAGGTTAAAGCGGAACCTCACCCGCAAGTGAAAGTTACATGATTCCTCCTCTTACAAGTTATGGCACATTTTTTTTTGGGAGGGGCAGGTACCTAGTTTTGAGAGGAAGTTCCCCCATCCTGGTACACACCACAGATCCCAAAAAACTGCAGGACCATTCACAAGATGCATCGAAGCTCACGCATGCACAGTGTGAGGCCTGAAGTAGTCACAGTTTGCTTCCTACAGTTAACATGCTGGCAGCAGCGACCCGAAGACCGCCGAAGAACCGACACGGGGTGAGGACAGAGCTAGATCCCTGGATAGGTGAGCATCTGTTCAATAAAAGTCAGCAGCTAAAAGCTTTTGTACCTGCTGGCTTTTAATGTTTGGAAAACTGGCTAAAGAACCTTGTTAATAAAGCTGCTCTGACTACTGAGCAATGTATAAAGGTCATTTAACCCTTTCAATGCCACCAACATAAAAGTTACAGCGGAGCAGAACTGAGCTCAGCAAGCTTTACGGCAACAGAATTTTCTTAGGCTGTAAGCTCAGCTTCAGACACCATGAACTTACCCGCAAGTGATGTGGACACCTTTCCGGTTTGTGTATGGAATGTGATCAGCGGCTATCAAGAAAATATATGGTGTGGGGGAATCATTTTAATAAATTCCAAACCATTAAAGTAGATCTACAGGCAGTAAGAGGGTTGGGGTTATAACCCCTGCAAGGTTTATTTTTGCCCTCTTTGCCCCAATGGGGAGATTTACCTTCACTTCCTGTCCCATAGCCAAAACAGGAAGTGTGAGAAATTTGCTGCAAAGGGAATCTCTTGGGGACCCCCAGGTCACCAGAGCTAGTGTCCCCGTTGGACGATTTTCCCTCTACTTGTGTTCTGAGGATAACCCAAAATTTGAGATTTTCTTTTACTTTCAATGATAATGGTAAACAGGACCATCAGAGAGGGTAAATCTTTCCTAAAGGGGACACAGACAGCAATAAAAACTGACAGGAGGTGGGGGGTATAATCCATCTCCATTCTATCTTAAAAAAAAAAAAAAAAAAAGTTTTCCCTTTAGTTATACTTTAAGTGAAAAATAGGAGGCAGGGCTCAGCATTGATGGGGTTAAAAGAGACCAAAAAGCACAGATACATTAACATCTTCAAGACCGTAACACGTAGCAGCTTTGAAGTGGTTTACCGGGATTATGGCCAACGATATCAGCCATCACCATGGAATTTTTTATTTTTTTTATTTTACAGCAGGCGGATTTCTCGTGAAAGCGTTCCGAGCAGCTCATGAGCCACTGGAAAGCTTTCAGAAGGAGTGGGAGGGGACCTCTCTCCCCCCGCCGTCGGTTTTATTCAGGCTTACCGTTTCCACCTGCTCGTCCGAGAAATGTAGCGCATTTTGTCCCTATTCCACGAGTGTGCGAAATGTTAAAATGTGACGTTAGGTATCTATTTACTCGGCGTGACATCATCTTTCATATTTTACAAAAATATTGGGGTATATGTTTTTTTTTTTTAATTCATTAAACTGAATTTTTCCCCAAAAAAAATTGCGTTTGCAAAACCGCTGCGCAAATACAGCGTCCCCCTTGGATCTACAGTGACTGGACTTCCAAGTGCACTTGTAGTGCAAAGTGGTTTTGGCTTTAGTAAATAAACCCCATTGTGTGTCAGTTACTCACTAAGCAGGGAATCCAGGATAAGGTTTAGATGAAGTCCAACTGAAATGTGATTGTCGGCTATGGGACAGCATGCTTTGCACAGCTGCCTGCCACGTGGCCTAAGCTATGTCAGTGCTTGTCAACCCTCAAGGTGTAGAGCAGGGATATGCAATTAGCGGACCTCCAGCTGTTGCAAAACTACAAGTCCCATCATGCCTCTGCCTCTGGGTGTCATGCTTGTGGCTGTCAGAGTCTTGCTATGCCTCATGGGATTTGTAGTTCTGCAACATCTGGAGGTCCGCTAATTGCATATCCCTGGTGTAGAGGGCCTCAAACATGGACCCTGACAGCACCAAAAGGGGGCAACACATAATAGTCACCATACAACAGAAGACTGTCAGAGGTGTTTAGGACTGCAGACATGCAACAGGGGAGGTTGGAGACTGAAAACACGCTACAAGAGATGGTCAAAGACTGGGGACATGCTAAGTGAGACTGCTGGAGATCATTGTCATTATAGCCTCGTTACAGGTGAATTTTTCCACTACTGACTGCTGGGGTCTGCAAAAGGCTGCACAGCAAGTACCAAAGGGCCGCAGGTCAGGCATCAGGGCTGTATGTGTTGGTGTGAAGCATAAACGAATGGTAATAATACTCCTTCCTCTGTGTATATTACATATACAGAAAACACAAACTCTGTATGAACCAGACAGACAGGACAAGGTCTACAACTCTACTACATGCACTGCAGCCGATCCGTCCATTATACACAGCATGTGGCTGTCCACAGCATGCCGCTTGTTGCAGCGACAGCTGCACTATACACAAATGTAAGTTCCACTCAGCTACGAAATGATGAAGTTTTACCAACGATATAAAAAACTGAATAAAAAAAAAAAAAAAAAAACACACACCCCCCATGATCCAGCGAAGTCCTCCATCCAGAGATGCTGGTGAACGATGGCCAGTCCCTTAAGAACGTCTCCTACGACGAAACGTATCGGGAGCCTGTGCGGACGTCATCGTGCCGCCTGACTGAACTGTGGAGGTTTGTTTTCTGTCACTTGCATATGTGAATGTGAATACCTTTCTCTCAATATAATAAAAAAACAAAAGCAGCATTACACTATGGAGTATTTTAGAGGCATGGTTGTAAGGGTGCTCCGGTGTTGGACGACACAGGTGGTAGCGTTGTGATGATCCTTAGGGCAGCTCTTTGAGAGGAGAAGCAGCTCTGGAGGTTGAGAGATAGAAAGAAAGGCGCCTTTAAGTGCAGTATGCGCGCCATGACCCTGCAATTATGCTGCACTTAGAGGTGCTTGTTTCTGCTTGTTTATTCTCCAGAATGACTGCTCCTCCCATCGGATGGAAGAATAGGACTCTGCACTACACTCCTATACATGTCTGAACTACCTGTCACTCTAAGTGTTTTTAAGCCTGTGTGTGCTGAATACATTTTTACATACTGCACTTAAAGGCGCCTTTCTTTCTATCTCACTATGGAGTGTTTGTTAATTGTTTCTTGCCGGAATTTTAGCGGAGGTACTGGTATCGGCCGTTCCTAGCTGGCATGCCCTGCGGTTCCCGATTTCAATGCTGGATTCCTCCAGCATCTAAGAGCATTATAATACCTCCTGTGTTTTGGGGTCTTCCCTGTTGGTAAGAAGCAGATTCTTGGTAATGGTTGTGGAAATCACAAGGAGCCTCACGGAAGATTTTGAGCGTCACTTGGTAGACATAATGGACTGTGTTTTTTTTACACTACTTTGGTGATTGTAAAGGGCATATATATATTGATTTAGTGATTCAAATTTAAAGATACAGTGCAACAATTTTGGCATTCAATGTCTTTTAACTCACTTCCTACGAGCCTAGACACCTGCCCACTGGGGTACATCATCATGCAGAGTGGGCTCAAAGTACTCCAAGAGGGAGCATCATTATGTGAGCTCTGCTCAGGCCAGGAATAAAGACCACCCACCGCCAAAAAAGAAGAGGAAGGACATGAGGTCCCCAGTCCAATCTGAAGTCAGAACAAAAGTGATTTTTTTATATATTTTTTTATAAGATATTAAGGGTTTTTTTTTTTTTTTGGGGGGGGGGGGGGGG
>BLSH010386403.1:804791-824603 GCA_018402905.1 Glandirana rugosa | reverse complement strand
CATATTCTCTGTCCTCATCATGTTACAATGATACCATATTAATATATCGAGAACAGTGTGACACGTAATTTTTTTTTCTTTAAATTTATTTCTTTTACCCTTTTTTATAAAATTGTTACATAGAAAAATAAAAAAAAAAAAACAAACGTGACAGTGGTCAGTCACAGGGACTAATGGCGGTCTACTATTACGACATGATGTGACCACTGTCATACATTTTTTTTTTTTCTTTTTTTTTTTTAACACTAAAAAAAAAAAATTAAAGAATTGGTGAAGGAATGGCCGCATATCATTTTTATGCGGGCCCGCAAAGCGGCGAAAACAAGAGGACGTCATATGACGTCCACTTAGGATGGGGAGTCCACCTTGCCGGCGTATTTTTACTATACGCCGGTAAGGAAGTGGTTAAGAAATTAAAAAAAAAAAATCACAATTTTTTTTTTTTCTTTTTTTTTTTTACATACTGTCACCAGTGTAGTACAGCATTATCATCTGGCGGTAATCAGGGACACTGACTGGTGACAGTGCAAACAAAAAAAAAAAAATAAAAAGATACATTGTTAAAATATTTTTTCCCATTTTCTTTATTTAAATTTCTTTTTTTTTAATGCACAGTGTGACAAGAGCTATATAATTATACCATAGTAACATTGTACTACTCTGGGGAAGTGATCAGGATTTTTTTTTAACACATGATTGCTTAAACCAATGTATTTTACTAATATTAGCAAGCGAGCTAATCACATGGTACAGATGGACTGTGATTGGCCCTGTCTGTACCATGTGATCATTGTAGACCACTTTTTCTCAACCTCAGTCCTTAAGACCGCATTCATACCCGAACGTATCGTTTTTGGGAGTTGTTCAAGCTTTTTTTCTGCGCGTCTTTGCGTATTTGCAAACGCCCAAAGAAGCGCAAGTCGCGCTAATGCACACGAATGACTCTTTTCCATTGATATCTACGGCAATACAAATGTTCCAGAGACGCCCAAATCTGCCCGATTCGTGTGACAAAAACACCTCCAGAACTATAGAGAATCGTTGATTTTTTTTCCCCTCCAGCGTTCTGTAGCTTCATGCTTCAAGCATATTCAAGCTACAAAACGCTCAGGTGTGAATGGGGCCTAAGTACCCCCAACAGGCAATGTTTTGGGAACTTCCCTTAGATAAAATAGCTCTTCTCAATACCATGTCATTTATATAGATTTAAAGCAGCTGTGCAAAGTAAAGGAAAATCTGAAAACATGGCCCGTTGGGGGTACTTGAGGAGTGAGGTTGAGAACCACTGTTGTAGACAATGGATGGCATTAAAGGAAGAAATCTATGGTTTACAATTGGCATGTGATCTGCTGTGATTGCAATCACATGGTACCTGGCTTCGAGCCAGTACATTGATCAGTCATCCACGGTCAGTCATGGACACAGTTGTTGACAGATTGCATAGCACACGGAAAGTCTTTAACCAGTTGCTGCCCAGCCTATAGCAAAATGACTGCCGGGCAGAGATCAATTAAGCTGGAAGATCAGATGACACCTGGGACCTACCATTCAGAACACTGGTGTCCCTACGCCACTGTCTCATGCAATTTAAAATAGTGGATAGAGACGATTTCACCCCGTACAGGTTACATAAAATGTCTTCTAGCTCCACTCCGGAGCGCTGGCGATGTAGGGAGGGTCCCATTTTCTGGACCTGCCCGGCTATTGTGAGCTTCTGCAGTGAAGTTTTAGCATACATACATTCAGCTAGTGCTGTTCCACTACAACCCTCCATATCAGTCTGACTGTTGGGGCTTATTGAACATATCATACCCACAGTGGCAGGGCGAACGCTGGTGGGCCTACTTTTATTCTATGCTAAGAAAGCTATCACACTTCATTGGAAAAAAATAAAATAAAAATCGACCCTCCCTACAATCACCTTCTGGAAGCAATTGGTCAATAACAATCTTCCCCTGTATAAAGAAACATACATCAATATGGGTTGCCCCAAAAAAAATGAAAAAAATTTGGTCTAAATGGTTGGCTGAACCATCTACGGCATGAGTTTTCTTGTCTAGTCTGGTTTCCCTGAGCAACTACTATCTCTAGTGGGGCTGGCCACATCTATGTTAGGCTCAGGAGCAATGCCGTATATGCATTAAAATGTTGTCAGACCTGTTCTCTGAGACGCCAAGGAGCCACACAAGTTATTTTGGGGTGCCACATGCTTTACTCCACGTTTAAACTGTTTAACAAAATTCGTGTCACTCTGCATATGTGTGTCGCCGTGCCCTCACCCTGAATGCTTTTATTATTTTTTGTGTCTCTTTGCTAACCGGTTCCGGACCGGCTCGCGTACATTTACTGCTTTTACTGCTATAGAGTGGCGCTGTATCGCGAATCGCCGTCTATAGACGGCGGCTCGCTTGTGCGCGGCTAGCGGGCGGGAGCCTCTCGTGCCCAACGCACTCTCCAGCAGTGTGGCCTGGGGTCCGGCGGACTCAATGTCCGCTGGCTACCCACGATTTCCTGGCAGAGAAGAAAAAACGGGGAACCGCCAATGTAAACGCAGCGGTTTCCCATTCTGACAGGCGGCATGTAAGAGATCTACTGATCCCTGTCACTGGGATCAGTTAGATCTCTTATGCCCCTGGCAGCCCAGCCCCCTCACAGTTAGAACACATCAACCCACAGATAGAACAGTCAACCCCTAGATTGCCTCCTGCAGGTTAACCCCCTCACTGCCAATGACATTTATACAGTAATCAGTGGATATTTAAATTTCTGATCGCTGTATAAATGTCATTGGTCCCAAAAAAAATTTCCGACATGTCCGCAGCAATATGGCAGTCCCGATAAAAATCACAGATCACCGCCATTACTAGTAAAAACAAAAAAACAACAAAAAAAAAAAAATAGTAAAAACGCCATAAATGAATTCTCATGGTTTGTAAACGTGGCAACTTTTGCACAAACCAATCAATAAACGCTGATTTTTTTTTTTTTTTACCACAAATATGAGGAAGAATATAAAATCGGCCAAAGCTGATGAATACTTTTTTTTTGGATATGTATTATAGCAAAAAGTAAAAAAAATATATTTTTTGTTCTCAAAATTGTCGCTCTTTTTTTGTTAATAGCAGCGATCAGAAGTGACGCAGAGGGGATCAAATACCACCAAAAGAAAGCACTATTTGTGGCAAAAAAAGGAAGTTATATCACACGACCACACGATTGTCAGTTAAAGCAACGCAGTGCGGAATCGCAAAAAGTGTTCTGGTCCTACAGTGGGAAATCCTTCTGGTCCTTAAGTGGTTAATACCAATAAAAAGATTTTCAAAAAAAAAAAAAGTGGAAGATCAGGATAATTATAAAGGCCCCCTTTACACGGGCTCCTAGCCACACACAACACCGGATTCCTGCAGGTAGAATGACAGGTGCATGTGAATAGTGGCCACTCAGGCTGTATTGACAGGATGACAGCAGATGTTGCTGCTCGCAGGTATCCACACACCAAGCGGTTAAGGAAGGGTGTCTGAGCGTTGACTCAGCCAGATGCCCGTGTGAAGGAGGCCTTCCTATACTTAAAAACATTCCAACACCACAACACAGAACGTAAGTCGGAGGCACAGCACTTACTTTAAGCTCTCCTGTGAGCTGGAGGAGGAGCGGTCAGATTGGGGGAGGGAGACTATGCTGTCCGAACTCTTGAGATGTGACTGCAGGGCCTTCTGATAGGACGACTCCAGCCCGTTGAACAAATGCTCCGCTTCCCTGCTGAAATGACCGTGGAATCCCCAATAACACCTGAAAGGAACAGAACATGGGTCAGATATGATTCACATGAACAGGGACTTCCTCAACTATTAACTCAACTTCACCAAAATCAAATAAGAAGAGGTGAAAGGGTCTACAAAGGTTTACGTCTTTCTTCATAGTAGGTCATCTTTATCGACCCTTTCCTATGTGACACAATGGGAGTGAGATCTTGGATCTAGAATTGAGGGGGGAGGACTGGAGTAAGGCCTGGACAACAATAGTGAAATGCTCGTTGAACACTACCACCCTGGAGGACAGGTATAAAATGCTCCTGCGGTGGTACTGGGTCTGGGCTAGGTTTACCCGTGCTTATTCATGGCAACAGTGACAGATGTTTTCAGAATTGTGGTCAGCATGAGGAAATCCTACATATATTGTGGTCTTGCCCACATTTGATCGGCTTCTGGTCGAAGGTCTTTGGCCTACTGGAGACATGATTTCATGTGGCGTCGGAAAGGATGCCCAGCTGGCTCTCTTACATTGCCCTATACTGGGCCTATTTATTTTTTGCAGAAATTGGCCATGCACCTTTTTATTTTTGCCAAGCAAACCATTGCCCATGCCTGGAAGACTCCGTCTGTAGCTTTCCAGGGGGTGAAAACCAGGATGACCACTCTGATGGTTAATGAGAAGATGTCCAGTATATAGCGGGATCCACAAAATTTTAGAATATCTGGGAACTGTAGATAAGCTATTCCTTCCCGGCCCTGCCCCCGACTAGCTATCGTCGACCTTAAAGTGATATTAAAGCATTGTTTTTTCGTTAAATAACTAACATGTTATACTTACCTGGTCTGTGCAGTGGTTTTGCCCAGAGCAGCTCCTATCCTTTTCCTTTTGGGATCCCCTTCTGGTGCTCCTGGCTCCCACCCCTCGAGCAGTGCCCCCAGAGAAAGATGATTGCCTTGGGCGCATCGCTGTCTGCTCGCTCCTGAGCCGTGGCTCTATGCATCCATAAGACACGTAGAAATGTGGCTTGGCACCGCCCTCCGCACTCTCCTTATTGGCTCACTGGCTGTGATTGACAGGTGGCACTAAAAGGTGGCTATAAGCTATAACAGCAGTATAGTTTTTTTTTCAGCCGGTAGCTGGCTTTCTTTTGGCTCATGAGGCCACTTATAGACGCAGCGGGAGGGGATGTCCATGTCCTACCCACCACCCCACCGCTCATTGGTGTCTCTCAGGCTTACGGTTTCTGCCGGCGCGCCCTGAGAAACCATCCAATGGTGCCGCCGACTGGTCTCAGAGGCGATCAAAGAGTAGATCGGATTTGATCGCCTCTATGGTTTTGGAGGACCGGAGCAATGTCATGACCTCACTTCTGGTCCAGGGTGGAAGTGAATAATATATATTTTTTTTAACCGCTTGCCGACCAGCCGACACCGTTTTACACAGTCTCCCGCGCAAACCGTCGTCATTATACAGCGGCTCGCGCAGGCGCAGGCGGGAGCATGCCTCTGGCGGCGCGTGCCAGCTGCGTGAGCGTGCCCACAGGTTGGGCGGACTTTATGTCCACCGACGACCCGCGATCGCCTTCTACAGAGGCAAAATGAGGCTCTGTCAATGTAAACAAGGCAGATCCCCGTTCTGACAGATGACATGACAGTGAACAGGATCAGTGAGATCTGTTATGTCCCTGCCAGCCCAGCCCCCACACAGTTAGAACACAATGAGGGAACACATTTAACCCCTTGATCAACCCCTGCAGGTTAACCCCTTCCCTGCCCAGTGACATTTATACAGTAAATTAGTGGCTATTTTAAGCTCTGATTGCTGTATAAATGTCATTGGTCCAACAAAAAAAAAAGTGTTAAAAGTGTACGATCTGTCCGCTGCAATGTCAGAGTCCCGATAAAACTCGCAGATCGCCGCTATTACTAGTAAGAAAGAAAAAAAAAAAAAATATATATATATATATATATATATATCAGGGGTGGCGAACAAGTTAGACACAAAGAGCCAAAATTTTAAACTGTGAGAGTCAGAGAGCCACACCACGCAGTGACCTGCCAAAACAGACAAACACTCACACAGAAGCGGCGCGAATTGGCGCGAAGCGACGCTCGAGGCGATCTCAAGGCGGCTTGCGAGGAGACTTCTATCATAGAAGTCAATGCAAGCTGCCTGAGATCGCCCTGAGAGAAACATGAAACTTGGCAAAGAGCCACAGTATATACAAAATATAATAAGAGGCAAAGAGCCGCATTCATTATGGCCGGGAGCCGCGTGTTCGCCACCCCTGATATATATATATTAAAAATGAAATAAATCTATTCCCATAGCTTGTAGACGCCATGATGTAAATGGTGTTCCCATCACAGGTATCACCGCGAACGTTATAGCGAGAGCAATAATTTTAGTGCTAGACCTCCTCCGTAACTCTGAACATGTAACCTGTAAAAATTTTAACGTGTCACCTATGGAGATTTTTAAGCATTGTAGTTTGTCACTATTCCATGAGCGTGTGCAATTTGAAAGCGTGACATGTTCGTTATCTACTCTGCGTATTATCTTTTATATTATACGAAAAAAATTGGGTTATATATAGCGTTTTGCTGCATTATAATTAAAGTGTATGTTTTTTTCAAAAAATTGCATTTGAAAAACGGCTGCGCAAATACCACCTGACATTACAACGATCACCGTTTTATTCTATGGGGTCTCTGCTAAAAAAATATACATATATATATATATATATATATATATAAATAGTCGTTTTTTTCTTTCGGCCGATACCAAAAAACACAATTTTGGCCGATAATTTTGGTGCACCCCTAGTATTTAATCACTGCTGGGGTTTTTACTTTTTGCTAAAAAAAAAAAACGAAATAAGACCAAAAATTTTGAAAACATTTTTTTTTTTATAATTTTTTATTGATGGGCGGTACTGCAGGGTATTGATAGGTGGCACTGAAGGAAACTGATAGGTGGCACTGATGGGTGACACAGATAGGGAGCAATGATTGGTGGCACTGATGAGGCACTGATGGGCATTAATTGGCAGCACTGGTAGGAATTGATAGGTGGCACTGTGGGCACAGGTGGGTACTGATATGTAGCACAGGTGGGTACTGATAGGTGGCACTGGTGGGCAAAGAAAAGGCAGCGGCAGCTCTCTGTGTGAGGTACCGTTGTCCATCTGATAGAAGGCGGTGATTGCCTGACAGCTGATCACGTAGTAGGAGGTGGTAATAGACTCGGTGATCACAGAGAGCGCCTGCCGGGATGCACAGACAGCGGATGCTCGGGAGGACGTCTATTGACGGCCTCCTGGAAATTAAGGCCTGCGCTGTAGCCGTCATTCGGTGATAGCGTAGGCGCGAGAAGGTTAAAGAGGAAGTAAACCCGGATGGGTTTTCTTCTTTATTACCCTGCAATGTAAAAGCATAATGGGCTAGTATGCATCGAATTTTCGTCCATTATGTGGCACCTGCCTGCATTAGAAGCCCACGATGTCCCCGCTCCAGGCCGCGTCCATCTTCTGCCCCTCTTCCTTCTAGGGCCGTGGACTCCGGCTCTGTGATTTGCCGGAGTAGCGTGACGTCATGCGCGTGGGAGCCGCCAATCACGGCACAATCCCAGTGAAGGAACGGCACGGAGGCCGTTTCTTCACTGCGCATGTGCCTGATGACCTGGCAGGTTTAGGAGTTATGCAGGGAACCTAGAGGTAAGCCGTATTATAGGCTTACCTGTAGGTTAAAGGGGTTGTTAAGGGTTGTCAACCACAAAAGTATTATTGCTGAACAAAGAATTTGTTTTGCTATTAAGAGAAAAAAAGTTTTATCCTAAATTACCTAAATGCTCATTACAATATTATAGTTCTAGTAATATATCTTCCAGTCTTTCCTGTAGCAAATTTAAGAAAGCTGATATAAACTGTTCCCGAAAACAAAAGCATATAAAGCAGCTCACATTTTCCCACCAATCACGACATCTTAGAAGAAGCATCTCAGAGAGAAATTAAAGCGCCACTTACTTTCGTGCGACGATCCTCGCTTCTGAATCTGCGTCATGGATTCCTTTCTTGATGGTTTCCGCTAACACTGATATGTGCCTGGAAGAGAGAGAAATCGGCGTTATTCAGTCTACAGCCGCTGGAGGAGAATGAGCGGAAATCTCAGCGAACGCGGCTTCTGCCCGTCTACAGAGACAATCCCGCCTGCCAATCAACCGCTGTCTCCTTGCCATTAATTCACCCATTTAAATGAGGAGAAACTAGACGAGGCTCAGACCGCATTCCTGAGCCACTATTCGCTGGTTGCGATAGTAACGCACAAGGTGGACAAAGCGAGCCTTATGATGGCCGTCTCTCCTGCAGCTTTGCAGGACCTTGTCCTCAGAAACTCACATATTTGGGGTGGGTGTTCGGGGGTCATATGCATACGGCATTCTCTAATATTATACAGTACCATGTGGTTAGGTGAAAAGGGGTTCAAGTCATCTGGGAACGTCAGCAACTGGTTTAGTTATATTTCTTACAGTGATTGTAAAGTCAGTAAGATATAAAGCCTTCTGTGTGCAGCAGCCCTCCCTCATACTTACCTGAGATCCCTTCTCTATCCAGCAATGTCCACGAGTCCTTCGGCCGTCCGGGACTCTCCCTCCCAATTGGCTGACACACAGCAGCGGTGGCATTGGCTCTCGCTGCTGTCAAAGTCAGTTAGCCAATCAGGAGAGAGAGGGGGTGGGGCCGAACAGCAGCTCCATGTCTGAATGGACACAGGAAGCTGTGCCTCGGCTCGGGTGCCCCCATAGCAGGAGTACAGAGGAGGGACCCGTGAAGTGGAGGATCTGGGCTGCTCTGTGCAAATCCATTGCAACCGAGGTAAAAGTATGACGAGTTTTACATTTTTTTTTTATTATTATTATTTAGAAAAATTAGACTTTACAATCACTTTAAGGAAAAGTTTACCCAGCCTTAAAGTGACTGTAAAGCTTCATTTTTTAATAAAATAATAAACATGTTATACTTATCTGCTCTGTGTAATGGAATTGCACAGAGCAGCCCTGACCTTCTCTTCTTGGGTCCCTCGCCGGTGCTCCTGGCTCCTCCCCCCTCTTCTCATTGTGCCCCCATAGCAAGTGGCCTTTACAACCAGTAAGACTGATTTAGCCTCTTGGCGCTGAGTGCACGAAAATACACAGCTTCTCGGCGGCCGGGCCTTGGCGTCAAGAGGCCGCACATCTGCGTGCAATAGTGCTGACAGTGCTGTGCCAAGAGCGCACTTTGCACGCCCCCGACACAGTGACCGGCAGCCCAAGGAAAGTTCCTGACCGTGGCTTGCGATCGGGACTTTTCCAACCATGTGAGCGCCATGACAGCCAATCGCGGTGGGCACATGGAAATAGGCCCCGCCTATTTATCATGTATTGCCATTTGGAACATTTTTATTATGTATGAAATTTATTCTGGAATCATTACGCATCAGCTTGACAATATTTTATCCATTTTTGATATTTGTACACTATATGTAGTGGCCATGTGTGTTGCGCCTTGTTTAAAGCCCCAGGGCAAACTTATGCTTTTTGTGTCCAATCACAGCGGGAGAGGGGCTCCAGCGACGCATGTGCCCCAGAGCCAAAGATGATGACGTATAGGTATGTGATTTTGCGCTTAAGGGCCGTCCTGTCACAGTACATGTACGTGGGGCGGTCCTTAATGCGGAGGTCCACCCAGAGCTGAAAAAATTAAAAGTTAGCAGCTACATATACAGTAGCTGCTGACTTTTAATAATAAGACACTTGTCCTGGAGTCCAGCGATGTCGGCACCCGCCGCCAATCTTCAGATCGGGGGTCAGGGGCGGGCGCGTCCATTGTGGGTAAGGGAACCCGGACGTGTAGCATTACAGTTTCACGCCTGGCACCCTACTGCGAAATGCGCGAGGTTCCAGACGGCCAATAGCACAGCGAGGATGGAGGAGGGAGCCGGGCTGCTGACGCCAGCGGCCGCCGGCCCGAGCTCCCGGATGTGTGGAAAAGGACACCTGTCTAAAGACAGGTGTCCTCTTCCCCCTCCCCCCGAAAGGTGCCAAATGTGACACCTGGGGGGGGGGGGGGGGAATCCGACAAGCGGAAGTTCCACTTTTGGGTGGAGCCCCGCTTTAAGTAGTTAAAGACGGAGGAACACCCCAGAAGCCTAGAATAGCACACAATGGTAGCTGAAAGCATCTCATCCGTTCATGTGCCATATCCAGCAAGCTAAACAAAAATGGCAACCACCCCGAGTCAAGCATCACCCATAAATACACCTTCCTCTAAGAGAAGCCGGAGCTACTGAGCTCAGCACACAAGTTACCAGATTTGTCACTCTCTCACCTTTCAAGTGAATGTGTCTGCCATTCTTGTAGGAGAAGCTCCAAGAACTCATAGCAGCGCCTGCAAAGACATAACCCAGAAATCGTTTGTGACATTCAGAGCAGGATATCGCCTACACAGACCAGAGCGCCTGTGGCTGGTGTTCAGAAACTTGAATTCGCAACTCACAAACTAAATGCAAAACTTTACAGTGCAACAAAAATATACAGTAAATAATAGCTTTTGGGACCTCCGATTTAGGAATATTTAGAGATGTGGGTATGTTCAGTTATCTGAACGCATATAAAGTAAACACTCCGCCATGATGGGCCCCCAATTAGAACCAGCAGTGATCTGGGGCAATGGTTCATGGTGCAAGTATCACTGAAAGACCATGTGACCCTTTACAGCCAGAATACACTCCTGATACCCTAAGCTCTGCAGTATGTGGGTGTAGCAAATGACGGAAGCGGTCTGAATACCACGCATGCTCCTGTCATACACCATCTGCAAGAAGGGGCAATATAGTATGGTTCGCTATCAATGACCCAGAGGACGTGTCCTGGAGGTTGCCATGCAAAGATGCAGTTAGGTGAGCAGGAAGGGTGTGTCCATGACCAGGCCGATTACAGAACACGCTGGTCACAACCATAATCCTGACCCGATATACATGCTTCCTTTAGGCATGGTTACCACACCACCAACTCCTATTTATTCTGCAGGCTGTCCGCCCCTTTAACTTTATTAGTCAGATTTTTTATATTCAAGAAGCTCAAATATGTCTAATTTCATCCTGGAATCTAATACTAGGTGCAAATTACCTTATCTTAATAATCAGATGGAGCTGCCTCTCTTTTAGGGCTTCCTCCGTATCAGGAAAATATATAAAATGGCATTAACTAGAAGGTTTGTACAAACCCAGTTTCAATATGCATTTCCTCACAGGATGGTGAGATTCCCTGCAGTAGTTTATGTCTCTGCCCCTCCCACAATGGGGAGATTTCCTGCAGTAGTTTGTGTCTCTGCCCCTCCCACAATGGGGAGATTTCCCTGCAGTAGTTTATGTCTCTGCCCCTCCCACAATGGGGAGATTTTCCTGCAGTAGCTTCTGTCTCTGCCCCTCCCACAATGGGGAGATTTCCCTGCAGTAGTTTGTCTCTGCCCCTCCCACAATGGGGAGATTTCCCTGCAGTAGTTTATGTCTCTGCCCCTCCCACAATGGGGAGATTTCCCGCAGTAGTTTGTGTCTCTGCCCCTCCCACAATGGTGAGGTTTCCTGCAGTAGTTTGTGTCTGCCCCTCCCACAATGGGGAGGTTTCCTGCAGTAGTTTGTGTCTCTGCTCCTCCCACAATGGGGAGATTTCCTGCAGTAGTTTGTGTGTCTGCCCTTCCCACAATGGGGAGCTTTCCTGTAGTAGTTTGTGTGTCTGCCCCTCCCACAATGGGGAGATTTCCTGTAGTAGTTTGTGTCTCTGCCCCTCCCACAATGGGGAGATTTCCTGTAGTAGTTTGTGTGTCTGCACCCTCCTAGAAGACCATAATGAAGGTTTTACTTTAAAAGCTGAAGTGCACATTTATCTCTCTATTCTAAAATTAAAAAGAAAGCATTTGGGTGGGTGACGGGCATGGGGAGATGCCATCTTTTGACTTGGTGCACAAATATGTGGCAGAACTTGGAATTTGGACAGGAAGATTTCCTTATCGCAGTCCCGGGGAAATAGAAGAACAAACATGTTAAATTGCCAAGAACTGGCATAACGGAAAAACTAGTTTTGGATGGACGTGGCCTTTAAATACAATGTCTGGCTTTGTACACACTGACAGAACTGTACAGCCCACAGCTACATATAGCAAGCAAGTAAATCTACAGAGACTGAGAGCAGAGAGAAGAAGCAGCAGGAGCATTCCTATGAGAGGACATGGACCTCCTGGGAGGCAACACAACAATGACAACCAGAGAGGGAGTTCAGTCCCCCTCTCTCCTCCGCCGGTGAATGATGACCAGAAAGAGCTAAGCTATCAGACGCCACCAACCTTCGCACAGCCACGGACTTGGAGGTGCAGTTACTTGTTATGATCGGTATAAGCCTCGGGACATGTGTATGCTGCAAAGAGAAGAGAACTTAGAATGAACTCATAATAAATCTACAAGGTTGTCATTTCTAAGCAAACCACCCACTGAAGTTCTATCAACAGACACTACAATCATATCTAGAACAGCTGGATTTGGAGCCGGGGCAACCTATGTGTATTAGTAGTATGGCTCAGCTCTAACCTACCTAAACCTTTATTATCCTTACTGAAAGCGGAGTTCCACCCAGAATTTTTTTTTTTTTTGGCATCCACTCTTTTAATACTAAATAGATGGAACCTTTTGTTTCCTTACTTTCAAACCGCCTAGTAATTACATGTATTTTTTACACAAAATTTAATTTCCCTCACAGCTCGACTTTTCCATTTTAGGTGAGGGCACCAGAAGCCCATCTGTAGTCTCCTGGCATCTCTTCCTGAAAGAAGTGCATGGTGGGTAACCATCATGCACGCCTCGATCTCGGTCCGCCTTAAATCGTGTCATTTCCTGTCTGCAAATAACACAATTTTACAGTACAGGGAAGCCCCCACTGACTCCTGGGAAATGATGAGTCACATCTCCCAGGAGGTCAGGGGAAGCAGGAAGTGAGGAGAAGAGCCTAGGACCTAATAGGGGCAGATTACAGAGACCACCTAGCAACAAGCGACTTAGGGCGAGTATAAAAATGTTGTTTACCTTCATAGGTAAGTCTATATAGGCAAAGGACTTCAATGATGTAAAAAAAAATTTCTGGGTGGAGCTCCGCTTGAAGATATATTTCCATCCACTCCTTAAAGCGGAGTTCCGGCCACAGAATTTTTTTTATTTTCCTTAGGCATCTCCTCTGATTGCATACAGAACATAAATAAAGTATTTCTATATTTCCTAACGGATAGTAATCATATTTTTTATCTTACTATTTCGATTTTCGTCTTCCAGGGCATTGCCATGTTGAGTGTGGGCATTTGAAGTCCACTCGCACCCTCTTCCTGGATAAGAGATCGAGAGGTACATGCTGGGTAACCAGCATGCACCTCTCGATCCCCTGCATGCGCATTGCACCGTGTGTTTATCTAGTTGCCATGACAACGGGCGGAGGCATAGGAAGGTCTCGCCCCGTTGTTATGGCAGCATAGATAACCTCATAATCACTCATTGATGCCCACCGACTCCTGGGAAATGATGACTCACATTTCCCAGGAGCCCCGGCGAGGCAGAAAGTGATGCAGAGCGCCACAGACCAGGAAGTGGCAGATTACAGGCCACCACATAGCAACAGGGCACTTAGGGTAAGATTAAAATGTTTTTTTTGCTCCAAATGTGCTTGCTATTAATTAGATGACTTCATAGATGTAAAGATTGTTTTGTGGGTGGAACTCAGCTTTAAGGCCAGATTCACATTTTATTATGCCTTGTAAGAAGAATTCCAGCCTAAACTTAACCAGTCTTTAAAATGCCAACCCACCCCCCCCCAGCACCTATACTGACTAACCTGTGTAAGAAAGATGGATATTCTTACCCATTTTCAGGCAGCTTTGGTCTGGTCACATGATCTCCCGTGTCAGCTGCAGGGGAAAGGAAAGAGTTGCTTGGATAACGGCTGGGAACTCCAAAAGCAGTGGCGTTACCTATAGACTTCCATGTCCCAGCCATCAGCATACCCTCCTCTGCCCTGCATCTGCCTGACGAAGGGAAGTTGGATCATGTGACCAGACTGGAGCGGGCTGAAAATAGTAAGTGTACAGATCATTTTTTACACAGGCTAGTCAGCATAGGTGGGGGTGGGGTTAACATTTTTAAGACTAGTTAACCACTTGCAGCCTAGCCACCGTCATACGGCAGCAGGTAAGCTCTCCTGCGCAAATCACCGTAACTGTACAGCGGTCCTTGCACAGGAGATAACAGGTGTGGACTCGATGTCCACCGGCAACCCGCGAATGCCTTCTACAGAGGCAGAACCCCATTCTGTCAGGGGACAGTACACTGATCTACTGTTTCTAGTGATCAGGAACAGTGAGATCGGTCATGTCCCTG
The DNA here is from genome assembly GCA_018402905.1 of Glandirana rugosa. NCBI lineage: Eukaryota > Metazoa > Chordata > Amphibia > Anura > Ranidae > Glandirana > Glandirana rugosa. The sequence goes on along the minus strand of BLSH010386403.1, from coordinate 810,402 downwards.
CCAGCCCAGTCCCCACACAGTTACAACACGCTGAGGGAACACATTTAACCCCTCGATCGCCCCCTACTGTTAACCCCTTGCCTGCCAGTGAAATTTATACAGTGATCGGTGGCTATTTTTAGCTCTGATCGCTGTATAAATGTCATTGGTCCCAAAAAAGTGTCAAAAATATTTGATCTGTCCGCCGCAATATCACAGTCCCCATAAAAATCGCAGATCGCTGCCATTACCAGTAAAAAAAAATAAAAAAATGAACATGCCATAAATCTATCCAATAGTTTGTAGACCCAATAACTTTTGTGCAACCCAATCAATATACGCCTATTGCAAATTGTTTTACCGAAAATATTTAGAATACATATCGGCCTAAACTGATGAATACATTTTTTTTTTTTTTTTGGATATGTATTAAAGTAAAAAAAAAAAAAAAACAGTTTTTAGAAAAAATATTTTATTTATAAAAATATAAAAATATGAAATAAAATATCACCAAAATAAAGCTCTATTTGTGGGGAAAAAAGGACATCAATTTAGTTTGGGTACAACATCGCACGACCGCACAATTGTCAGTTAAAGCGACGCAGTGCCGTACCGCAAAAAGTGCTCTGGTCATTACGGGGGCAAATCCTTCCGGGGCTGAAGTGGTTAAAGTAGTACAGGACAAGCTTGTTTGGCTGTACTTCTTCTGTGGATCACAGGAGTGCAGTTTGTTCTGTACTCCTGTGATCCGTTTTCAGCAGACAGCAGGCTGAAGCCCGCTGTAGGCTGATATCACAGAGTCAGTCCAGGCCCGGGCAAAATGGCTACATTGAAGTCGGGATCCGTCCACATGCCTGGACTGGCACCAGGCTCAACCTCTCAATGAGCCGCTGAGAGCCTGAACCAGCCCTCTCGCCCCCCTTCCACAGCCCAGCGCTCCAGTGAGTGAGGAGGGGCAGAGCGGAGATCTGCTGACTGACAGTCACCGGCTCTCTGCTCAGGGAGCTGTAAGAACCGAGCCATCTGCGGTGTTTGAATGCTCGGTTCTGAGTCTTAGAGCCGGCAGGGGACAGAAGCAACATCGGACTGACACTGCATCCACCCAGGTAAGTATGAATCTGAAAAAAATAAAAATAAAACCCATACATCTCTTAAGTTCATCCTGGAATTCTGATCTAAAGTGGTTGTAAACCTCAGACATGAAATATGAACAAAGTATATTCCTCTATAGTGTATACTTGTCTCAGTCCTGAGCACTTAGTGTCATTTCTGTCTGCTGCCTCCTTCCTCTGCTATCAGCATGAGTTAATTCTGACAAGTTTTTCCGGACACCAAGAGATAAATGGTGCCAGGGGAGGAAGCTTCAGCAGATTGACAGCCTCAGTTCTGTTGCAGTGTTGAGGGGGGGGTCCCTTCAATTCAGCTCTCAGAACTCTCCTCACTGAACTCTGTAGAATGGAACTTCAGTTCTCCGCCCCCTTTTTTTCTAAACTCTAAAGCTGGATACACACACTATACAATTTTCTTCAGGTTTTTTTCCTTTAGATTTACCAAAACCATATAATAATATGAGGTCAAACCTAAACACTTTCAATTTGTATGCAATCAGTCAGGCCCTAGCACTACATAGTTGAAGGAAATCTAACAACAAAAGTTGTATAGTGTGTATCAAGCTTTAGAGAAGCTTATACATTTTGCACTTTGAATGGCTGTAGAGAAGACTGCAGATAAACAGGTACAACGTATGAAGGTCTGACTTCTTACATTGGTTTGCCCATTCCCAGTTCTAGAGCTTCTTTAATTCGCACCCAGAAGTTAACAATGTGGAAATGTGGCAATTTAGCGGCGGTACTTACACGGATAATTAAGCGAATAGCCACCACACCAGAAGTAGCCATAATTTTGGCACTGTTCGGGACGAGATTGAAAACGGTGGGCATGATCGCTTCTGCTCCATGATCAAATTTGTTCCCCAAAACCATTGATAGATGCCTGAACATAAAGTGAGAAGTAAAAAACAATTAGTAGGAATAATGACCATTCCATATAATGTTTAGAGACAGGAACATAAGGTTGTAAAGTATCTCACAAAAGTAAGTACACCCCTCGCATGTTTGTAAATATTTTATTATCTTTTCATGTGACAACACTGAAGAAATGACGCTTTGCTACAATGTAAAGTAGTGAGTGTACAGCTTGTATAACAGTGTAAATTTGCTGTCCCCTCAAAATAACTCAACCCACAGCCCTTAATGTCTAAACCACTGGCAACAAAAGTGAGTACACCCCTAAGTGAGAATGTCCAAATTGGGCTCAATTAGCCATTTTCCCTTCCCGTTGTCATGTGACTCAGTGTTACAAGGTCTCAGGTGTGGATAGGGAGCAGATGTGTTAAATTTGGTGTTATCACTGTCACTCTCTCATACTGATCACTGGAAGTTCAACATGGCACCTCATGGCAAAGAACTCTCTGAGGATCTGAAAAAAAGAATTGTTGCTCTACATAAAAGATGGCCTAAGCTATAGGAAGATTGTCAAGACCCTGAAACTGAGCTGCAGCACGGTGGCCAAGACCATACAGCGGTGTAACAGGACAGCTTCCACTCAGAACAGCGCCCCACCATGGTCGACCAAAGAAGTTGAGTGCCGTACTCAGCGTCATATCCAGAGGTTGTCTTTGGGAAATAGACGTATGAGTGCTGCCAGCATTGCTGCAGAGGTTGAAGTAGTGGGGGGTCAGCCTGTCAGTGCTCAGACCATACGCTGCACACTGCATCAAATTGGTCTGTATAGCTGTCGTCCCAGAAGGAAGCCTCTTCTAAAGATGATGCACAAGAAAGCCTGCAAACAGTTTGCTGAAGACAAGCAGACTAAGGACATGGATTACTGGAACCATGACCACAGTCTGATGAGACCAAGATAAACTTATTTGGTTCAGATGGTGCCAAGCGTGTGTGGCGGCAACCAGGTGAGGAGTACAAAGACAAGTGTGTCTTGCCTACAGTCAAGTATGGTGGTGGACGTGTCATGGTCTGGGGCTGCATGAGTGCTGCCGGCACTGGGGAGCTACAGTTCATTGAGGCAACCATGAATGCCAACATGTACTGTGACATACTGAAGCAGAGCATGATCCCCTCCCTTCAGAGACTGGGCCGCAAGGCAGTACTCCAACATGACAACGAACGCAAACACACCTCCAAGACGACCACTGCCTTGCTAAAGAAGCTGAGGGTAAAGGTGATGGACTGGCCCAGCATCTCCAGACCTAAACCCTATTGGGCATCTGTGGGGCTCCTCAAACAGATGGTGGAGGAGCGCAAGGTCTCCAACATCCACCAGCTCTGTGATGTCGTCATGGAGGAGTGGATGAGGACTCCAGTGGCAACCTGTGAAGCTCTGGTGAACTCCATGCCCAAGAGGGTTAAGGCAGTGCTGGAAAATAATGGTGGCCACACAAAATATTGACACTTTGGGCCCAATTTGGACATTTTCACTTAGGGGTGTACTCACTTTTGTTGCCAGCAGTTTAGACATTAATGGCTGTGTGTTGAGTTATTTTGAGGGGACAGCAAATTTGCACTGTTTACACTGTTATACAAGCTGTACACTCCCTACTTTACATTGTAGCAAAGTGTAATTTCTTCAGTGTTGTCACATGAAAAGATAGAATAAAATCTTTACACAAATGTGAGGGGTGTACTTACTTATGTGAGATACTGTATATATTAGTCTATAGGCGGTGTGTGTATACAGCAGGCATGCAGAGAGCAGATGAATCTCCCCGTGTTGTCAGGACATGTCTGCTCCTCACTCACCCCAGGGTAATGCAGGCTTCTCGCACCACTTGGGAACGCAGGTCCTTCGTGGAGAGCTTGAAGGCGCCGTCGAGCAGCCGCAGGTGCTGGAAGAAAGTGTCATATTCTGCAGCCCCGGCAACGAGAAGGGAGCGGAACTTTTTGAGCTGGAAATAGAAAAAGATCAGTGAGAAACCAAGAATTAAATTATAAGGCTAACAGGTGGTCATATAAACCAGTTGTAATGGTGGAAATGGAGAAATAGGCGCAGGGCCAAGCAGTGGGTCTGCAAGGGTTGGAGTGCGTCCAGGGAGAGGGACTGCAGATCGGCAGCTCTTCTGTGGGTAAGCCAAGCCACAACACTAGAATACAATAACAGAGAGAAGGCGCCTCTAAATGCAGAAAGTTTTATTACAGTAAAAATGCACAGGAAGATTACACTCACAGATTGAGAGTCTTAGAAGAGCGTGTCCGCACTTTTGTCTGCGGATAGACATATGTGGATAGCTGTGTCTATTTCCTGCGGGTTCCTGTGTGCAGGTCGTCCGTGGGAAGACAGTCCATCGGTTGGGGCGACCGCCTGCGGTCGTCTCTGTATAATTCCCCTCGTGGCGATGGAGATGGTGAAGAGATCCCAGGGTCCACGCGCACAGCGTCCCGCGTCACTGGTATGCGACGCGTTTCAGAGTCTGCAGGCCTGCGGTGTGTGGAGCAGGCGCACTCTTTCATCAGGCAGTAGAGTGATAGGAAGAGCTCACTGCTATATATGGAGAAAAAGGGGGGGGGAGGAGGGGGAGGAAAAGGGAGAGGAGGGGGCCCAGGGAAGCCATCTAGCGGCCGGATATAGGTATAACATGATAAAAACAATTTGTGTAAACTGTGCAGTACAGAGTCGGTACAGCATATATAAAAAACACATTTGGAAGGATTAACAGTACCCAGATGAGTACAGAATAAGTATGCTTTGTAGCTAGGGATTAAAATAAAGGAGGGGGACATACAATTAATAATATGAAGTAAATAAAAGTAAATAAAAGGAGAGGTTACATGCATAGGTAACAGCCAGATACTATGATATATAATAAGTGAGAGTCTAGGGAATTACTAGATATATACTAGACATGTTATTACGGTAGATGTAGTTATGAATAAGAATAGAATAAAGCATACAGCAATACGAATTGTGTATGAGGTAATGTATATAAACAATATAAACAAATAATAGATTGATCTGAAAGGTATTGGATGTAACATATGGAATATGAATTTTAAAATGATATGATAAATGACATGTATATGTATATTATATACATGTATTGTTAACAATAATGAATAGTTATGGGAGGTGGTTAGGCAACCCTTGGTGCTCTAAGAGCATATATATGCATGTCCTTTGTGCATTAGGGTAGGGGATACAAAGGAACACTAGTAGGGGATGTGTATGTATGGGACCCTGTGTAGAGCATGTAAAGTGTCTGTTGGTCAGAGATCAGTAGATGTAGATGAAACATAGGATAGTGGGGCCAATACAAATATGTGTGGCTACTTACTTATCCAGTGTATGTATGGGACCCTGTGTAGGGATTACGTGTTTCCTGTACGTATATATACGAGAATCTCGTGGTTCCCAACGGATTGGTGGAGGGTATTGATAAGTAATAACAATTGTTATGTACATATATTATATGTATATGTACAGTAAATAGTATAGTAAAATTTTAAGTATAAGGTATACAATGTAGGTTATGGAAAGTCTAGTTAGATAATAAACAAATATAACAAATATATGTAATGGAGTATGTGTTAAGCATAACGACATACGAAATAAGATAAGAATA
>BLSH010386403.1:724608-736872 GCA_018402905.1 Glandirana rugosa | reverse complement strand
AAGTTATGTTAAAACTACCACATGCCGTCCCCAGAGGTTTGACGCCGGGCCTTCGGTCTACACCGGGAAACAAAAATAGGTCGGGAACCCCGTGATAAGTAAGGTGACTATACTCTCATAAGACGGGAGACTACGGTCTTTACCTCGTATTAAGGACGGTGACTGGAGTTGTTACCCCGTGCTAAAGAGAGGACTTATGTCCGCCAGGGGATCAATGTTTGCAGACTGAATGTTTGCTGAGGATGAATGTTTGCCTCCCTCTGTTGTCCTTCACTCTCCTATAGAGGGGATCCTTCCCTTTAAGTGAGGACATTCTCAATACGTCCCTTGTTTTGCTGTCTGTTTCTGTTGAGAAGATTTCACCTCACTTCCTGTCCCAATGATAATTGGATTTTGAAGATTTTGGGTTGTTGTGGAAACAAAACTTGGTTATAAAGCATCAGTGGAGACAACTTTTTCCCTGCATAACTCTTACAGGAGTGAATTTCCCTTCCTAGGGGAGATATCCTCTCACTTCCTGTTGTCTCCCTCCGTTTGTAAGTAGGAGTCGTTTGTAAGTCAGACGTTTGTAACTAGGGGACCGCCTGTATTCAGGAGAGAAATCGTGCCCCATTGTTGAGGTCAGTGGCAGGAATTATGCTCCATTTCTGGCATCAGAGGGCAGAATACTCTCATATCAGTGGAATGAATAGTGCCCCAAGGGCTGGATAAAAACAAAGGGCCACATCTGGCTTCCGGGCCGCAGTTTGGAGACCCCTGCCGTACACCATCAAAATTGTATTGAAATTTGAAAGAAGAGCTCACTTCAGGTGCAAGAGAAGGGTTTCTACCACTGAATGTACGGGGCTCCTAGACCAGTGGCTCTCAACCCTGTCCTCAAGTACCCCTAACAGGCCGTATTTTCAGGTTTTCCTTTATCTTGCACAGGTGCCTTAAATCAGAGTCAATGGCTTGGTGTTTTGGACAGCTGTTTTATCTAAGAGAAACTCCCAAAACATGGCCTGCTGGGGGTACTTGAGGACAGGGTTGAGAACCAATGTCTTACACCACCTCCCTCCCTCCCTAGTCAGTGTTCCACTTTTCTCAGTCTCTGCGACATTGTTCTGAAGTGCCTCTTCGCTGAGTAACTCATTCTCCCGCTTTGTTCTTGTTCTCCAATACAACCCTTACATCACCTCTTCTCTCTCCACCTTACGCTCATTGCAAACCTTTCACATTCGGTACAAATGCGTGTTCTCTTGTTCCCATTCACAGGATGGTAGGGTGTCGGTCTTTGGGCCGACCCTGAAGTCTATGGGAAGTTTGTGTGGCCCCCAGGTTCCTTGCTCCGATGCCTCTCAGTTTCACTCCTTGGGAAAGCTCCTTGCCTAGTATTTGTTGATGAGGAGAGGAGTCCACCAGGCCTTCTGGCTAGGAGGACCTGTGTGTGAATTGCCCCCATCAGGAGTCTTGCGCCCAGATTTGTCTGCTGCACATCCATTAGGCCGTTCCTGAACATCACAAAGGGTCTCTATTGGATGAGATGTGGGGAGTGTGGAGGTCATTGGAGTGCAGGAACCTCATTGTCCAGTGGTGAGATGATTGGAGCTCTGTGATTGGTGCGTTATCCTGCTGGAAGGAGCCATCAGAAGATGGGGACACTGCAGTCATGAAGGGGTGGACATGGTCAGCAATAATACTCAGGTAGGCCGTGGTGCTCAATTGGTACTAAGGGGCCCAAAGTGTGCCCATCCCCCACACCACCAGCCTGAACCGGTGATACAAGGCAGGATGGATCCATGCGCCAAATTCTGACCCCACCATCTGAATGTTGCAGCTGAAATCCAGACTCATCAGACCAGGCAACGTTTTTCCAATCTTTATTGTCTAGTTTTGGTGATCCTGTGCCAATTGTAGCCTCAGTTTCCGGTTCTTAGCTGACAGGAGTGGCACCCGGAGTGGTCTTCTGCTGCTGTAGCCCATGTGCTTCAAGGTTGGATGTGTTGTGCATTCAGAGATGGTATTCTGCATACCTTGGGTGTAACGAGTGGTTATTTGAGTTACTGTTGTCTATAATCTGGAACCAGTCTGCCCATTCTCCTCTGACATCAAGGCATTTTCCTCCATACAACCTCCGCTCATTGGATATTTTCTCTTTTTCCCACCATTCTCTGTAAACCCAAGAGATGGTTGTGTGTGAAAATCCCAGAAATACTCAGACCAGCCCGTCTGGCACCAACAACCATGCCACGTTGAAAGTCACTTAAATCCCCTTTCTTCCCCATTCTGATGCTTGGTTTGAAATTCAGCAAGTCGTCTTCACCACGTCTAGATGCCTAAATGCATTGAGTTGCTGCCATGTGACTGCATGATTAGCAATTTGTGTTTCCAAGCAATTTAAAAGGGGTACCTAATAAAGGCATGACGTTCTAAAAACCAAACAAATGAAAAGACCTTTATGACGGAGTGAATATCCGGGGACTGTGACTATAAACTCATAAGATAAAACTCCCGAGCGTCTCGGTTCTCAGGCAATCAATATGCTCACTATTGATTCGTACTACCAATCCCTGATCACAGCCACAGCAGTCATATGGTCCCTGATCACCACCACACCAGTCATATAGTCCCTAATCACCGCCACACCAGTAATATTGTCCCTGATCACCGCCACACAAGTCATATTGTTCCTAATCACCGCCACACCAGTCATTTAGTCCCTAATCACCATCACACCAGTCATATAGTCCCTAATTACAATCACACCAGACATATTGTCCCTAATCACCACCACACCAGTCATATTGTCCCAAATCACCGCCACACCCGTCATATTGTCCCTAATCACCACCACAGCAGTCATATAGTCCCTAATCACCATCACACCAGACATATTGTCCCTGATCACTGCCACACCAGTCATATTGTCCCTGATCAGCACCACACCAGTCATATTGTCCCTGATCAGCACCACACCAGTCATATTGTCCCTGATCACCGCCAAACTAGTCATATTGTCCCTGATCACCGCCAAACCAGTCATATTGTCCCTGATCACCGCCACACCAGTCATTTAGTCCCTAATCACCATCACACCAGTCATTGTCCCTAATCACCGCCACACCAGTCATTGTCCCTAATCACCGCCACATCAGTCATTGTCCCTAATCACCATCACATCAGTCATATAGTCCCTAATCACCACCACAGCAGTCATATAGTCCCTAATCACCATCACACCAGTCATATAGTCCCTAATCACCGCCACACCAGTCATATTGTCCCTGATCACCGCCACACCAGTCATATTGTTCCTAATCACCGCCACACCAGTCATTTAGTCCCTAATCACCATCACACCAGTCATATAGTCCCTAATTACAATCACATCAGACATATTGTCCCTAATCACCACCACACCAGTCATATAGTCCCTAATCACCGCCACACCCGTCATATTGTCCCTAATCACCACCACAGCAGTCATATAGTCCCTAATCACCATCACACCAGACATATTGTCCCTGATCACTGCCACACCAGTCATATTGTCCCTGATCAGCACCACACCAGTCATATTGTCCCTGATCACCGCCAAACTAGTCATATTGTCCCTGATCACCGCCAAACCAGTCATATTGTCCTTGATCACCGCCACACCAGTCTCATTGTCCCTGATCACCGCCACACCAGTCATATTGTCCCTAATCACCGCCACACCAGTCATTGTCCCTAATCACCGCCACACCAGTCATTGTCCCTAATCACCGCCACATCAGTCATTGTCCCTAATCACCATCACATCAGTCATATTGTCCCTAATCACCACCCAACCAGTCATTGTCCCTGATCACCACCAAACCAGTCACAGTCCCTAATCACTGCCAAACCAGTCATATTGTCCCGGATCACCGCCACACAAGTAATATTGTCCCTGATCACTGCCAAACCAGTCATATTGTCCCTAATCACCGCCACACCAGTCATATTGTCCCTGATCACCGCCACACCAATCATATTGTGCCTGATCATCGCCACACAAGTTATATTGTCCCTGATCACCGCCACACCAGTCCTATGGTCCCTGATCACCGCCACACCAGTCCTATGGTCCCTGATCACCGCCACACCAATCATATTGTCCCTGATCACCGCTACACCAGTTATATTGTCCCTGATCACCGCCACACCAGTCATATTGTCCCTGATCACCGCCACACCAGTCATATTGTCCCTGATCACCGCCACACCAGTCATATTGTCCCTAATCACCACCAGAGCAGTCATATTGTCCCTAATCACCATCACACCAGACATATTGTCCCTTATCACCACCACACCAGTCATATAGTCCCTAATCACCATCACAGTCATATAGTCCCTAATAACCATCACACCAGACATATTGTCCCTAATCACCGCCACACCAGTCATATTGTTCCTAATCCCCGCCACACCAGTCATATAGTCCCTAATCACCGCCACACCAGTCATATAGTCCCTAATCACCGCCACACCAGTGATATTGTCCCTAATCACCACCACAGCAGTCATATAGTCCCTAATCACCACCACACCAGTCACATTGTCCCTAATCACCGCCACACCAGTCACATTGTCCTTGATCACCGCCACACCAGTCATATTGTCCCTGATCACCGCCACACCAGTCATATAGTCCCTAATCCCCATCACACCAGACATATTGTCCCTAATCACCACCACTCCAGTCATATTGTCCCTGATCACTGCCACACCAGTCATATTGTCCCTGATCACCACCACACCAGTTATATTGTCCCTGATGACCGCCAAACCAGTCATATTGTCCCTGATCACCGCCACACCAGTCATATTGTCCCTGATCACCGCCACACCAGTCATATTGTCCCTGATCACCGCCACACCAGTCATATTGTCCCTAATCACCACCACACCAGTCATTGTCCCTAATCACCGCCACATCAGTCATTGTCCCTAATCACCATCACATCAGTCATATTGTCCCTAATCACTGCCAAACCAGTCACAGTCCCTAATCACTGCCAAACCAGTCATATTGTCCCTGATCACTGCCAAACCATTCATATTGTCCCTAATCACCGCCACACCAGTCATTGTCCCTAATCACCGCCACATCAGTCATTGTCCCTAATCACCATCACATCAGTCATATTGTCCCTAATCACCACCAAACCAGTCACAGTCCCTAATCACCACCCAACCAGTCATATTGTCCCTGATCACCACCAAACCAGTCACAGTCCCTAATCACTGCCAAACCAGTCATATTGTCCCTGATCACTGGCAAACCATTCATATTGTCCCTAATCATCGCCACACCAGTTATATTGTCCCCGATCACCGCCACACCAGTCATATTGTCCCTGATCACCGCCACACCAATCATATTGTCCCTGATCACCGCCACACCAATCATATTGTCCCTGATCACCGCCAAACTAGTGATATTGTCCCTGATCACCGCCACACCAGTCATATAGTCCCTGATCACCGACACACCAGTCATATTGTCCCTGATCACCACCACACCAATCATATTGTCCCTAATCACCAAGTATGCAAAATCTTAAAGGCACATAAAATGGTAGTCTAAAATGGGGTCCCTCTGTCACATCAGAGTCCCCCATTCATATTGGAGTCCTCACAAGAGTCCTCCATGCTCACCTTTTAAAATCAGGGTCCTCAGTATCCACCCACCTTTACATCAGTCCTCATTCCCCCACTTTTACAACAAAGTCCTCATCCTCCTCTTACACATCAAAGTCCTTGATCGGCCCACCTGCGCCACGGAAACACATGGTGCTGTGCAAAAATATGGAACACAGCCCAAACCCGAAAGGCTCAGCGGGCACCCCAAGGTGCGATGGTACCCTGGCTGAGAAACACTGAAATAGACTAAAGCATAATCTTTGTGTTTGCCATTCTGCTTTAATTGCAAACTCCGCAGGCCGCCTCTCATACTTTGATGCCACCAGTGGTACATCTGCTGGAGTCTCCTAGTGATACAAAATCCCCCTCACTAATCCGCAGGACGTCAGGATAATCCAAAATAAGGAACCAGTCTTCCTGGAAACGGCATGGGTTAATCTGGCGTTTTTTCTTCCTCGTTTCACATGTCGCAGTTATCAACCTCCTCTGCACATTAATCTTTAAAAGCCAAAGTAAATGATATGTGTGCAGCCCATATTCACTATTTACAATGAGCGCTCAAAGTGGAAACCAGAGAGAAGAGCGGGCAGACATACCTTTCCCTGCAGCCTGAAAAGAAATGTTTGCTTTTTTTTTTTTTTTTTAACGGAGAAATGGGCAAATGTCGGAATAACTTGGGCAGGAGGCGAGAATGAGCCTTCTCCCTCCCTCTGCCTCTCTCCAGCAGCAAACGCCTCTGTAGTCGAGCAAAATCCATCAGCCTAACCCCCTTCCAAAATAAAAGCCGCCTGAGCAGACATACCCGCCGCCCTCACATCCCCGACCACAGCTCATGTGAACAGCAACATAGGAGACTTTCTCCAGCTCCATCGCTGCACTGCAAGCATCAGACTGGAGAATGTTTCACAAGATAATCCCCTTCCTCGCACAAGAGGCTTAGATGTGTGGTCAGGGGACATGCCATATGGGCACAGCCAGTACATGGCAGGTTCATATATAGTGAGATCTACCAATCTGGTGTAAGGAGATACGATCCATGAACAATACCTAATACACAAACGTCAAGAAGTGCAAACAATACAGTAGATAAAGTTGACAAATATTAAACCTTTTGACAGTTATTGTCCAGCCTCGTTTCCAAGTGGTGTCGTGATTTCAAGGGTTGGCAAACTCCGAGGTCTTTTTCTATGTTCTTAGGCCTCATTCACAGGGGTCATACTATAGCGTATATCCGCCCTCACAATTTCCACTCACCTGCTCGCATTTAGGGAGTGGAAATAAGCTGAGGGCGAGTGTGGACAGGGCCGGCGGTAATGAGCGCCGCCACACACTTTGCAGGCTGCTTAATTTATAGCCAGTATTGCCCCCCCCTGGCCCCGCCAAGGCAGTGCGGCATTTAAAGGAATACTGTACAGCCGCCCCTCTCCACCTCCCTCCTGCATGTTTCCTCGACAGTCCTCGGCAAGGCAGTCCCAAGTGGGCGGGCTCAAACCCTCTGTCCGCCCACCCTCAGTTTGCACCGATGCCTGATCCGCGTCCAGCAACACCAGGAGAATGACAGTGTGCTGGGGGTGGACTGGAAGCAGTACATGCGCTGGGAAGGGGAGGGGGATTGAAAGCATAGAGGTGCTGGATTGAGGGGGGTGTAATTGGAGGCTAAAGTATGATAGATTGGGGAGGGAGGGGTGGTATCGGAGGCATAGGTATAATAGATTGTGGGGAAGGGGAGGTGGAGGCATAGGTACAATAGATTGGGGGGAGGGGAGGTGGAATTGGAGATGTAGGTATGATGCATTGGGCGGAGGAATTGGGGGGTGGAGTTAGAGGCATAGGTATGACAGATTTATTTTTTTTTGGGGGGGGGGGGTGTTGATGGAATTGGCTATTGATGTAAAGCACTTTTCCTTTTATTGTCATATCATGAGATAATTTATGAGGGTGTGTTTAGGGGTGGAATTAGGGGCGGGGAAGGGTAGGGGTTGGATGGGCAACTGGTGGCAAGCGACTCTTAAGGCCTGGACAGTAGCTCAGGACTTGAGATTTTGAACCCTGGCATGTGCCATTGTAAGGGCCAGGTTTACCCGCACAGGAATGCACAGGTGGTGTGTATTCCTGTGCAAGCAATCGCACTGACGTCAATTGAGGCACAGCACCTGCATAAACACAGCCGTTGCTTCCAATTGAACATCCATGTGGGTGCACAGCCCCAAACAAACACTCTCTGCGCTCCTGAACAGACATTAACAGACCTGAACAGACAGGTCTGGAAGCAGCGGCTCTGTCGGCGTGGACGCCATGTCCTAACGGACATCAATAGGACTGCTTGGAGAGGGCCTGTGTATCCCCGTGTGGGTCAGTGTTGCCAACCTCCTGCAGCGTTTTTTACTGGCAAAACATGGGACATTTACTGGCGGAGCACTTTTTTTTTTTTTTCTTTTTTTTTTACTGACAACCTGAAAAATAACTGGACTCCTATTAAAAACTAAGACAAGATATTTAAACACAACATGGAAACACTGACAATACCCATATCAAGTAGTTTGCCCTGTTTACACTTAAAAAGTCAGCACAGCACGACAAATTATCAGACCTTGATATCTATAGACAGTTATAAAAATCACAGATTTTTACAAACTGTCAGTAAATTTACTGGCAGTTGGCAACACTGGTGTGGGTAAACATGGCCCTCACACAGGTGTACACTGTAGTACGCCCCAAGTGATGGAGGCCTTCTACCAGCATCAAGCTTCATTCACCATCATAAGAACAAAGCTAACAGAATTCTCTGTTGGGCCCTTTGTGGAAGACAACCAACAAAACACATATCCAACTTCAAGATGAACTAACAATTTACCAAAACCACCATTTAATGCAGCGACTTCCTAAAAAAATAATTAAATGTATTTTTACTTGTTTACTTTACAGTGGATATAAGTACCCAAATCTGTCTTTAGCCTGCTAACACCCCCCTACACATCACAAGGGGGGGGTTGGGGGGTGTCAGAATTAAAAGCCAATTAGTGTTTTCAGCATGCACATGTGCTGACGGGAAGAGCCGAGTTATGACTTATGTGTGTTTTGCTTCCTCCTCATTGTCTTAAAGGAAAACTAAAGTCTAATAATAATAATAATAATAAACTGTGAGCAGGCAAAAGAGATGTGCAATGACTTATCTGCAATAAAATAAACTTACCTGCCTGCCCACAGTCTTCTGTAGAATGAGCTGAGCTATCATTCAACAGCTAGCAGAGTAGAGTAACCATCAGGACCTCCAGATGTTAGAGAGAGATCCATGAGGATCGTTTAAGGATCCCAAAATATACCTTTGGAACAGACAGCCATGGTCTGACAGACAGACATGGCAGAAGAGACTGCTTGCATACAGAATAAGGCATCCTACTCAAAAACTTGCCTAGGTGATGGCCATGTGGAAGGCAACCCCGTGAGAGAGAGTAGACAGAGAACCCAGAGAGGTTCAAAAGGCGGTTTCTGGATTATCAACAGAACCAGGTTAAGCTCTCACAAAGTCAATGGGAACATAAATGGGCAGGAATGTGAGTGACACTCTGTATGAGGATTTTCACTGAGTGAGAAGTGAGAGGCAAGTGGTCTTGGCAAACAACAGCCAGGAATAAGATTTGACCATTGATGGTCCTCAAGGCCAGATGCTGAAACTGATCAGACTAGAAAGAAAAGACCGGATTCATCTCATGGGAGTTTTTCTTGGCATGGAATTTATTGCCTAGTACCATAAGAAATAAGACTCCCAGGTACGAAGGCAGAGTTTGTGAGAAGTTGATTTCTTAGCTTTCAAGAGTGTAGGGGGTAAGTAAATTAGGTAGGCCCAAATCCTTCAGAACATAGGATTCAACAGATAGGCCATTAAAGCCAGCAACTGAGAAGGTGGTAAACCAGTTCATAAAACAGAAGATCTAGAGGATTTGGGAAGGCCTGTGAAGATCCAAGTACGCCTAGGGCGGGATGCCCTCCATATCAATATTGTGGAGCAGGCAAGTAAGGAGTCTCAGAGAAGGAAAAGTATAGGTTAGATTCAAACGATCCTACGCAGTCAACCTGGGCATCTTTTGCAAAGGCTCATGGAACCCTGGACTGTTGTTGAGCCTGGAAGCCAGAAGATCAGTATCCAATGCCCTAGTGCCAGTGAAATAACACAATGGTGTAGCACTTCCAAGGTGTTATTTTTATGGTACCCTTGGGACCCCACCACCAGGGGGCACATCACCAGAAGCTCCTAGTGCCTCCCAGCCCCTGGGCAGGCAAACATAATCCATTTCTACCAGAAAGGCATCAGAACTTCAGGAGAATCCTTCCTTCAACCGAGGACAAGCCTGGTAAACTAGGACAGAATGAATCAACCCAGGAAGAAAAGGATCCCATCCAACATTCTCATCCCATTCCTAACCGGCACCCCCATTCAACAACAGTTACCAGCTTTCTTCCTCCCAGAATTGATACTACACTTCATCCTAGTCAAACGGCAGAGATATGTCCCATATGCTTAAGCTAACATTAATTTCATTCATTCAGAACCAATTAGAAGCAGAACAAACATGAAAGGGCTATTGCAAGGTGCTACTCTTGGACAGGACGTTGGTCATAGTATAAAACACATTGTCTCAAAACATATTATTAAATATAATTGACCAAAAAAAAAATGCTTCAAATTTCTACAAAATCAGAGCATAAATTATTGACTTGGTAATTAGTGATCTGGGGGAATAGGATGATAAATTAGCAGTCTGACAAATGTCTTGACACTATGGATTTACAGCAGTGGTCTCCAAACTGTGGCCTAGTGGGCTGGATATGGCTCTTTCCTTGCCTTTATCTGGTCCTTGGGGCGCCATTCTTCCCCACTGACACCAACGATGGGGCACCATTCCTCCCATTGGCACCAACTATGAGGGAACAATTTCTCCCATTGGCACCAACTATGGGGCACCATTCATGGGGCACCATTCCTCCCACCGACACCAACTACGGGGCACCATTCCTCCCACCGACACCAACTATGGGGCACCATTCCTCCCACTGACACCAAAGATGGGGCACCATTCCTCTCACTGACACCAAAGATGGGGCACCATTCCTCCCACTGACACCAACGATGGGGAATTATTCCTTCCCTTAATGCCAGCAATGAGCCAACTATTCTTCCAATACCAATGATGGTATATTTACTATTTACTCCCATTGTTGCTGGGGCATTTTCACAGGGAAGACCGTAAACTGCCCCTTTATTAGAAAGTTTTGAAACCCCTGATTTACAAGAATAATAATTTTTCATGCTACATTTGTTACCAGAGGGATAAAAATACAATGTTTAAAAGGCAGCCGGAATCGAAGATAAACATAAGCAGAGAACGTCTTCCATCGATAGAAAAAGCTCATTAGTGATAACTTTTAGACGCAAGGTGCCAGCTGTTCTTTTTAAAGCATATTGGCTATCCAGCTCCTGGGACTTGTCCAATGCAATGTTAACTAGACAGAATTATATTTGATTCCAAAAGGAACTGAACACTGTGGTAAATAAATTGCAGAACATAAAAACATTTATCAACAATTCTGATCTGTGCCAAGCAGAGCGACCTCAGACTAGACTGCCCTTGGGGCTTGCGGTGACCAATGAAATGAGGGGAGACATGGCTACAGCATACAAATTATTATTATTATTACACGGGATTTAGGATTTAGGCTGGCCATACAGTATACCAATTTTCTTGTTCAACTTTCCTTTAGATTTACCAAAACCATATAGAGGCGATCCAGTCCCCTAGTTGCAAACATCCGACTTATAAATGACTCCCACTTACAAACGGAGGGAGACAACAGGAAGTGAGAGGAAATCTCCCCCTAGGAAGGGAAATTCCCTCCTGTAAGAGTTATTATGGGAAAAAGGTGTCTCCACTGATGCTTTATCACCAATCCTTGTTTCCACAACCCAAAATTTTCAAAATCCAATTATCATTGGGACAGGAATTGAGGTGAAATCTTCTGAGCAGAAACATAGACAGCAAAACAAACATTACAGGGGTGTAAACTCTTCCCTATGCTATCCAAAAAGCTTGAAAATATTTTTTTTTGGCTGAAGCAACAGTTAAAAAAATGTTACCACTTCCCCACTTACAAACAAATTAAACTTAAGAACACAATCTTGTTTGTAACCCAGGTACCCCGCCTGTAATATGAGCTCCAACCTAAACCCTTTCAATTTGTATGCAATCATACATTATAGAATTTTCTTATTCTATTTCCTTTAGACTTACATTCAACTATGTATTGCAAGGGCCGGCCTGATTGCATGCACATTGAAAGGGTTTAGGTTGGAGCTCCAATTATATGGTTTTGGTAAATCTAAATTAAAGTTGAACAAGAAAATAGTATAATGTATGGCCAGCCTTATATAGCGCCAACAGTTGGCGCAGCGCCTTACAACACGACGGCACACAGTACAATTTAATACAGGAGGAATCAGAACTCTATTTTGTATGGGGGATATACACACAGGAGGCCAAACTATATTTCTGATGAATTTTGGGTATTTTTATGGCATCTGCAGTGTGACCAGGGGGGGGGGGGGGGGGGGGGGGG
>BLSH010386403.1:709841-724598 GCA_018402905.1 Glandirana rugosa | reverse complement strand
TCTTCTGCCGAACAAAAAAAAAAAAAACACACAAAAGCTTGGAGAGTGACTGTCGCCACCATTCTGCCTCCTGGTACACAGTGACAGCATGCAATCCTGTGTACTGCCATCACGTGAGATTACAGAACGCACTACGCAGCTTTTAGCGGCTTTGCTTAGAGATGGTAAAAAGCTTCCACCTGACTGTAAATTCTGCGTGACGATTACAGATTCAGGCCAGGGCCAGAATACGGCTCTGCCAATAGAGACGAGCCCCCCATCTGCATAATTATACACAACAGACGTGACACTCTGCACATAATTAGAGGTTCGAAAACACACAAAAAAAAAAAAAACAAGCCGTCTTCTCCGCTCGGTGGGTCGGCTAATGAATGCGCAAGGAGGAGAGAGTCCTTGGGGTAACCTAGCAACAAGCGGAGATGGTTATCTGTCTCGCAGGCTGATCCTGTGACTGGCAATCATTTCAAATTACGGCTCCGACAGCACAGTCCCCTCCACCGCCACAGCAACACATCCCCTGGTACGCAGGCACCAAAACAAAGCCTGTACTTACCCAGCGATGTCTGGATCATGGTCCCGGATTTCTGCACTTCGTCGAATTTGGCGAAAATGACATTCAATCTGTAAACAGAAAGAGAAGCATGAGAGAGTCAGGAGAGAATGGATGGCAAAGATCGCAGCTCCCCTTGCCAAGCGCACAGCTCCCTCTACACTCCGCACTACGAATATCTGCTCTGGATTTTCTGAGCGGGCAGCAGCACACGGCACACTTTTCAGGAGGATAATGCCATCCGCCAGAACTCCGTTATTCCTTGGCTGCCGCCGACAAAGGGAAATAAAGCTGATTTTCCTTGCTCCGCTAATTCCGGAACGTCTCCATCCGCCCCGCTCAAAGTGATTTATAAACAGAGAAGTCTCAACAATGAGATGCTGTGACACTGGAGGAGGCAGCGATCCAGATTAGCAGGACGGCGTCACACACAGCTCTGCAAGGAGCTGCAAATTACACCAGGCTCGTTAAAGGGGAACCGGCACCGAAAATCACATCGGTTCCAGGATACGGGATTCTTGGCTACTCTGATCGCTGATCTGCACCAGTGGTTCTCAACCGCAGTCCTCAAGTACCCCCCAACAGGCCATGTTTGCAGGTTTTCCTTTATCTTGCACAGGTGCTTTAAATCAGAGTCAATGGCTTGGTATAATTGGACAGCTATTTTATCTAAGAGAAATTCCCAAAACATGGCCTGTTGGGGGTACTTGAGGACCGAGGTTGAGAACCACTGATCTACAGAACGACTCTCGCTGAACCTGCCACCTGCAGTCTATGGTCAATGGCTGTGTATACCGCTACTAAAACTACAATTAGGGTTGCACCGATACCATGTTTTATCGCCAATATTGAGAACCAATACTTTTAGTCAAGTACTCACTGATGCCGAGTACCAATACTTTGCTGTGCTATTTGAGTCAATACAAAATGAATGGGTGCAAATAGCACTGCAAAGAATCGCATGCGATTTCCCCCACCGCGTGTGTGTGAACCCCTATAGATAGGGAAGCGCCATCTTGTGGGCAGTTTATTAATAATGTTATAACTCATCTTAACCACTTCAGCCCCGGAAGGATTTCCCCCTTTAGGACCAGATTGCTTTTTGCGATTCAGCACTGCAACGCTTTAACTGACAATTGCATGGTCGTGCGACGTTGTACCCAAACTAAATTTGTGTCCTTTTTTTACCACAAATAGAGCTTTCTTTTGGTGGTATTTGATCCCCTCTGCGTCATTTCTGATCACCGCTATAAACAAAAAAAGAGTGTCAATTTTTTTTTAAAAAAAACATTTTTTCTTACTTTTTGCTAAAATACAAATCCTAAAAAAAAATTTTTTTTCATCGGTTTTGGACGATTTATATTCTTCCTCATATTTTTGGTAAAAAAAAAAAAACCGCAATCGGCCTTTACGGATTGGTTTGCGCAAAAGTTGCCGCGTTTACGAATGATGAGAATTAATTTCTGGGGTATTTTTTTTTTTTACTAGAAATAGCGACGATCTGCGATTTTTAGCGGTACTGCGATATTGCGGCGGACACGTCGGACCATTCTGACACTTTTGTGGAACTATTGGCATTTATACAGCGATCAGTTCTATAAAAATGCACTGATTACTGTGTAAATGCCATTGGCAATGAAGGCGTTAACCTGGAGGGGGCGCTCTAAGGGTTAAATGTGTTCCCTAGGCGTGTTCTAACTGTATGGGGGCTGGGCTGGCAGGGGGAGGGGAGTGATCACAGCCCTTCCCCTTCTATGAGAACGGAGATTCATGTTTACATACATGGACCTCCATTCTCTCACTGCGAGGGGCCATCGCGGATAGGCGGCGGAGATCGAGTCCGCCCTACTCGCTCCCTGGCCCCCCTGAAACACAGTGAGCGTGTGCACTCACAATACTCATTATTGCGGCCCCGTCAAGTGACGGCGTTTCGCAACAACGAACCACTTTGCCGCCGTCACGCTGCGGCGGGCGGTCCGCAAGTGGTTAACGCATTCTATGCATTAAAAGAGAACTATGGGTTTTCTTTTTTTTTTATTCATACTTACCTATATGGATGCTGCATCTGTCCCCTGGCGCCTCTACACTAAGAACTGTGCAATCAAACACAGCCAATCGCTCAGTTCTCACAGCTCCTTGAGCAGAGAGCAGATGACGGTCACTCACCGCTCTACCTCATTCACTGGAGCCCTGGGCTGTGGGGGGCAGGGGGGGTGGTTGCGGGAGCGGCCGGCTCAGGCTCTTAGCAGCTCACTGAGAGGCTGAGCCGGGTGTCAGTCCAGGGATCTAGGAGGATCCCAACTCCATGGTCCTGATCACGCGGAGCCTGGACCGACTCTGTGACTTCAGCCCACTCACTGCTGAAAACAGGTCACAGTACAAAATGAACTGCACTCCTGTGATCCATAGAAGTGCAGCCAAACAAGCTTTGCAGCAGTACACCCGCCCCCCCCCCCCCCCACCCAGTGATGTTGCACAAGAGTCTCGGCAGCCCGGGACTCTCCTTTCTCATTGGCTGAAACAGCAGTCAGGATGCCATCGGATCCCATTGTCAAAGTCAGTGAGTCAATGGGGGGGGGGGGGGGCAAGGCCGAACCACTGCTCTGTGTCTGAATGGACACACAAAGCAGTGGCTCGGCTCTCTTCCCCCCCATAGCAAGTTGCTTGCTGTGGGGCCACTCAGCAGGAGGGAGGTGCCAGGAGCGCTGGGGAGGGACCCGAGAAGAGGAGGACCTGGGCTGCTCTATGCAAAACCATTACACAGGGGAGGCAAGTATGACAGGTTGGTTATTTTTTTAAATGGAAAAAATGAGACTTTAGTATCACTTTAACCACTTCCCTCCCGGCCTTTAGACAAATGACGGCTGGGCGGTGGTTCAGTTAACCTGACTGGACGTCTATTGACGTCTTTCAGGATAACCCCCACGGGCGCACGATCGGTGGTTTTGTGTGTCAGCCTGACCCACCGCTATACCGATCTCGTTAAAGAGCTTCCATCGGAAGCTCTTTACCACGTGATCAGCCGTGATCAATCACAGCTGGTCACACTGTAAACAGGAAGAGCCGTTTATCAGCTTTTCCTCTACTCGCATCTGCATACGTGAGTAGAGGAGAGCCAATTGGCGGCTCTCCTGACAGGGGGTGTGTGCTCTGAATGTTTATTAGAGCAGCCCCCCCTAGGATCACCACCCAGGACCACTAGGGAGCCTGCCCAGGGACCTCCAGGGAGAGTCCACCCAGGACCACCAGGGAGATGACCAGGGAGCCCATCCTGACCACCAGGGAACCCATGCTAGACCACCAGGGAGTCCACCCTAGACCACCAGGTAAGGAGCACAATGCCCAACATGGATGGCACTCAGTGCCAATTTCAGAGGACACCCAGAACCACCAGAGAATGGACAACCTGCCAGTACAATCTGTCATTGCCACTCACCAGTGCCATTTACCAGTGCCCATATCCGTGCTGCCCATCAGCGTCCCTCAGTGCTGCCCATCAGCGTCCCTCAGTGCTGCCCATCAGCGTCCCTCAGTGCCGCCCATCAGCGTCCCTCAGTGCCGCCCATCAGCGTCCCTCAGTGCCGCCCATCAGCGTCCCTCAGTGCCGCCCATCAGCGTCCCTCAGTGCCGCCCATCAGCGTCCCTCAGTGCCGCTTGCCAGTGCTGCTTATCAGTGCTGCCTATCAGTGCCGCCTCATCTGTGCCAATCAGTGCAGCCTCATCAGTGCCCATCCGTGATTGAGAAACTGTACAAAGTTTTGTGACAGAATCAGAGAAAAACTTTTTTTCCAAAATTTCCGGTCTTTTTTTATTTGTAGCGCAAAAAATAAAATCCACAGAGGTCATCAAATACCACCAGAAGAAAGCTCTGTTTGTGGGAATAGAATGATAAAAATTAGAGGTCGACCAATACGGGTTTTTCTCTGGCCGATGCCAATATATAGAAATCGGGGCGGCCGATAGCCAGTGTATGATGCCGATTTTTTTTGGGACGATTTTTTCTTTTTCCCTTCATCTCATGAAATCTAACAGTTAAGTAATAAGAAGTTATACAGAAAATTACTTAAATTAAACATTCATTAAACAACACAACAAGCCTCCAATCAGGGCACTTGTATGTATAATTTTGATAAAAAAAAGCTATGCATCTTAAATATTAAATACACAAAAACAGGTAATCAAAACTTTTGGACGAAACTTTACTATTTAGTTTTTTTTTTTAATTCATTAAAGGGTATTTTTTCCCAAAAAAAATTGCGTTTGAAAGACCACTGCTCAAACACCGTGTGACAAAAAATATTGCAACAACCGCCATTTTATTCTCTAGGGTCTCTGCTACAAAAAAATATATGTTTGGATTTTTACTTGTAAGCAACAAATGTCAAAAAAGATTTATTCTTTAAATGGTTAAACTGAGCTCTTCTATACACGGAGTTCATTCCTTTGATAAGTAGAAACATTGTGTCTCTTTGCTTCTTTTATCAGCGAAGTTCTCAGACTTGGCAGGCTGCCTGGATTTTGTCTTTCTTGTTCTAGTAGGAGTGACTCAAGTCTTAGGGCTCCGCTCATGTGAAAGGGGCCTTAGAAAAAGGTTCCAGCACTACTTTGAGGCAACTTCAGGCAACTTGCATTGACTTCTATAAGTCCTTTGCAAGTCACGCTGAGTCGCCCCACCCAAGTCGAATCGCCCCTGTGTGAACTGGCCTAGTGCATTAATTAATCGGCCGATGTCAATTCATTAAAGAATGCCAAAAGTCAGCCGATATATTGGTCGACCGCTGATAAAAACGTTGTTTGCGTCGTAAGATCGCGCAATTGTCATTCAAAATGCGACAGCGCTGAAAGCTGAAAATTGGTCGGGCGAGAGAGGGGGGGGGGGGGATAAGTGCCCGGTATTGAAGTGGTTAAAGTACATATCTGCACAAATTCAACCATGCATATCCCCATCCCGCCAACGATAGAACACCACAGCCACTGGATTTGCTCACGGAGCTTGAGGAGAAGTTCCGGGGCCCCTGTGGGTATAGGGAGGAAGTGATGTCAGCTTGAGGGAGGACCTCTCCTCTAGCAGCCGTGGAGATCTATTCTCGGCAGGACGGGGACACTTTGCAGAGTTGGATTTGCGCAGATATGTACTTTAAAGTGGCTGAAAACCCTCACATATACCCAGTGAAGTGAACAGCATCAGATGATACAAAGGGATGGAACAAATCTCCCTACACAAGTCTTACATGTAGATCTGCTGTCTTCACCTGTATATATTCTTTAGAAAGCACTCTTCCTGTTAGGATATTTTCTCTTCCTGGTTAACACTGCAGTGAAGCCTGGGCACGCAGCCAAGACAGCTGATTGGAGGAAAGGTACACAACACACCCCCTTCTCCTCATAGGTAGAGATTTTCAGCTCGGTTTGTTGTATAGTTTAGGGCTCTGCTAATCTATAGCATCCTCCCCAACACAAAACTCTAGCTGCTTGCATCATATGTGATGGAGAACTTAGGCTGATATCAGAAGAACTGAAGAGGAGAAAGCTATGGGACACAGTGCTCTGAAGAGAGATAAGAAAACACTGCAGATCTATGTGCCCAGCTCAAACTTCATGAATCAGGTTTACATTCACTTTAAAGTGGTTGTCAACTCTTGACAATTACTTTACAGGCTTACCTGTAGGTTCCCTGTATATTTCCTAAACCTGTACGGTTTAGTAGATGTACGCTATACTGGCATGTGTCTACATCATTCGGAACATGCGCAGTGAAGAAACTGTCTCTGTGCCGTTTCTTCACTGTCAGCGTGCCGCGATTGGCGGCTCCCGCACGCAGGGAGTGACGTCACACAACTCTGGCCAGTCACAGCGCCAGAGTTCAGGGCCCCAGAAGGAAGAGGGGCAAAGATGGACGCTTCCTACTGTGGGGACAGCGTGGGTGTCGATGGCAGGTAAGTGGCACATAATAGGCTAGTATGCATTGCATACTAGCCTATTATGTTTCTACATTGCAGGTGAAAAAGAGGAAGTAAAACAGTCAGGGTTGACATCAGGGTTTACTTCCTCTTTAATGCGAGTTATAACATTTTTAATAAACTGCCCATAGATGGCACTTCCCCTTTCAATACTGGCTTCACACACACTTACAGGAGCGGTGGAGGATATCACATGCGATTATGACAGGAATCGCACCGCAATGCTGTTCAAATCGCATGCGATTCTTTGCGCTCATTCCTTTTGCATGGATGCAAATTGCAGCGCAAAGCATCAGGGAGCATTTTCACAAGCACCGATTCTGGTATCGGTGAATCTCTAAAAACGATACAAGAAAAGGTGAATCCGAATGCATCTTCGGATCTCTGCTCAGGCTACCCTTGCCCTATTCGGCAGATTCTGCTTAACAGTGCAGGCTGCAAGCGAGTCCATTGTAACTCAGAGCACACTGTAAAAGCATAGTAACCGCACACCATGCCAAGTCAAACAGTAGCAGCCTCAGTTCACTCCATCTAGGTCACACCACCAATGCGTTTCCCCCCACCTCCAGGGACTTAAAATCGAAGGAGGCAAAACTTTTTCCCCCCATTTTGGATAGAGCAAGGGAGGGTTATAACCTATCAGATTTATTTTATTTTTTTTTGCGCCATCTGCCTCCCATTGCAGAGATTTCCCTTCACTTCCTGTCCCATTGCCAAACAGGAAGTGGGGAAAAATCCCTCCAAATTAGGAGAATTCCTTGGGGACCCCCAGGTCACCAGGACTAGTGTCCCCATTGTAAGATGTCCTCTTTATTAGTTTTCTGGGGACAACCCAAAATGTAGGATTTTCTTTTACTTTTAATGATAATAGTAAACAGGACACATAGAAAGGGGGAATCTCCTAAATGGGGGGCACAGACAGCAATAAAAACTGACAGGGGGTGTAATCCCTCTCCACTCTATCCAAAACAATTCCGCCGCATTCTGCTTTTAATACTTTAATAAAATTTGTATTGAGATTTTATACCACATGCATTTAATTTTCATTAACTACTATATTTGTATATCTGGGCCTCTAGTCCCGCGGGGGGTTCTCTTTCCTTTTATTCTGTAAATATTTAGGATGATGGCCTCATTTTTCTACTGACTACACCTTAACTATAATAAATCCAAAAAAAGTTTTGCCTTTAGTTCTACTTTAATGCACCCAAAAAGGGGAAGCTCTGATTGTCTGTCCCCCCCCCACTCCACTGGCATGTTTTGTGGACAGGAAGCGGGTGGTTTTGAAAGATACCAGCTTTCACGCCAGGTGAACTGTGTCAGATGTAGCCCCCCATTCTCCCCCAAAGCCTTCTGGGTCACTTCACAGAGCGCAGTGCGCTTTATACATTCTCAGTGGAGAACTGGCTGTGACACCGCAAGGCTTCACTGCCGGTTTCCCTTAGTCAAGATGGCGGTGCCAGCATCCCAATTGAAAAATCGGCTTGGGTGAGGACACTGCAGGATCCCAGGACAGGTAAGTATCCTAATATTAAAAGTCAGCAACTACAGTATTTATAGCTGCTGACTCTTTTTTTTGGGGGGGGGGGGGGGGGAACCTGTAGCTCTTAAGACCCGGGAGACAGGGTGAAACGCGTTGGTATGGACAGAGCGAGCTGAGGCTGCTACTACCAGTCTGACAACATGACTTGGCATAATGTGCGGCTACTGGAATGTTTTTATGCTTCTACAAAATACAAAAAAAAAAACATTGCGCACTTTCCAAAAACCTAGATTTGGCTCAATTCACATTAGTGCATCTCCAAAGTCGTGCGATTTCTAGAGAGACTTTGGAGCGCGCCTTTGATCCAACTTTACATTCTCTGGACCAAAGTTGCACCAAAGTAATGCCAGCATTGTTTCAAAGTTGCTGTGACTTTAAGTCCAAAAGTCGCATGACAAGTCGCACAAGTGTAAATGGAGCCTTAAGAAAAAAAAATCAATATGATTATCAGCTGTACTGCCATTACTGAACTCCCATAAACACACAGCTCTGGGTGAATCTGAGATCTGCAACTTGGAAGGTGTGTTACTGTCTATGGAAGTCTCAGACCCCCTAGACTGAGATGATGGGGTCAAAAATGGACTTGCACCCCTACATATAATCACCAAAGTCCGGCTGGTGAAGATTTAAAAAACACATGTATTAAACCACTGCTAACAATGTAAACTGGTCATACTAATCTCCAACATGATGGAAAACCATTCTTTGGCAGGGCGCCATTAAAGTGCATCTAAAGCCCATTATTTTTATATTTCCACATTTTTACAAAATAGAATGGTTAGAATCTTGGCCATGTTATTGCTGCTGTCGTATTTTTCTCTGCTGGAGAGATTCGCTCACCTTATTCCTCCTGGTGATCAGCACCTTCCCAACAGAGAGTGGGTGAAAAATCCAGAATTTTGACTTCTCACCCCAACAGCAGGTGGGAGAAATCCTTCAATTGGGGACAATTGTTCCTGTGATATTTGTTTAATGAAGAATTCCAGAGATGGGTAAGTTTATAGTTACATTGTTCCAGCTTGGACCAAAGGAACAATGTATATACTAGTGGTGCACCGAACGGAAATTTTGGTGCCGAAACCGAAAATGCACTTAGCTGAAAGCCGAAAACTAAACTGAAAATTACATTTTTAAAAAAAATATTTATATTTTTATATACAATTGTCATATGCAGCCTACCTGTGCCTGGGCACTGACAAGTGGCACTGATTGGAACCACTGATTGGTGCCATTGGTTGGCATTGACAGGTGGCACTGGCAGGTGGCACTGGTTGGCACTGAAATGTGGCACTGGGTGGCACTGGCAGGTGGCACTGACAGGTAGCACTGGATGGCATTAACAAGTGGCATTGGATGGCACTGGCAGGTGGAACTGGGCGGCACTAACTGGCACTGGCAGGCGGCAATGGATGACACTGACAGGTGGCACTGATTGGCACTGGCAGGTGGCACTGGACGGCTCTGATAGAATTGATGAGACAATTACGGTAACATTGCACAGATAGCGCGGCTCTTACAAGACACTCTGTACATGAAACGGTCATGTAATTACACTGCAAGCAGAGAGAGAGAGACGCAAGCTGTCAGATCTTGGCTCTGATGTCAGAGGTGGGCAGGACCGAATAGCTAACAACCGCCCAGCTCCTATCCCATTGGCTGGTGTTTGTTAGCAGTTCGGTCCCACCCACCTCCGACATAGGGCCAAAAAAGTGTAAATACAGTTTCATGCACAGAGAGGCTTCAATGTTAATCACATTGTACAAAGTGCGGCATGTACAATGTTAATCTTTTCATCTCCTGCATAACACGCCAGACGGACACCGCCCCCTTTTAATATCTTTATTTGTTTTTCGTCCAAATCCAAAAACACGATAATAATGACGATAATTTTCGGCTGCCGAAATTTCGGTGCATCCCTAGTATATACCATATCTGGCAGATGCCTTTGGAAGCTGGAAATTACTGAAGACACGGGTACTACACCGCCACTCCAGTCATCTCCTCTTGCTCCTGAGTGCCACGCTGAGCAGCTGCACCACTGCTTACAGAATGAGGTTCTCCGTTCGGCAGGAGCGCCATTTAGAGAACGCTTTGCTTTGTATAAATGAATGTAAAGTGGCCTCTGAATGGACAGGGTGGAAAGACCGTGTGTGATGATGTCATGCTCTCCATCTCATCCAATCAGAGATCACTTTGCAATCAGAGAATTCCAATCACTCTCTAAATGGTGCCAAAGCCAGGTGGCCTACCTCCTGTGTTAAGCGCAGCCCAGGACACAGAAATGGAGATCACTGGAGTAGCAGTGCAGCAGGGATGTCCACTTCAGTGATTTCCAGCGACCCCCCCCCCCCCAACCACCACTCCTCTCCCATATTTGGAATGTCTCTTTTCGGGGAAGGGGGGGGGGCATGTACCCGTCTTTGCCACATACCCACTCCCAGTCGGATCGCCACAGAGATCGGCAAAGAATTGGGTTGGGTGAGGACATGCTGGATCCTGGGACCGGTAAATGTGTGTTTTCTTAAAAGCCAGCAGCTACAGTATTTGAAAGACTGGGTTCAGGTGGTAAGTAAAATGGGGGCTCTGGGGGGCTGCTGCTGAACAGGAGGTTTTTCACCTTAATGCATAGAATGTATTAAGGCGAAAAACCTCAAGGGTTTACAACCCCTTTAACCGCTTGCGACTGCCTCATAGGCAGTCTGCCTATGTAAACAAGGCAGATTGCTGTTCTGTCAGTAGGAAAGGCATGGATCCTGTGTTTCTGTAAAGCAGGGACATGGATCTACGCCTTCCTCTAGTAAAAGCCCCCCAACCCACACTAGTAAAGCACTAGTCGGGCACACAGTAAACCCTTTGATCGCCTCTGATGTTAACACCTTCCCTGCCAGTGTCATTAGTACAGTGACAGTGCATATTTTTTAACACTGATCACTGTATTATTGTCACTAATCCCCAAAAAAGTGCCAGTTGGTTGCCCGTTTTGTCCATTGCAATATTGCAGCCCCGCTATAAGTCGCTGATCGCCGTCATTACTAGTAAAAAAAAAATATCCCATAGTTTGCAGATGCCCCTAGTGTGTAATCCCTTCCCTGCCAGTGTCATTTATACAGTGACAGTGCATATTTTTTAGTACTGATCACTGTATTGGTGTCACTGGTCCCCACTTAGTGTTCGATTTGTTCGCCGCAATGTCAGAATCCCGACTAAAAAAATAAATAAACAATCGCTGATCGCCGCCATTACTAGTAAAAACATATTAAAAAGGCCATAAATCTATCCCATAGTTTGTAGACACTATAACTTCTGCTCAAATATATCAATATACAGAATTTTCAATATGAAAATGATAAACACTCCAATTCATCCCCAATTCACATGCATGAAATTCATAACGTGCAATTCATAAAAATCTGTGTAATAAATAAAATTAAAAAAAATTAGGGACGCTCTGATATCTTTTCTTTTTTTTTTTTTTATAGACAACTACGAGTACCGATACTTTCAGTAGAGTACTCACTGATACCGAAGTACTGATACTTTGCGGTGCGATTTGCGTCCACACAAAATGAATGGGCTCAAATCCCACTGCAAAGAACCGCATGCAATTTGAAAAGGAGTGCAGTGCGATTCCTGTCCGAATTGCATTCAGTTTTTCCGCTGCGCTCGTGGGAGCCCAGGCCTGTCAGTGATTTCAGCCCGGGTTCACACAGGAGCGCTGCGGGAAACCGCATGTCGTTCGGACGGGAATTGCACTGCACTCCCATTCAGATTGCACGCTGAGCCTCTGCAGCACGATTAGTGCCGATTGTGAAAAGAATGGGGTGCATGCAGTTGGTCATGCGCCTTTGAGGTTTTAAATCATATGACAAAATCGCACAAGTGTGAATAGAGCCCTAAGTTACACACACACACAGAATATAAAGGGTCAGCCTCCTCGGGCCCTCATATTACAGAGCAGATGGTAAATCCTCTGGTGACCCCACATTTACATTATTGGAGATCCATCAGGAGGGGTCAGGGATAAGTATTAGCAGACGATGCTGCAGTAAATATGGAGTTTTCCATACTGTATCCATACATAGAGGTGGCTGCTCCTGAAACAACCAATAGAGTTCTATGGCAGTGTACAATGTTTTGCTTCATTAATTGTGCGTTTTAGATGGATCATGGAGACTTGTTAGCAGTATCAGGTGCGAGAGCCGACACCTACCTGCAGCACAGGGAATCACAGATGGAGAGGTGTTGGGCTCCATTCACACCAATGGAATTTTGCTTTTTTTTGCAGAAATGCAGGACATTATTTTTAACATGGGTTCCTATGCAACATGTTCACATCAATACATTTTTGTGCCTCTGCGTTTTTGGTAAGGGTCAGGGACACCGACCGCCTACCGTATATTTACAGCTGCAC
Source organism: Glandirana rugosa (assembly GCA_018402905.1). Taxonomy (NCBI): domain Eukaryota; kingdom Metazoa; phylum Chordata; class Amphibia; order Anura; family Ranidae; genus Glandirana; species Glandirana rugosa. The sequence goes on along the minus strand of BLSH010386403.1, from coordinate 712,134 downwards.
TGTGGCAGGGTTGCGCGAATCGCCATATATAAACGGCAGCTCGCACTTGCGCAGCTAGCAGGACTCTAGCGCACTCTGCAGGAGTGTGGCCGCGGCTTGGGCAGACCATCTCCGCCGGCGAGCCGCGATTGCCTGGCAGAGAGGAAGAATGGGAACCGCCAAAATAAACACGTCGGTTCCCCACTCTGTCAGGCGGCATTTAAAAGATCTACTGATCCCTGTCACTGGGATCAGTTAGATCTCTTATGCCCCTGGCAGCCCAGCCACCAGTTAGAACACGACTAGTGAACACAGTTAATTTTGATGTTTTTCTTGGATAGCATAGGGAAGAGTTAACACCACTGTTTGTGTTGCCGTCTGTGCCCCGTTCAGATTTCACCTCATTTTCTGTCGCTGTGACAATTGGATTTTAAAAATTTTGGGTTGCCGTGGAAACAAGGATTGGTGATAACTCTAAGACACCATTTTCCCATGATAACTCTAAGACCCCTTTTCACACGGAAGCGATTTACAGGCGTTATTTAGCTAAAAATAGTGCCTCTCTATTAAACTCAGTGTGTCCTTCCACACTGGGGCGGAAAGCTTGCAGGAGAGGAAACAAACTCCTGCAAGCAGCATTTTTGGGGCGGTGCGGGAGCGATTTATACATCGGTCCTACACCGCCCCTGCCCATTGAAATGAATGGGCGGAGCTTCCGAATCGGCTGTACAACGCTCCAGAAGCGCAGAGTGCCAGCGCTTTTAACCCCTTTGTAATCCCTTCTTAGGGGTTAAAAGCGCCCCGCAGCCGCCAGGACAGCGGCGCCAATTAGCAGTGTTTTACCGCTGATGCTCGGGCGGCCCCAGTGTGAAAGGGCTCTTACAGGAATGAATTTCCTTTCCTGTTATTTTCCTCCGTCAGTAACTGAGTCGTATGCAAGTCGGATGTTTGTAACTCGGGGACTGTATGTACTGGGATCAAGTGCATTTTTGATGCGTTTTATTGCGCACAGTACAATTCTGTGCAGGAAAAATGCAGCAAGTTCTACTTTTTTTTTTTTTTTCTGGAAGCGGAACGCACTGGAACTGCAAGCACTTGTGTGAACTATTCCACTGAAAAACAAGTAACCTACTTTCTATGCATTTTGGATGGCAAAAAAAAAAAAAAACCACTGGAACGCATGCGGCGTGAACCAGCCCTAAAAAAAAAAATAAGTTCACCTTTCTGAACATGTTACACCCATTGGTAGAATGTAATATGTTCAGTATCAGACACCTCCCCTTCCCCCCCCCCCACCCTTTGTGGCAGCGACCAAAGGACCTTTTCCTCATACCCGCTGCCACAATTCAAAGACTGTGGCGGCCATGCAGGGCTCCGCCCTTAAGGCCACATCATTGATTCACAGATCTGTGAATCAATTAACTACAAGTACCGACAGCCTTTGCGATGTACGGGCCAGGCAGCTGACACTGACAGGTCTGCAGGAGACCTACATGGCACCAGCAATCTGCTGATCGCTGGTGCAATGCTTTCCATACTCCAAAAACTAAAAACAGTAAATGCACATTTTTTTTACCTGCAAAAAAAATGTGCATTTATTATTTTTTGGTAAAAGGTGAGCGCATCCTTTAAAGAAACATTAAACGTGGAGTATTTAAAGACTTCAGTATTCGGCTTCCTTCAAACTGGCAATTGTGGGCATGCAGCAGATTTCCAGCGGCAGGTATTTGCAGATTCTTGCGTCTGGGATCACGCGTGCATGTGAATAGCGGCAGAAGCTGCTAAGGATTAGAAATTTTTTTACAAAAGGATGGGATTTTTATGGTGCTACATAGATCACAGACAATGAAATCTAAATGTAAAAAATGGATTTTTTGTATAACTTACCGTAAAATCCTTTTCTCTGAGTTCACTGACAGACGCAGCATTCTTATGACACATGGGTTATGCTCATCCTACTAGGAGTAGACTAGGCAAAAACAAACAAAAGCGTAGGTTGGCCCCTCCCAGGGGGCCGTCCTCACCTCAGCATATAATCCCCCTGCTCTGCATAGCACATCAGTTTTCTTTTGCCTAGTGCAAGGAGTAGACCTGGTTCCCTTTGGGATCTGCGGTCTCCTGAAGATTCATCTGATGAAGACTGCTATCAAGAAGCTGGCTGGTGGTATTGAGGATATCTCGAATCCAAATCTTTCCCCAGTCCGGCCGACACTATGCGAACGCCCTTCGGGGTGCCCACCGCATAGCGCCCGTTCCGTGCGGGCGGCCAGTGGCTAAAACCCACTAGAGCCCAGTGACTAGGTACGCCTGTCCA
>BLSH010386403.1:696689-709831 GCA_018402905.1 Glandirana rugosa | reverse complement strand
GCTTTTTTGAAGAAGACTGAACTGCGCTGTCCGGGGACAGACGCGGCGTTGAGTGCGGCAAATCCGAGGCCCTCTTTTCATGAAAATGGAGGGCACTTTAGGAATTACTAAAGTAGGTTGGCACCCGGTTTGTCTGCGAGAGGGACTTTCCCTTCCAGACGGTCACGAAAGAAACTTCGGACTAGCGGGTTGGTTCTAGCCTCGGTATCGTGGGCAGACTATTGCTAACTTTTTTTGTCTGTAAAAACTGTTATATCCTTCCTCCAGGTTTCGTCGGACTGTATACATCGCCTCGGGGAGGAGGTTTACAACACGGGCGAAGGATTTCACGGGAGGTAAAAGTACTTTTCTCCCGGAGCCTAAACGGCGTGAGTTGCGGCGCAGACAGGGGCCTGTCGCGTCAAGTCAGAAGAAGTTTTTTCGGGCATCCAGCTCATCAGGGAAAGGCTGCAAGACCGGAAAAGCTTTCGCAGGACACAGTAAAAGGCCCAGGCAGCATAAGTCGGAAATAGCAAAGGATAAATCCGCCTCCGCATGATGGGTTGCCCCACCCACTTCACGGGTGGGGGGCCGGTTACTGGGGTTTGCAGACAGATGGGCTGCCCGCATCACCGATCGGTGGGTCCTGGAGGTGGTGTCTTCCGGGTACAGGATAGAATTCAGCTCTCTGCCCCCAGAAAGATTCCTCCCCTCAAACCTGAGGCTCACGCAGGAACGCCACCAGGCGCTTCTAGGCGCTGTCCGAGCTCTCGCCGAACAGGGGGTGATCATACCGGTGCCCAGGATGGAGAGATTTCACGGATTTTATTCAAACCTTTTTGTGGTACCCAAAAAGGGCGGGGTCAGACCAGTTTTGGATCTAAGACAGTGTTGCCAACCTACCAGATTGAAATTTACTGGCACAACACCCAAAATTTACTGGCACAGCCAAGTTTTTACTGGCATTTTACAAAAGTTACAAAATTACAGTTTTCAGTGCAAATTTCAGTATTTAGTCTACAAGCAAGTACACTGTGCAGATAGAAATGTGATTTAAGGTAGATAGCAAGGTAAAAAAACATATTTCTCTTATTTTCAATATAATAAGGGCAGATTATTTAGTCCATCAGTTTTGTCACCTATGTCAAATTGTAGAGATTTCCCCTTAATTTCTGTTCCATAACCACAACAGAACATGAGGTGAAATCCCTGGTAGTCACTAGGATCACTGGAATTTATGTCCCCACTTCTAAAGACTTTCTGTCTCCATCACCTCCTGTTTTTATCCCTCCAGTCTCCATCCCTCCATCACCCCTCATCTCCATCACACCATCCCCCCGTCTCCATCCCCCCATCACTTCCTGTCACCATCCCTCCATCTCCATCACACCATCCCCATCACCTCCTGTTTCCATTACACCATCCTTCCATTACCTCCTACCACTTATCCAGTGCACACTGCACTCATACAGTGCACACTGCACTCACCACTGTCACCAGGAGGGCTGCAGGGTCAGCCAGAGCAGGGAGGCAGCAGGAATCAGGAGGATCCATCCATCCAGAGCATCTGCTCCGGTCAGGTGCTGGCTGGCAGTGGTGTGGCAGGAAAATGCAGTAACCTCATTTGAGGGCGGATGGGCTGGGCACAGGCACTAGCTGGCAGCAGGAGGAGTGGACGTCCAACTCGTCTCAGGGTCAGGATCGGATCTTCTCGCTTGCCACTTGGGGATTTCCATAATTGCACATGCACAGCTGTGACCAGAGCCAATGGCCGCCGTTTTTACTGGCACTTTTCGGCTGCTACGGACTTTTACGGACACCCAAAAAACTGCCCTGTTTTTACTGGCTGTCCGTAAATTTACGGACGGTTGGCAACACTGATCTAAGAGCGTTGAATCGCTTCGTGGAGACGAAGAGATTCAGGATGGAATCCATCCGCTCGGTTCTGGTCGCCCTACGCCAACGGGAATTTCTGGCGTCCTTGGATATCAAGGACGCATATCTCCACGTTCCGATTTGTCTCAGTCATCAGCGTTTTCTGCGTTTCGCAGTGGGAGATCTGCATTACCAGTTTGTGGCGCTTCCCTTCGGGTTGGCCTCGTCTCCCCGGGTGTTCACCAAGGTGGTGGCCCTGATATTGGCGCTGCTGAGACAGAGAGGTATCGCGGTGGTAGCGTACCTCGACGATTTACTGCTGAGGGCAGAGTCGGCTACAGCTCTGGAGGAGAACGTGACAATCACGGTAGCCACGTTAGAGGAGTTCGGTTGGCTGATCAACCTACAAAAGTCATCATTGACTCCGACTTGCAGGCTGGAGTACCTGGGTCTGATTCTGGACACGGTACAAGCAAGGGTGTTTCTAACACCAGGCAAGCTACTGACTCTTCAGACAGCAGTGCTAACCCGGTTGTCACGCCAGTGGTTCTTACGGTTCTGTATGCGAGTATTGGGTCTCATGGTGTCGACATTCGAAGCGGTGCCTTATGCCCAGAGTCATATCCGACTCCTACAGAGGACAATTCTGTCTCAGTGGGACAAGTCTCCCCTATCCCTAGACAGACGGATCAGGTTGGATCAGCAGGCTCGAGGGTCGCTAGTAGGATGAGCATAACCCATGTGTCATAAGAATGCTGCGTCTGTCAGTGAACGGAAGAGAAAAAAGTTTTTATTGTACACATGTTAAAAAAAATATTTTATGAAGAGTAACAAATTCTCTTTGTGAACCAAAAAGTGTAGCGCTAAAAAAACCACCGTATATATTACAATGTAACACTATAGTGAATAACAACCGAAATAAAGTCCAAAATAAAGAAAAATGTGTTCAATCCGATCAAGACATCCGAAACATTAATCATATATCTTCAAAGATTGTAGAAACATTGCATCATGTGTTGTACACCACCAACAAAAGTGTAAAAGGTACTCTTACCAGCGATAAGAGGAAATGCGCGTGTAGTTAATCCCACATAGACATCCTCTAGGCTCCTGTGTGGCTCCAATCCCACCGTCTGTTGAGAACTCCCCGGCGGTCCACAGCCAGGATATCAAACTCCAAAATGGATACAGCAATCTGTTAGGTGATTCAACCTCCGACCAGGAACTCCTGCAAGTCTCCAGCTAGGTCTCAAAATCCGACACCACCATGCAACAGTATGCCTCAATATAAAAAAGGAGTCTCCATAGCGTAATACTGTATCGGCAAATTAATTTATTAAAAGGTATCACACTTACATTTTAAAAGTGTCAATCAGGCAGTAAGGAATTCCATAAAAACGGTGGTTGAATCACCTAACAGATTGCTGTATCCATTTTGGAGTTTGATATCCTGGCTGTGGACCGCCGGGGAGTCTTGATCGGATTGAACACATTTTTCTTTATTTTGGACTTTATTTCGGTTGTTATTCACTATAGTGTTACATTGTAATATATACGGTGTTTTTTTAGCGCTACACTTTTTGGTTCACATTTCTGCACAAACTGGAAGTTTTGTTGTGTTAGCTGCTTTAGTTTTCCTTTTTTCCTCTTTTTTCACCATTTCAGGATAGCGCAATATTTTTTATAATTTTTTTAACAAATTCTCTTTACTTGTTACTTTTCTTATTCGATATAGATAAACCATTTATAGACGTTTGTCGGAGGTGTGACGTCAATGCGCGCATGCGCAACGGCACTGGCACGTCCGCAATCAGCCAGCCTGGTCTAATGACGGCTGATTGGAGTTACCTCTTATAGGGGACTCCGGTGAGCAGTTCGCTCACGGCACCCTATATTGGGGACAAAGCTGTAGGCAGTCGGAGTGCTCTGAAATAGGTGAGGTGAAGTTTTTCAAGAGGGGGGTGTCTGCATTTGTGAAATTTTAATACAAACATGCAAGCGCCTTCAGCGTCTTTGTAATTAGACTACATTTGTTATCTCCTTGGTCTACCAGGTCTCTTGGGGCATTGAGATATACCCGGTTTCTACCCCATCCAAGAATTTTCTGGTTGTAGCGCTAGGTTTTGACCCACACTTGATGGTCTCACTGGAGCATTTGTTGGAACCCATTGTCCAGTTCGAGGGAAGGTTGGTGAACTGGTTATAAACGTCTTTAAACATTTTTTTCATTTATGAGTATTGTCAAGTTGTGGCATCTATATCTGAGTCATTATACTTAGACGCTTTCATTTGTGTCTCTATTATAACTCAAGGTCATCTCTCTCTCTCCACCCCCCGTTTTTCCTTGCCATTTCTCAGCTCTATATACATCCAATAGCGGTTGTGTCCCCCTCCCGTTTTCATCCCATATATGTGTTACACAGTGGACATACGCAGTTTTCTTTCTGCTCCTTTTTTTTTTTTTCTTCTTTTAGTATTGTGCATCAAGTGTGTTATTTTGTTTTCAGATAACATCTCCTCGTACTACCTCACGGGACTATTAGAATACCATATTATTCATATATTGAGGTCTACTGCCTCCATTTGAGACCCAAGGTGATCATTTCCACTTCCTGACCCTACAATATTATACACAATCCCGTTGTTCTCCTTCTCGGTAATATAAACAAGGAGATTTAATTTATTATTCTTTGCCTTTGATAGAGATATCTTGCCTTTGCCACATACAGTTAAGCAATGATTGCTTTAGCCCCTCCCTTGCTAGGCCCCCTCCTCGCTCACTGGATCGCTGGGCTGTGGAGGGGGCGGGAGCTGCCAGCTCAGGCTCTCAGCGGCTCTCTGCTAGGCCCCCTCCTCGCTCACTCAAGCACTGGGCTGTGGAGGGGGCGGCCAGCTCAGGCTCTCAGCAGCTCCCTGCTCTGCCCCCTCCTTGCTCACTGGAGCGCTGGGCTTTGGAGGGGGTGGGAGCAGCCGGCTCAGGCTCTCAGCGGCTCACTGAGAGGTTGAGCTGAGTGTCAGTCCAGGGATCTTGGTGGATCCTGACTCTTTGGTCATGTATATATCCATGGTCGTGATGACGCCGAGCCTGGACAGACACTCTGACATCCGCAGAGAGCAGACTTCAGCCCACTGTCTGATGAAAACGGGTCACAGGAGTGCAAAACAAACTGCACGACTGTGATCCATAGGAGAAGTACAGCCAAACGAGCACTGGCTGTACTTCTCCTTTAAGAGCTTCATCTACTATAGCTATTGTCTTACATATCTGTGCACTTTTTACTTATTGAAACTATGTATGAGGTTCCCTTGAAATTCTGGCCGCGGCCATTGTTTCTGTGGGCATCAGAAGCTGGCACCTGCACACACTTCCTCGATATTGTACATCTGGCTACCCAGCATGCACCTCCAGTCCTCACGCCTGCGCAGTGATGACACCGCGGCACACGTTAACAGGTTGCCATAGCAGCGAGTCCCTTACTGAAAAATGGCAGCTAATTTCGCCTGTAAAGGTGTCAATTCAGATTCTGAAAAAATGCGATGCCAGAAGGGGAGGATGCCACCGATATCCCTGGAATCACCGGGACATGCTTTATGACACAGATTATCACAGCAGACTGGGCCTGAAAGTAATATTAACCACTTTCCGACTGCAATAAATATATATACGTGGTGGTTTGCAAGTGGTTTACTGGGATTATAGCTGAAGATATCAGCAATACCCTGGTATCGTTTTTACAGCCGGTGGCGGCTTTCTCATTAAACCGGTCCGAGCGGCACAAGAATGCTTTCCGAAGCAGCAGGAGATGTCCCCTCCCGACGCTTGCCGGTGTTTCTCGGGCTTACCGTTTGATCTAGGTCAGTGCCAGTTAGTGTTTGAGTCGGGGTCAAAGGTCCTCCTCTTCTTGGGTCCCTCTTCGGTGCTTTGGTTCCCTCCCTCCTGTTGAGTGCCCCCACAGCAAGCAGTTTGCTATGGGGGCACCCGAGCCAAGTCACAGCTCCCTGTATCCATTCAGAACAGAGCTTAAGCATGGCCCCTCCCCCTCTCTCCCCTGATTGGCTAACTGACTTTGATTGACAGCAGCGGGAGCCAATGGCGCCGCTGCTGTGTCTCAGCCAATCAGGAGAGGGAGTTTCGAACGGCCGAGACACTCAAGGACATAGCTGGACAGAGATCGGGTTCAGGAAAGTATTAGAGGGGCTGAGAGGGGCTGCTGCACACAGAAGGCTATTTATCTTAATGCATAGAATGCACCTTCTGCCTTTACATCTCCTTTAGGCATTAGCATTTGTTTTAGGCATGAATGGGTTAAGACAGACATAAAAATGTTGCTGACTGAGGAGAAAATAAATCAGCAAACGCAAAGCAGAGGAGAGAAGCGGGAAAGATGAGAACTCACCGAGATTGGGGAAGCCCTTTCTTGCTGAGGTCAGCGCGAACGCGTTCTCCCACGTGTCTGTAGATTTCCACCAGGCAATTTATTGCTGCATCCCGCACCTGCAGGGGAGACGCACAGAGCGAACAAACATTACCACGTGTTCTGTGCATGGGAGGAAAACACAATGCAGCCTGGCTGGCCCCGGGCTCAGGGACTCGTCATTCCTCTCCGGACCGCCAAAGATACACGAGACGGATATCAAAGTAACAAGTTACAAAAAGGGAGAAAAGTTTAACCCAAACTTAACACAAGTAGTCTTATCTATAAATTCTCCGAATTCATTCCAAGGGAAAACGATACCATATATTAACTCGCTGCCAGATCCTTACCACAGACAGGGCTGCTTACAATGATCAGCTTTTCTTCATCAAGGGTCGGTTCACACCATAGAAAAAACACAGCCCGGATACCTTTCTGCATTCATGTTTTTATGCGTTTTTGCGTGCCAGTGCATTTTTTTCCCCTTTATTTTTCTTAACCTTAACCACTTGACCTCCGGAAGATTTACCCCCCCCCACATGACCAGGCCATTTTTTGCGATTTGGCACTACGTTACTTTGACCCCTTTCACACTTGTGCAAATTGTCCTGCATTTTGGGACTGTAAAGTCGCATGACAAGTCGTTCTCCATTATTTCCAATGAGCACCGTTCATAGCTGTACGCCTTCAAGTCCTGCCGACTTCAAAGTAGTCCCTGCATTACTTTGATCCAACTTTGATGCAACTTGAAGTCCATAGTCTTCAATGTTAAACCCTCAAAGTCGCATGTGATTTCTGTACGACTTTGTAATATGTTTTCATTGTGCCAAAGCTGCAACAAAGTTGGATCAAAGTCGTACTGATCCGAAATCCCGTCAAAATCGCGGCAAAAAATTTGCGGTAATATCGGGTCACACAAGTGTGAAAGGGGCCTTTAACTGAATTGCGCAGTCATGCAACACTGTACATAAATGCAATTGATGTCCTTTTTTTTCACCCACAAAAAGAGCTTTCTTTTGGTGGTATTTGATCACCTCTGGGTTTATTTTTTTGCTCTATAAACAAAAAAAGAGCGACAATTTTGGAAAAAAAAAAATATATATTTTTTTACTTTCTGCTCTAAAACACGTCCAATAAAAAAAAAAAAAAAACACAAATTCCTCCATGAATTTAGGCCAATACGTATTCTGATACATGTTTTTGATAAAAAAAAAAAGAAAATAAAAAAATCCCAATAAGCATATATTGATTGATTTGCCCAAAAGTTATTGCGTCTACAAACTATGGTATATATACAGTTTTTTTATACTAGTAATGGAGATTATCAGCGATATCAGGACTGTGATATTGCGGCGGACAATCTGACACGAATACAGTGATCAGAGCTGAAAATATGCACTGTCACTGTACTAATGACACTGGCTGGGAAGGGGGGTTAAACATCTAGGGGCGATCAAAGAGTTAAAGGTGTGCCTAGCCAGTGTTTTTGTGTACTGTGCGTGTGGTGCTTTTACTAAGGGATGTGCTTTGTAGGGAAACAAAATCCAGCACTTCCCTGCTGACAGGGCAGAGCTCTGTATTGTTTGCATAGGCAGAGCTCTGTTCTGTCGTTCTCCTTGCTGATCGGCGGGTGCCAGTGGACATCTATTGGCCGGCACCCGCAGATTGGCTTCTTCTGTGACTAATCATAACAGAAGCAGCGTACCCCCTATCAGGAAATGCCAGATCATGTACTAGGTATGTATAAAAAAAACACAGGTAAAAACAATTATTTTACCTGCCAAGTCATGTGATCTCCCCACCATTGCTGCTCACTTAAAGCGGTAGTAAACCCATCCACTTGCCAGAAATGTAACAACCCCATTGGTTGTGCTCTAAACCAAACTGTCAAACCATCCAATGGCTGGTGTCATAGCTGATCACATGTGCAGAATCATGGCAGTTGTAGATTAAACAGAGGCCAAGATGGCTGCTTCCTTGGCTGAAAAGGATAGGAGGGTTTACTACCACTTTAAGGAGAACACCACCACTTTTCAGAGTCTGTAATCCAGCAGATTACATTCCCTAGACCCAGCTCATGTCTTCTCTCTATAGACTTCTCTCCATCCTGTCAGGTATCGGTCGCTCTCACCTCAATCCTGATTTTAGCTTTTCAGCAGTTTGCGGGTGAACGCCATTTAATAAGGGATTTCAGGTCATAACAATGGCTGCGTTCAACGCTGCGACATCAACCAGGTTGCCCCGTCTAGTGTGGGTTCTTCAGGGGTGTCACCGCAAAAATGCCTAAAACTGACCAAATGTTAACAATCCAGCCAGTTGTGGCTGCCCCCAAATGTTAACAATCCAGCCATCCCCCTAATCATGTGCCCAGCCCCTAATCTACATGCAGGGCGCCAAACGCATGGATTTCTATTTTTTTTTTTTTTAGAAGCACAATTAGAGCCTGACTCTCTAATTGGCTTAAAAAAAGGGTGGGCTCGGGGTGCAGAGCACTGCGCCCACCCCTGCTGTGTGACAATAGCGAATTAATTATAAATAAGCGTAGTACAGCGCCACTAGGGTATAATTAAATCAGAAAACAGTCCCTATATTCAGAAGGGTAGGTAGAGAGGGATAGCCGCAGTGATGAAGGTGTCAGATCTTAACACTTAGTGCCGTAGTGCTTCTACAGTATCCACCACCGAGTGCACCAGCCTCTCACCTCACCACTTCCACCTCACAGAGGTCACAGAACCAATCGCTAAGGATTCCTAGAGTCCTGATGTCGCTCAACCGGTCTCCTCAGTAATCACGAACGGCAGCCCATGGCATGTGCAGACAAAAAAAAAAGAACAAAAAAGGGGAAACCTAGTGCTCTCTGTTTCATATATTTATTTAAAAAAGCGTATAAAATCCAAACAACTCAGATGATATAGCACTCATGACCGAGTGCTGGCGTGTAAGCATCCAAACAAGCGTCCTTGTCAATCAAAGATGGCCACGGGTGAGGTCACTGTTAGCTCCTCCCCCATCACCCGTGGCCATCTTTGATTGACAAGGATGCTTGTTTTGATGCTTACACGCCAGCACTCGATCATGAGTGCTATATCATCTGAGTTGTTTGGCTTTTATATACTTTTTTAAATAAATATATATCACATGGAGCACTAGGTTTCCCCTTTTTTGTTCTTATGTGTCTGCACATGCCATGGGCTGCTGTTCGTGATTAACGAGGAGACCGGTTGAGCGACATCAGGACTCTAGGAATCCTTAGCGATTGGCTCTGTGACCTCTGTGAGGTGGAAGTGGTGAGGTGAGAGGCTGGTGCACTCGGTGGTGGATACTGTAGAAGCACTACGGCACTAAGTGTTAAGATCTGACACCTTCATCACTGCGGCTATCCCTCTCTACCTACCCTTCTGAATATATGGACTGTTTTCTGATTTAATGATACCTTAGTGGCGCTGTACTACGTTTATTTATAATTACCTAGATTTTAGAGAATTTCCTTTTAGTGTATAGCTGCCTGTTATAAGTTACTAAGTTAATAAGTGGTCAGTGCTGAATATTTCTGCTATTCTAATAGTGAATTAATATTCGCTATTGTCTTCCCATTTATCCTCCCGGCCAATCAGGAAGCGGGTCCTGAGACCCCATTGGCCTGGGAGTCCAAAGACCCGATTGGCCAGGAGGAAAAGGGACGGCCGGGACTGGGAGGGGTGAAGCCGCCCCCATAGCATCAGATCCCTCTTCTCTTACACTGTACACAGCTTTTGTGTTGCCGACTCGGTCTAGGAGCCGGGGAGATAGTGGGATTCCTGTGTTCCAGGAGAAGCAAAAACTGAAGGAATCCCACACCCCGAAGGTGAGTATTGTACTGCTGCTGGATTCTCTTGTTTGCCATTATTGGACAGCTTTGCAATTGCCCCAAAGGGGGGGGGGGTTTAGTGTGGGGTGGCGAGCTGGAGCGAAGGGGGGGGGGGGGATCCTGAGGTCAGGTCTGTCTGCCCCCCCCCCACCGATGGAGCACCAGCTGCCACTGAATCCCGTGGGGGTGAATCAAGGCTGCCACAGGTTTTATTGTGCAGTATTACAATTTGGGCACCGTGCCCGCCTGCTGCTGGCATCCTAACAACCGATGTCATCATCGGTCAATAGTGAGCATGTTGGATGCCTGCACAGCATTTGTTTGTTGGGTGAGGGAGAGAAACTGAGGGATAAGAGAAATGCTGGAATATTAGTCAATGCCACAGTGCAAAAGATATATTTGCACTGTAGAGAAAAATCCCCTCTAACGTTGGATGTCTATTGCTTTGGTTTTTTACATTTTAGAATGGGATGCCTCGAGATCGTGCATAAAGTATACAGGGTGCCCTAACTGACAAAAGGTTAAGGGACCCTGCATTGCCCGCCTGCCGACCGTATAACTTACATACACGCCAGCAAGGTGGCTCTCCTGTGTCAGATCACATACCAGCTACGTGTATCCAACACTTCCCGGGCAGTGGGCGCGCACCTGCTTTTCTAGCGACCCAGCTGTGCTGTGATTGAACACAGCAGATGTCGACTGGCGGGTGCCGGCCAATGGATGATCGCTGGCACCTGACAACCGTCGGGAAGACACACAGGACAGAGCCATGCCTACGTAAACAAGGCAGAGCCCTGTCCTGTCAGCGGGCAAAGTAATGGATTTTCTTACCCCACAAAGCAGGGAATAAAATCCATTACTTCCCTTCATAAAATCCCCTCACATACAGTACACAAACACTGGCTAGGCACACAGTTAAAGTGGTTGTCAAGTCCGCCCCTCCCCAAAAAAAAACCCTGCAAAGCAAAGGCATAATGAGCTTTTATGCAGTGCATAATAGCTCATTATGAAATACTTACCTTGGAACGAAGCTGTTGCAGGGGTCTCGGCACACCGCTGTGACCGGCGACATGCTGTTTCCGGGTCCGTGGCTCCGTCCAATCACAAAGCGTGCTCCAGCGCTGTGATTGGCGGAGCCGCGCTGACGTCACTACCGCGCATGCACATGGGAGCCGTCATTTACAGAACGTCAACATTAGAAACGGCACCCTGGGCTACCCCGGGGCCAAGTCTACAGTGCGCATGTGCAGATGACATCGGCACATGCAGATACAGGGAATATCTCCTAAACCGTGCAGGTTTAGGAGATATTCCCAGGACCTACAGGTAAGCCTTATTATAGGCTTACCTGTAGTTTAAAGTGGTTGTCATGAGTTGACAACCACTTTAACCCTTTGATCGCCTAGATCAGTGATGGCGAACCTTGGCACCCCAGATGTTTTGGAACTACATTTACCATGATGCTCAACTACACTGCAAAGTGCATGAGCATCATGGGAAATGTAGTTCCAAAACATCTGGAGTGCCAAGGTTAGCATCACTGGCCTAGATGTTTAACTCCTTCCCAGCCAGTGTCATTAGTACAGTGACAGTGCATATTTTTATTACTGATCGCTGTATTAGAGTCACTGCTTCCCACAAAGTGTCAGACTGCCCGCCATAGTATCGCAGTAACGCTATAAGTTGCTGATCCTGCCCGCCGATTGTTCGGTACAGAGGCAGGACGGCGGTCTGCCTATGTAAACAAGGAAGATCAGGAAGTTCTCTCAGGAGGGAAGGCATGGATCCCGTGTTCCTGCAAAGCAGAGACTAGGATCCATGTCTTCCCCTAGTAAAAGCATCTCCCACACTGTAAAAAACAAAAACAAAAACAAAAAAAACACATTAGGCAAACATTTAACTCTTTGATTGTCCCTGATGTTAACTCCTTCCCAATCAGTGTCAGCACTGATCACTGTAATAGTGTCACTGGTTCCCACAGTGTCAAAAGTGAAATTTAATGTCCGATAGTCCACCGCAATATCGCAGTCCTGCTATAAGTAGCTGAATGCTGTTATTACTAGTAAAAGGATAAATAAAAATTCCAGTATATATACCACAGTTTGTAGACGCTATAGCTTGTTGCACAAACCAATTAATGTACACTTATTGGGATTTTTTTTTTTTTTTTGCCAAAAATATGTAGAAGAATATATATCGGTCTAAACTGATAAAGAAATTAGATTTTAAAAAAATATATATTGGATAGGTTTTATAGCAGAAAGTAAAAAATATATATATATATTTTTTTTTCAAAATTGTCGGTCTTTTTTTGTTTATAGTGCAAAAAATAGAAAAAAAATGCAGAGGTTATCAAATACCACCAAAAGAAATCTCTATTTGTGGGGGGGGGAGTACATAAACTTTGTTTGGGTGCAACGTCGCACGATCGCATAATTGTGATTTAAAGTAACGCAGTGCCGTTTAGCAAAAAATGGCCTGGTCATGAAGAGGGGTAAAATCTTCCGGAGGTCAAGTGCTTAAAAATGGTACATAAGAGAACCAAAGCGTGTACAATTGCAATAGTGTGAGATAAAACACAAATGTACCATAGCGCCATCTACTGGTTGCAAAGCAAATGCTGCATTTATGAGAACACGGTCATGAAATGGATCAGCGAATGCAATAATGCAGTATAAAATGCTAGAACTGAAACATAAATGCAGCCTTATTAAAAAAAAATAAAAATAAATAAAGGTAATTGATTATTTAGGAAAAACTGACAGAAAGGAAAGATAAACATTCCTATGCAAAGCAGCCAGATTGTATCTCCCAATTCCCATTCTGCAGTGAGAAGATATACAATGAATGCTGACCGGCTGTTAGGGGAAATAATTCCTAGTTCCTCCCCTGCAGTCCCATATAGGACGCTACATCTCCCAGCCGGGGGGGGGGGGGGGGGGGGGGGGGGGGGGGGGGGGGGGGGGGGGGGGGGGGGGGGGGGGGGGGGGGGGGGGGGGGGGGGGGGGGGGGGGGGGGGGGGGGGG
>BLSH010386403.1:680753-691779 GCA_018402905.1 Glandirana rugosa | reverse complement strand
CCCCCCCCCCCCCCCCGAACAACGGTTTTATTCCAAATTAATCCAGTAACTTCTCAAGGTGGGTGAACATGTACAATATAGTCTTTAGTCCCCAACCGCCCTCCCCACCGGAACCCGTGACACCATAGTACACTCAAGCCCCCTACCCCGTGGTTCTCCTGTAACCCCCTCCCTTAAAAACAACCCTGCCTTTTAAACACCTACCATCCCATATTCTTAGCAAAATCCTCCCTTGTAAAACTTATTTTGGCAACAAGCCCCCCCCCCCCCACCACCACCACCGAACTACAGAAGAGATTTCCTACATATCACCCAACTCCCACGTCTTGTGTCTCCCCTTCA
This sequence comes from Glandirana rugosa, assembly GCA_018402905.1. NCBI lineage: Eukaryota > Metazoa > Chordata > Amphibia > Anura > Ranidae > Glandirana > Glandirana rugosa. Next base: position 691,437 of record BLSH010386403.1, on the reverse strand, counting down.
CCATTTCTACAGACTATAAATATAACAGCACAGCTTTACCCAACCAATTCAGCACACAAAGTGTCAGACCAAAAAAAAAAAAAAAAACGATCGCTCACCTGGCTGAGCATTGAGATTTATTAAAAGAAAGGAGTTAGAGAATTGTACAATAAAAATTATACAAAAGCATCACAGGGAGTGACGGGCCTCACCTGACTGTTGGGGTCCCCGAGCAGGTTACATATATGAGGTACAAACTTACTCAGAGTCAGGCTGTTGGCGCCGTACCTGTGGACAGAACGGGAAATGATCATTTCTAGCTGTAGGAGGCAGGGTAATGAGAATACAGAAACGGGAAGGATACTCACATGTTAAGAGTCGCTATAAGGACGAGACAGACCCCTTCCCGGGTGCGGAAATTCTTGTGCTTGAAGCCTCCCAGCATCCGATCCCAGACATACTGAAAGGAGATACAAGTTCCACCATAAGAATATATCACAAGGATCACAGCACAGCCAGGCAATGTGCACAGGGTGTGTACGGGTCAGGACACAGATTATAAGTTATTGTAAAATCAATTTTTTATTTTTTATTTTTTTTTTTTTTTTTTTTAAATAACAAACATGTTATACTTAACTCCTCTGTGCAGTTGGTTTTGCGCAGAGCAGCCCGGATCCTCCTCTTCTCGGGTCCCTCGCCGGCTCTCCTGGCCCCTTCCTTCTTTCGAGTGCCCCCACAGCCCAGCAGCTTCCTATGGGGGCACCAGAGCAGAGCTGCAGCTCCGTGTGTCCATTCAGACACGGAGCTGCCATTTGGCCCCGACCCCTCTCCCCCCTGATTGGTTAAGGAAATTTGACAGCCTCGGAAGCCAATGGCGCCGCTGCTGTGTCTCTGCCATTCAGGGGGGAGAGTCCCGGAAGGCTGAGGGACTTATGGACACCGCTGAACAGCCTGGGCTCAGGTAAGCATTAGGGGGTGCTGGGGGGTGGGGGGCTGCTACACACAGGAGGCTTTTTATTTTAATGCATAGAATGCACCTTCTGCCATTTCAACTCATTTTAGGTAAATTGGGGGAGCACGGTCACCCACAGATTTCTGTTATCGCTAAGGCCCCTTTCACACCAGATCCGCCCGAGCGTCAGTGGTAAACCGCCGCTAATTTAGTGGCGCTTTACCGCTGTAATAGCAGCACTATGGCGCCGCTATCTGGGCGGCGGCAGGTCACTTCTAACCACCCCCACAAAGGGTCAAACGGGTTAAAAGTGCTCGACGCTCCCAGAGCAGTGCAGCCACTCCGGGAGCGCTGGCCATTCATTCCAATGTGCAGGGGCTGTGGAGGAAAACCGCTCCTTCACCAACCCAAAAATCATGCTTGCAGAAGTTTGTTTTTTCTCCCGCAAGCGCACAGCCCCAACCCACCCCAGTGTGAAAAGACGCACTAGATATAATGGAGAGTCGCTTTTTAGCTAAATAGCGCCTGTAAAGCACCCCAGTGTGAAAGGGGTCTTAGGGAGTTCTGTTGTGAAATTTGCAGACAAATTTCCCCTTGCTGGGGAGTTCTTGATGTTCTCATCTCCATAACAAAGGGCAAGTGTTGTGTAGTCTAGCAGGGGATAACTGGGCAGGGCAGACTACACTGCTTGGTATTTCAGGGCAGTAGAGGGAAAGCTGTCACTTCAAACAGGAAATAAGGGAGCTTACTGGATTTCTGGCAGATCAGCGGGTCTTTTTCTGTACTTGCAGCACTTTCTGGCCATGTATTACAGAGAATATGAATATGTTTTTGCTCAGGATGCATTTCAAAATTCGCAGTGATTTCTGTGTTCTTCCTGCTCCGCATTAAAATCACATGCAAACCGCTGCGGGTGCGTATGGTAAAATAACTAAAAGGCAAAAAACTTTTTTCGTTTTTTTTTTTTTGTTTACAAAAGATATTTTATTTTTTTCATTCTTTTTGGATAGGGTGGAGATGGATTAGAAACCCCCGCTGTCAGAGTCTGTTTACATTGTGATGGCAGTGATTGGACACAGCTGTCACGTGATCGGGAGGGCCAATAACACCGTCCATATCCCGATCTCTGCTCGGCCAAGTCCTGTGATCAGAATGATCACAGGATCGAGCTGCAGTACACCTTGTGGTCGTGCTGCGAGCGCTCGTTTTAAGGGACGTTCCTGAACGTCCACTGAGAACGGTGAGGCGCCCACCCTGCCGTATATGTACAGTGGCCGGGTGGTAGGTGGTTATAGCAAAGTTGCACCCAAAAGTGGAACTTCCGCTTTAAGGGAAGGTGACCCCCTGACATGCCACAATTGGCATGTCATTTTTTTTGGGGGGGGGGGGGGACCAGGGACCCTGTTTTCTCAGGGTCCCAGATCCACTTCCTCTCCTAGAGTCGCGGCTCCGGAAGGAAGTCATCGCCCCCTCACAGGTCCCAGAAGATAAGCCGGCCATTCACAAGGCGCAGCACGACTCGCACATGCGCAGCGCACGCCCGGCTTTGAAGCCAAAGCCGGGTGCCCACACTTGTGATGCTGGCACCGCCGAGGGGGCGGGTAGAAGAGCGAGCCCCCAGCGATCTCATCGCTGGAACGAGGGACATGTGAGTGTCCGATTGTTAAAAGTCAGCAGCTAACACTTTTTGTAGCTGCTGACTTTTACCTGGGTGGAACTCCGCTTTAAAGAGGAAGTAAACCCTGATGGGTTTTACTTCCTCTTAGTTCCCTGCAAAAGTAAAAGCATAATGGGCTAGTATGCACTGCATACTAGCCCATTATGTGCCACTTACCTGCAATCCAAAGCCCACGCTGTTCCCTGTGCAGGCCATGCCCATGTTTGCCCCTCTTCCTTCCGGGGCCATGGAATGCGGCTCTGTGACTGTGCGCGGGGGCCGCCAGTCACAGCACAGTGCTAGTGAAGAAACGGCACCGTGCATGCACCAATGATGTCGGCTCAAACGTATACAGTGAATATTTCCTAAACAGCGCACACTTAGGAGATATTCTCGGTACCTACAGGTAAGCCGCCTTATTATAAGTTTACCTGTAGGTTAAAGTGGTTGTAAACGGTTTACAACCACTTTAATTTGCATGGATTTCCTCTCAGTTCCTGTTTGGCTATGGGACAGGAAGTAAAGAAAAATCCCAATGGGAGACAGATGGTGAAAACAAACAAAAAAAATCTGACAGGGGTTATAACCCTCCTTTACTCTATCCAAAATGAAAAAAAAAAAAAAATGTGCCCATAGTTCTACTTTAGGTTCTCAAAATTGGTTGGAAAAACGCACTGCGATGTGATGTCATCATTTCTGGATTACTATAGCGGAGAGCCGATCAAAGCCAATCCAGGAATTATTTGGCTTGCCAACCAGCCGGCGGAAGCACCGGCTGGTCGCCAAGCAAACCACCAAAGATGGCGATTGGGGGGGGGGGCGTTCCCTCCCACTGCGTGTAAAAGCAGTCCAACGGATAGATGCTAAAATTGCTTTTACAAGAGAGCTAACCGCCAACCGTGAAAAAAAAAAAAAAAGGTATCAGCTGCATATAACCACAGAAAGTCAAGCGACTTACCGGTACGTCGCTGGGCAGGAAGAGGCTAATTAGCCTAGAGTTGCTGCTTATACTCAGCAGTGTGAATCTCTGGTCACGGCAAACACTTTCCTTTTATAACTGGGCGGCACAGTGGTTTAGTAGATAGCACTTTTGTCTGGCAGCAAAAGGGTCCCTGGTTCAAACCCTGACCACGACACTACATGCCTGGAGTTTGCATGCTCTCCCTGTGCCTGCGTGGGTTTCCTTTGGGTACTCCGGTTTCCTCCCACACAAATGCTGTGGGTGTGGGAGGAAATGCTGGAAGGTATATTAGATCCTGTCTAAATTGGCCCTAGTATGTATGCATGCATGCGAGTTAGGGACCTTAGACTGTAAGCTCCTTGAGGGTAGGGACTGATGTGAATGTACAATGTATATGTAAAGCGCTGCGTAAATTGACGGCGCTATACAAGTCCCTGAAATAAATATATCAGCAGCAATGTAATAGCAATACAAACGCTAGTTAGTTCTGGCAATACAATAATAAGATTACTTGAAAAATATTGTTGCATGTTGTGAGTGCTACCTGTCTGCTGGCCGTCTCTGTCCACAACTTCTCTTGGATTCCCAGCATGCTTTGCAGCTTCTCCTTTGCGGTTTACTTTAATTTTTTTTTTTTAAAAAACAACATACTTTGCAGCCGGCAAGCGGTAATTCCTGTACTGAAACCGACAGTCACCGCTCTCCACTCTAAGCAGACTGGGAACGGAGCGATTAGCGGTCACGTGATCGCTCATTTCTCGGGCTTGGAGCCGATGTGAACAGCTGCAGCATCAAACCGATGCCGTGACATAGAGGAGATTATGCTTTATTTTTTTAAATATCCAAAACTTCTCCTTTTATTTATTTTTAAGTTCAATCGTACAGAGCTGCGACTTGCTGTATGGAGATGTGGTCACAAAAATTTAAATTTGTCCCCGCAGCTCCTGGCAGGTAAAGCCATGAATGGAAGTTTCTCCCTCACCTAGAGAAACGGTCATGTGGCCTCCTGATTTGCAGATAGGCCTTTATTAGTAAACAATGAATAGCTCTGTACTCTTCTGTCACAGTACAACGCTACAGAATATGGCGTCTCTACAAAACATTACAAATATGGAAATTGCTCAGCACACAGAGGGAGACCGGACTTTCAGAATTACCTGTGGGCTGCATGACAGCTCCATTATCTTCAGCAGCAGGCTCTGATCTTGTTCTCGGACTGAATCTTTTGCATCACCTAATCGATCGATCAGATTTGGCAGGACTAGAGAGAGGGAATGAAGATGGAGACACGTTGAACATTGACCCGATACAATGTGTTATGATTTACATCCTGAATGTATTCCTGCAGCAAACCCTAAGGCTCGATTCACATCAATGCATTTTGCTTTTCAACGTTTTTGCAGTTCTTTTCCCAGTGTTTTACCACGATTTGCATTTTCGATTACAAAAAAAAAATTTTTTTTTTTTTTGGGGGGGGTTGGGGGATTTTGTTGCTAGGCAGATTTAAAAATGCATAACGCAAATCACAGTAATATCGCATCAAATCGCCCATTCAAATCTATTACATGCAAAATGCTGCATTTTGCAGGGAAAAAGTCCCCGGCCCTTTCCAAAAACGCAGAGGCATAGATGTGAATGTGTTCCATAGGAACCCATGTTAAAAAAAATTCCCTGCATTTCTGCAAAATGCATCAAAAAACGCATTCGCATGAATGGAGCCAAATAAACCAATCCACATTCACAGATGTTTCAGGAGTGAAAGGTGGTGGGATGCACCCCCCACCCACCCCGAGCCCCTCAAAATACGAAGATTGCTGACAGGAGTGATAGTGCTGACAGTCCATTTCCCACTGCTATCAATTAAAGTGGTTGTAACGGTTTGTTTTGTTTTTGTCAGTTTCTTTAAATCAAGGGGCCCCCACCCCCCCCCCCTCTCTTCTCCATGTGCCACCATAGGAAGGCGCTGGATCCAGAACAGCATTGTGTGTGTCTATTCACACACACAGAGCAGGTTGGCCCTGCCCCAATCAGTGATCACATAGTATCCAGCCACTCAACTTGGCTGGGCACAATGTCTCACGTCTCTCTGATAGTTGGGTACACAGTGATCACCCGACAGATTGGCCACCTGATGGCTATTAAACGGCACAGGGTAACTATAGGGCCACCGGTCCATCGTTGCTAAATGTACAATAATACACGAGTGGTTAAGGTAAGTGGGTGGAGCTATGCAAATGTGTCTAGTCTCTTTTTATAGCTGCCTGCTAAATTGTATTGTTGGTCAGCCTATATCAGTGCTTCTGTATAGACTGCAGACCCCTGAAGCATAATAGAATAGTTTACATGGCTCCGCCCATTATATTTAAATAAAAAACTTTATTCATGGCATTGTGGGAACAGTGATAACATGCACCGATACTGGTATTGGTGCCAACACCAAGCAGTTGCGCTAATATCGGTACTTGCCCAAATGCTCCCGATGCCAAAACCGACACTTTGCTGTGCGATTTGCTTCAATACAAAATGAATGGGTGCAAATTGCTCGGCAAAAGAATCATATGTGAATCAATACGAAATGAATAGGTGCAAATTGCTCGGCAAAAGAATCGTGTGTGATGCCTGTCCAAATCGCACGCAATTTCCCCTTACCGCTCCTGTCTGAGTACAGAAAGGGGTTAAAGCGCCATCTAGTGGGCAGTTTAAAAAATGTTAGAACTCTCAGTACACGGCTGCTGGAGGTGCTCAGCCCCAAGCTGACATCACTTCCGCCATATACCCATATGGTCCCGGAACTTCTCCTACAGCCTCCCTGATTTTCTATCATCGGCAGATCAGGACACCTATGTAGTATATTTTGCATGTGGCAGATATGTACGGTGATTTCTAGCATTTTTTTTAAACTGCCCACTGGATGGCGCTTTTCCCTTTCTATATATATATATATATATATATATATATATATATATATATATACACACACACACACACACACACACACACACACACACACACACAGACACACACACACACACAAAAGCGATGGAAGAGATTGCATGCTAATCACATAGGAATTGCACCGCTTTTCTGTTCAAATCGCATACAACTCTTTGCAGTGTGATTTGTACCATTTTTTTTTGTATTGACGCAAATCGCACCAGAAAGTATATTTGACCGAAACCATCAGTACTCGTAGAATAAAAAAACGGTAGCATGAGCAACGCTAATGTAGATACCTTCTAAGGAGGCAACGCAGCCAAAAAAATATATGTGGGTGAAGCCTGAGAGAGACTGTATATGTATATATTCACACATACAGTTGTGCTCATAAGTTTACATACCCTAGCAGAATTTATGATTTCTTGCTCATTTTTCAGAGAATATGAATGATAACACTAAAACATTTCTTTCACGCATGGTTGGTGTTTGGCTGAAGCCATTTATTATCAATCAACCGTGTTTACTCTTTTTATATCATAATGACAACAGAAACTACCCAAATGACCCTGATCAAAAGTTTACATACCCTGGTGATTTTGGCCTGATAACATGCACACAAGTTGACACAAAGGGGTTTGATTGGCTATTAAAGGTATCCATCCTCACCTGTGATCTGTTTGCTTGTAATTAGGGTGTGTGCATAAAAAGTCAATGAGTTTTTGGACTCCCGAGAGACCCTTGCATCTTTCATCCAGTGATCCACTGATGTTTCTGGATTCTGAGTCATGGGGAAAGCAAAAGAATTGTCAAAGGATCTGCAGGAAAAGGTAGTTGAACTGTATAAAACAGGAAAGGGATATAAAAAGATATCCAAGGAATTGAGAAGGCCAATCAGCAGTGTTCAAAATCTAATGAAGTGGAAAATGAGGGGTTCTGTTGAAACCAAACCACGGTCAGTCGTCAGAAGAAAGTCATTACTACGCAAAGTATCCCGCTTACAATACGCCAAACAGCACAGAGACAAGACTCAAACCTTCTGCCACAAAGTCATTTGGAGTGACGAGACAAAAATTAAGTTTTTTGGCCACAACCATAAACGTTACATTTGGAGAGGAGTCAACAAGGCCTATGATGAAAGGTTCACCATTCCTACTGTGAAACATGGAGGTGGATCGCTGATGTTTTGGGGATGTGTGAGCTACAAAGGCACAGGAAATTTGGTCAAAATTGATGGCAAGATGAATGCAGTTATCAAAAAATACTGGAGGAACATTTGCATTCATCAGCCAGGAAGCTGCGCATGGGACGTCCAACATGACAAAGATCCAAAACACAAGGCCAAGCCGGCCTGTCATTGGCTACAGCAGAATAAAGTGAAGGTTCTGGAGTGGCCATCTCAGTCTCCTGACCTCAATATCATTGAGCCACTCTGGGGAGATCTCAAACATGCAGTTCATGCAAAACAGCTCAAGAATTTCCAGGAACTGAGGAATGGGCAGCTTTGCCATCTGAGAAGATAAAGAGCCTCACCCACAAATCCCACAAAAGACTTCAAGCTGTCATTGATGTTAAAGGGGGCAATACACGGTATTAAGAACTGGGGTGTGTAAACTTTTGATCAGGGTCATTTGGGGAGTTTCTGTTGTCATTATGATATAAAAACAGGAAACAAAGTTGATTGATAATAAATGGCTTCAGCCAATCACCAACCATGAGTGAAAGAAATCTTTTTGTGTTCTCATTCATATTCTCTGAAAAATGGCCGAAGAAATCAAATTCTGCCAGGGTATGTAAACTTATGAGCACAAGTGTGTGCATAATATATATATATATATATTTTTTTTTTTTTTTTTATATATATTTTTTTTTTTTTTTGTATATACACACACAGAGATACTAAAACAGGGCTTGACAAATTTGCCTTGAATCTAGGAGCCAGCTAAAAAAGTTAGGAGCCAATTTTTTATAGCGTAGTGTTGGGTTGTCAGCGCCAGGGGTAAGACAAGTAATTTGCGCCACTAACTTACTCACAGCAGAGCAGTCAGTCAATAACTCCACCATTACATCAGGGTTATAGACTGGCCAGAAAGAGTGACACTAAATAATCTGTTATGGGAGAAACTCCTTATTATGCCGAATGCATCGTGACTGCGGCATGTAAAACGCCCTCATCTGCTGCCTAATGGAGCTTATGGGAGGCCAATGGTGGGTGGCAAAAGCACGTCTCTACTGCACATTTTTGCCACCCATCTTGCACATCTAAACAAAGCCTTAGTGACGTTGTAAATAAAATACAAAAAAAAGGTTAAAAGTATTCCAGCGCTGCTGATCTTCTGCTGCCTCTTTGCAGCCACTTCCTGTCTACATGTGCGTCCCCCACAGTGACTTTTCATTGCTCTGGTGGGTTTCCGGTCACCATGAAATACTGGAGCTCAGCTGCACATAGAGTGGTAATTGTTGATGGTACACAGGGCTTTATCACAAGTTTGTTGCTTAGAATAAAGGTCACGTTTCTCGCGGTGTGACATCATCTTTCATATTATACAAAAAAAAAAAAAAAAAAATGGGCTAACTTTACTGTTTAGTTTTTTTTTATTCATTAAAAGTGTATTTTTTCCAAAAAATTGTGCTTGAAAGACCGCTGCGCAAATACCATGTGACATAAAATATTGCAGCAACCGCCATTTTATTCTCTAGGGTCTCTGCTAAAAAATAATATATAATGTTTGGGGGTTCCAAGTCATTTTCTAGCAAAAAATATTGGATATTTAATTTTAAGCCACTAATGTGAGGGGGTTTAGTCTTTAAATGGTTAAACTTTCCTGATAGCCCGGAGATAATTGCTTTGAAAGAAGAAGATAACATTTTTGTTCCTTTATTCTTCCTAACTCTCAACAACTATTCCCGGGCAGACAGCCAAGTGTAACAGCTGTTAGATGAAGCAGAGAACGGCTCTCGCTGAATCTGACTCGCTGTTTTAACATGGGGAGAGAAGGAACGGCAGTCACTCGCCAGGACGCGATTTCTGGTCGCCATGGCGACCTGGCGCCCGGGGTTTGTCGAGGCCTGTACTAAAATAATGTGCAGTAAAAAGTGATATGATCCTGCAGTCACAACAATGAACAAACATAATGTGCCTAAGCTGACAGCACACAAACAATTGAAATTTTCTCGTGTCTTTATTGAACAAACCCATTAAACATTCATAATGGTGGAATAAAAAGTAAGTGAACCCATAGACTAATTACCTCAATGAAAGTGAATTGGAGTCAGTAGTTTGAACTGGCAAGCATCTCTGTTCCTGAGTCTACCATATGTAAGTCTTTAAACAGACAGAGTTGTCCATGGCAGAACACTACGAAGGAAGCCGCTGCTCTCCAAAAAAAAAAAAAAAAAGTAGGGAAAAAAATTGTTGCGCACCTGAAGTTTGTCAGAAATTTTGCAAATCCCAACACTACTGGGAAGATGCTCTGTGCACCGATGATCACATAGTTACAGCAAAGAGTGACGTTTCGGAGAGATGCAGGACCCCTTCATCAGGCATGTGACGATCACATGCTTGATGAAGGGGTCCTGCGCGGCTCTGAAAAACGTCACTCTTTGCTGTAACTATGTGATCGGTGAAAAAATCTTTGGACTCTTCTGGAGATCCTGGTGTGCTGGTGACACTACTTGCTTTGATCTTCTAAACGGGGACACAGACAGTAACACAAACCTTACAGGGATGTCCACCCTTCCCTTGTTACATAGTTGGTAAGGTTGGAAAAAAAAACAAAAAAACTCCAGTCGATCCAGCTCAACCTGTGGTGCGCTTGTGTTTATATCAATAGTACATTGTGTACCCCTGTATGTTGTGATCGTTAAGGTGCCCTTCTAAGGCCTCATACACACAGACGTTATAAAAAAACAAGCTGTATATCTAGTACCGAAGCCGGGTAAAAAGCTGGTTTAAAAATGTGATTTTATTAGCGTTTTGCATTGGCGTCAATGCGCGTTAAGTCACGCTAGCTTTCAGCCATGTTTCTCTGCCTCTATTCAAAATACATGGTTCCCTATGGGAGCCCATTGATTTGAATGGAAGTAGCACCAGAAGTCGGATCATGATGATCCGATTTGCGGTGAGACTTGTGTGCTGAGGATCTTGAAAGGGGACCCCCCTCCAAAATGAAAAATGGTGTTTGGTTCCCCCCCCCCCCCC
>BLSH010386403.1:666219-680743 GCA_018402905.1 Glandirana rugosa | reverse complement strand
GGTAAAAGTGTTTGGTTCCCCCCCCCCCCCCCCTTCAGTCTGGTATGGATTTTAAGGGGAACCCCCACGCCCCCAAAAAAAATGGTGTTTGGTCCCCCCCCCCCCAATCCATACCAGACCCTTATCTGAGCACTCAGCCTGGCAGGTCGTCGCACACCACGGACCCAGCATTATTCCGGGAGATTGCGTCGAAGAACAGAGGGAGAAGACAGCAGAGAAGACAGCGGAGACCCGGCAAAAGATTGGGCAGAGAGTAGCCAGTGAGGGAGAAGACGCTGGAGCGGATTTAATAAAATACTTTAAAAACCTGTGTAGTGTGTTTATTTTGGACACTTTATTTTTGGTGAATGGCTAGAATGTACCCCATACTCTTTCACATAGGGTGGGGGTCGGGATCTGGGGGACTCCCTATTAAAGGAGGCTTCAAGATTCCGATAAGCCCCCGCCCACAGACCCCGACAACCACCAACCGGGGAGGGGGACTTGATCGCCGCCGGCTACCCGCGATGAGCCCCCCGCAGTGAAAGAACTGATCTCCGTTCTAACAGAGGGGAAGGGCTGTGATCACAGGCTTCCTGTATATGGGAGGCGTGATCACTCCCCTTTCCCTGCCAGCCCAGCCCCCATACAGTTAGAACACACTGAGGGAACACAGTTAACCCTTAGGCCTCATTTACATTGCTGCTGGTAAACGGACATTTAAAAGACATTTGGGTGTTTTTTTCAGCTGCCCCTGAACTTTCCTCTAGGTTATCTTATCAGTACATTTACACAGGTTTAAGGTCGTTTCCAGGCAGTTGAGCTTAAAGGCTTTTTTGGAAAGCAAAACAATGGGTTCAGAGGCATTTGAAACGCCAAAAAGCTTGTAAACGCACCTAAACGCAGTAACTCACATGTAGGACTGTTTCGTTTACAGTAGGGTTGTCCCGATACTGAGCATTTGCCCGAGTACTTATACTCGGGCAAAATGCTCCGATGCTTGAACCAATACTTGGGCAACCAGGGGATGATCAGTGCAGCGCTGGGGGGGGATTTACAATCACTGACCTCCCTGTATACATTTCATTAAAGCAACTGACAGCCGCTTCTCCTCCCACGGCTTTCAGCTGCTACAATGAAATATATACAGGGAGTCGGGAGATCAGTGATTGTTAACTTCCGCTGCACCAATCACCCCCCTTGACTGGCCCTGTATCCTTCTCCAGTCCCCGTGTCCTCTGATCCCCCTCATTGCTCCAATCCCCCACATTGCTCCGATCCCCCTCTGTGTCCGACGATCCCCCTCTGTGTCCGACGGGTCCCCTTCTGATCGGTCCTTCTTCATGCTCCTCCAGTCCCCCTTGTCCTCGATCTGTCAGGATGGAGAGCGGAGGAAAGAGCCGGTAAATCTGTCATTTATCGGCACTTTCCTTTTCTGAATGGACAGTCAGTGATCACTGACTGTCCATTCATAAATGGCACTGAGCATCGTAAACTGTGCTTACGATGCTTCAGTTTATGAATGGGGAGGAGCCGCTGTCTCTTCTCCATTCATCTTCAATGCAGCTGAGGCTGCTGAGAAAGGGACTGGGGAATCTCTATCCTCAGCCCCCTTCTCCCTGTCTCAAAAGAGAGATGTCAGGGGTCTGTTAAGACCCCCTTATATCTCACCAAATCCCCTAACAGGGCTGATAAAAAAAATAAATAAAAGAATTGTAATAAAAAGGTTAAATTGTAAAATGATAAAAAATAAAATAAAAAAAAAAAACACACTGACATCGTCCACTCCCCCCTCCCCCAAAAAAGAAAGCATTGTAAAATAAATAAATAAGTAAATAAATTGTAAAAAATATTAAAAAAATAAAATAAAAAACTACTGACACAGTCCACGCGTCATCAGTGCTGCATATTCGTGCCACTGTCACATGACATTAAAAAAGTATCGGTAATCGGTATCAGCGAGTACTTGAAAAAAAGTATCGGTACTTGTACTCGGTCTTAAAAAAGTAGTATCGGGACAACCCTAGTTTACAGGTGTTTCCATTTTTAAAAAAATCTTTAAAAACGCTGCTAAACGCCGCAAGCAAAACGGCCATTTTAGACGCCGGCTTCTAGCCATCAAAAAAAAATTGTTCAGGAGACGTTAAAATAGCGTCCCGTGTAAATGGAGCCTTAGAGCGCCCCCTCCCGGTTAACCCCTTCACTGCCAATGGCATTTACACAATAATCAGTGCATTTTCATAGCACTGATCGCTGTATAAATGCCAATGGTTCCAAAAAAGTGTCAAAACGGTCCGACATGTCCGCTGCAATATCGCAGTACCATTAAAAATCGCAGATCGCCGCCATTACTAGTAAAAAATAAAAACCCCAGAAATTAATTCTCAGCATCCGTAAACGTGGCAACTTTTGCGCAAACCAATCAAACGCAGATTGCGATATTTTTTTTAACCAAAAATATGGAATATAAATCGGCCAAAACCGATGGAAAAAAAAAAGTGTTTTTTTTTTTTTTTTGTATTTGTATTTTAGCAAAAATTAAGAAATATTTATTTATTTATTTTTTTTTGCAAAAGTGTCACTTTTTTTTTTTTGTTTATAGTGGCGATCAGAAATGACGCAGAGGCGATCAAACACCACCAAAAGAAAGCTCTATTTGTGGGGCACAAAGGATGCAAATTTTGTTTGGGTACAACGTCGCACGACCGCGCAATTGTCAGTTAACCACTTGCCGACCGCCAACCGCAGGTTGACGGCGACAAGGTGGTTCGTTATCGCAAATCGCCGTCATACGACGGCGGCTGCGATAACGCGCACTGTGAGCGCGCGCGCGCCGCCGGAGGCGCGCCCGCGCGCTCACTGTGTTCGGGGAGGGCCAGGGTGCGGCGGCTTCGATTGCCGCCGGCTACCCGCGATGGCCCCCCCGGAGCGAGTGAGCGGAGGTCCGTGTATGTAAACACGGACCTCCGCTCTGTGTGAGGGGGAAGGGCTGTGATCACAGCCTTCCTTTACGTGAAGGCTGTGATAACTTCCCTTCCCCTGTTAGGGCAGCCCATATACAGTTAGAACGCCCAGGGAACATAGTTAACCCTTAGAGCGCCCCCTGCAGGTTAACCCCTTCACTGCCAATGGCATTTACACAGTAATCAGTGCATTTTTATAGCACTGATCGCTGTATAAATGCCAATGGTCCCAAAAAAGTGTCAAAATGGTCCGACATGTCCGCTGAAATATCGCAGTACCGCAAAAAATCGCAGATCGCCGCCATTTTTAGTAAAAAATAAAAAAAAAATAAAACCCCAAAAATGAATTCTCATCATCCGTAAACGCGGCCACTTTTGCGCAAACCAATCAATAAACGCCGATTGCGATTTTTTTATCGCAAATATGAGGAAGAATATAAATCGGCCAAAAACGGTGAAAAAAAATGTTTTTTTATATTTTTTTTTTGGATTTGTATTTTAGCAAAAAGTAAGAAATTTGGGTTTTTTTGCAAAATTGTCGCTCTTCTTTTGTTTATAGCGGCGATCAGAAATGACGCAGCGGTGATCAAATACCACCAAAAGAAAGCTCTATTTGTGGGAAAAAAAGGACGCAAATTTCGTTTGGGTACAACGCCGCACGACCGCGCAATTGTCAGTTAAAGCGACGCAGCGCCGAATCGCAAAAAGGGCTTCGGTCCTAAAGCTGGAAATCCTTCCGGGGCTGAAGTGGTTAAAGAGACGCAGTGCCGAATCGCAAAAAGTGCTCTGGCCCTAGTGTGAAATCCTTCCGGGGCTGAAGTGGTTAATTTTTACTTTCTCTCAAAATAAATAAAAAAATATATATTATATATATATGTAAAAATAAAATGTTGGATGTGTGGCAATGCCCCTACCTGTACCGATCTGAGATCTGAAGCGATCTTGCAATCGTGCCACTAAAGCCGATAAAATATCCATTCCCAGCAACGCCACCTGGAAGATAAAGAGTTAAAACATTAAAATTCAGCGACGCTTCGTGAATGCAATTTACAATTCAAGAGACAAGCGACAATCAACAAACACAACGCTCCTGCAAGTTAATATAAAGGCTGAATAGTACAATATGCAAATGACTTCACAAGTGCATTATGGGTAGAAAGCATTTTCTACACTTTCAGCTGAATAAAACACTAAAGAAAGCGTGTAAACAAACCCAAACCGCGACAAAAAATGACAGAGGATACCCCTAATGACACGGGTGACCACACAGAGGTATTTGGTGATCAACAAAAAAAAAATCACAATAAGGTGAAACAGGCTTCTGAATTTCCCACCAAAATTCAAATCATTCCACAGCCAACCATCCTTCTCTTGGGGTGCGCTACTGGCCAATGAACGTCTAGTGAGGGCAGTACTGCTAACGCCAATAAACAACACATTCGTGCCACTAGTGAGCAATCGCTAGAAAGGTACAATTTTTGGAACCCTCTTATGACAAAAGTGAAGAAAAGACATGAAAGATATTGAGCAGCCACTAGGTGGCAGTCTAACAGCACAGGACATGAAAAATCACATTTCAACCACTAGATGGCAGCACATTTCCAATAATACAGAGAAGATCCCATTTATTCAAGTGAGGATTCACAAAGCTTCCATTGAACTTGGTGCCTTACAAGTTTTAATTCGTATTTTTTTACAAAACTACTTATAACCCCCAAACATTTTGGGGGTTATAAGTAGATACCCTAGGGCAGGGATATGCAATTAGCGGACCTCCAGCTGTTGCAAAACTGCAAGTCCCATCATGCCTCTGCCTCTGGGTGTCATGCTTGTGGCTGCCAGTCTTGCTGTGCCTCATGGGACTTGTAGTTCTGCAACATCTTATTTTATTATTATTTTATTCCCTAGGGCAGGGATAAGCAATTAACGGACCTCCAGCTGTTCCAAAACTACAAGTCCCATCATGCCTCTGCCTCTGGGTGTCATGCTTGTGGCTGCTATGCCTCATGGGACTTGTAGTTCTGCAACATCTGGAGGTCCGCTAATTGCATATCCCTGCCCTAGGGAATAAAATGGTAATCATTGCAATTGTTTAGGTCACACGGTATTTACGCAGCGGATTTTCAAACGCAATTTAAAATAATAAAAAAATAGAGTTGAATTAATTTTTTTTAATAGGAACAATATATACCCCATTTATTTTGTAAAATATGAAAAGATTTTGTTACGCCAGAGTAAATAGAGAAGTAATGTGTCACGCTTTAAAGTTGCGCTCGCTCGTGGAATGCCGACAAACTATTTTATACCATTTAGGCTCCATTCACACAAATGCATTTTTTTTTTTTATGCATTTTGATTTTTTGCAGAAATGCAGGGAATTTTTTCTAACATGGGCTCCTATGGGACGCGTTCCCATCAATGCAATTTTGTGCCTCTGCGTTTTTGTAAAGGGTCTGGGACTTATTTTTCCTACAAAATGCAACGTTTTGCATGTTATAGACTTTAATGGGCATGCAAGAAAACCGCAAGTGCTGCATTTTTGATGCATTTTTAAAGAGATTTGTTTTTTTTGTTTTTTTTTTTGGGGGGGGGGGGGTTGGAAATTTTATTGCTAGGCAGATTTAAGAGCGCATAACGCAAATCGCTGCAAAATCGCCGAAAAAACGCATCAAAAACAGGTAAACCCACAAAAAGAAAGCTGAAAGGCAAAACGCATTGATGTGAATCGAGCCTTAGAGTTACAGAGGCGGTCTAGCGCTAGAATTACTTCTCTCGCTCTAACAATTACAGTGATACCTGACGTGTGGGGTGAACATTGCTTACATATGCGTCCCCCTCCCGCTGCTTCTTAAAGTGATCCAGTGGCTTATGAGAAAGCCAGCTGCCTGCTGAAAAAAAAATAAAAAAAAATACTGGGGTTATGGCTGATAGCTTCATCCATAACCCCAGTAAACTGCAATGTACACTATATTACCAAAAGTATTGGGACACCTGCCTTTACACGCTCCTGAACTGTAATGGCATCCCAGTCTTAGTCCGTAGGGTTCAATATTGAGTTGGCCCACCCTTTGCAGCTATAACAGCTTCATCTCTTCTGGGAAGGCTGCCCACAAGGTTTAGGAGTGTCTATGGGAATGTTTGACCATTCTTCCAGAAGCACATTTGTGAGGTCAGGCACTGATGTTGAATGAGAAGGCCCGGCTTGCAGTCTCCACTCTAATTCATCCCAAAGGTGTTCTATTCGGGTTGAGGTCAGGACTCTGTGCAGGCCAGTCAAGTTCCTCTAACCCAAACTCGCTCATCCATGTCTTTATGGACCTTGCTTTCTGACGTCAACCCAACAGAATTGAATGAATTAGAGCAGAGACTGCGAGCCAGGCCTTCTCCTCCAACATCAGTGCCTGACCTCACAAATGTGCTTTTGGAAGAATGGTCAAACATTCCCATAGACACTCCTAAACCTTGTGGACAGCCTTCCCAGAAGAGTGGAAGCTGTTATAGCTGCAAAGGGTGGGCCAACTCAATATTGAACCCTACGGACTAAGACTGGGATGCCATTAAAGCCCCTTTCACACTTATTTTTACAGCGATTTGGCCGCGATTTTACCACAATTTCGGATCAGTACAACTTTGTTGCAACTTTGACACAATGAAAACATATTACAAAGTACAGAAATACAGCAATCGCATCTATATTATTCAGGTGCGATTTGCATGCGACTGAGGGTTTAACATTGAAGTCTATGGATCTCAAGTTACATCAAAGTTGGGCCAAAGTAATGCAGGGACTTGAAGTCCTACAGATATGAACGGTACTCATTGGAAATAATGGGGAACGACTTGTTACGGGACTTTACAATCGCAAATCGCAGGACAACTCGCACAAGTGTGAAAGGGGTCTAAAGTCCAGGTGCGTGTAAAGGCAGGCATCCCAATACTTTAGATAATACAGTGTGTGTATATATATATATATATATTCTATATATATATTGTGGTGAGCAAGTTGTTAAAACACATTTTACATGCAATACATATTCCGAGTTACTGAGGGAGTGTACGGATCTAAGGTAGAACATTTATTACACTTCTCATCGCTTCCTTCTCCGTTTGCTTCATATAGCTGAACACCAATATTTTACCATGAGACTGGCTTGGCGTGCTCAGAGTACAGAGATCTGGGATTCGGGGCACCTGGGCTGCTGAATAGGAAAGCTGGCCGGGTGTGCAGGCACCTGGAGCTAAGGAGTGTGGTGCCTACAGGGCCTCAGGTAAGGTTTGTGGGGATTGCTTTACCCGCTTGCGACTGCCATCAGTACATTTACTGCTGATAGACAGGCGCCCCCTGGCACCACGACTTACCCCTGGTTTAGATGTGTGCATGTGCGCACCCTCCGGTCTGTGCTGTGATTGGACACAGCACAAGTTTGTCAGCGATGATTTTGGCTGTGTACCTGCTAATCAGCAAACTGTGTGATTGTAGACATGACACAGATTCTGGCTGGATTTCTCCCTGCTTTCATTTACTGATCAGAACCAAGAGCGACTACAGCCAGATCTGTAAGTAAAATCAGCACACTTGTTAGGAACACCGTTTACCCCTTGATTGCCCTCCTGCCCCCAGCCAGTGCCGTCAGTACAATGTCACTGTACAATATTACCACTAATCACTGTACTAGTGTCACTAGCGACATCAGAGTCTCTAGCAGCCACCGTCAGTTAGCGCCAGATTGCCCACCACACTCTTACAATTACACTATAAATCGCTGATCACCACCATTGCTATTATAGCTTCTATACGGATCAGTATCTTGAATCACAATTAGAACTATACTAGTGTCCCCAAAAACGCAGTAGTAGTAATAGTAGTAGCAGCAGAATACATTTTGGCCCACATTTAGGGGCGGAGACCCCATGGCCTGAAGCATAATAGACAGGATGCAATATTCTAAAAGACATCACAACCCACCAATACACTGACCTCTATAGGGTAATCGCTATCATTTACATATCAATACCTCATTAGCATATGCAGATTATGTAAATATTCCACATGAAACTCTGGGAAGAAAACAATTCTGTAAAAATAAAAAATAAAATCACCCGCTCAATTTCCAGTCAAAAATGTAAAAAAAAATTAAGACTTATGGCATATACAAAAATTAGCCAAATAGATTAACATTAATATATAAAAAAAAAAAATTATATCTATCTATCTCTCTATATCTATAGATATCTCTCTATATCTATAGATATCTCTCTATATCTATAGATATCTCTCTCTCTCTATATATCTCTCTCTCTCTATATATCTCTCTCTCTCTATATATCTCTCTCTCTCTCTATATATATCTCTCTCTTTCTATATCTCTCTCTTTCTATATCTCTCTCTTTCTATATCTCTCTCTTTCTATATCTCTCTCTTTCTATATCTCTCTCTCTCTCTCTATATCTCTCTCTTTCTATATCTCTCTCTTTCTATATCTCTCTCTTTCTATATCTCTCTCTCTCTCTATATCTCTCTCTCTCTCTATATCTCTCTCTCTCTCTATATCTCTCTCTCTCTCTATATCTCTCTCTCTCTCTATATCTCTCTCTCTCTCTCTATATCTCTATATATATATATCTATAGATATCTATAGATATATATATCTATCTCTCTATATGTATAGATATCTCTCTCTCTATATATTAGATATATATATCTACATACACATATATATATATATCTCTATCTATATATATATATATATATATAAAAACACACACCTCTCCATAAACAGGAGTTGGTACACCATCCTCACCCTGACACCTAGGTCTTAGATCCACCAACCAACCTTCTCTTAGGGTTGAGCTACTGACCAATGAACTTGTAGTGAGGGCAGTACTGCTAACACCACTGACAACACACAAGTGCCACTAGTGAGCAAATCGCTAGAAAGGTGCAATGTTTGGCATCTCATTATCATGAAAGTAAAAAAAAAAAAAAAAAAAAGGACATAAGATAATGACCTGCAAAGGCCATAACCAGCCACCAGGTGGCAGTACATAATGCAGGACACGATACACATTATAAAATGATGATTCACTTTGCTGCCATTTAACTTATTACAGTACAATAACATATTGAGTACACTGAGCCATATACAATATTGCAGAAGGAAATTGAAATCTCTTTTTATCTAAAGTACAATAAATCCATCTCATAATATTAGCACATCCCCCACAGTTATTACCTCTTGTATCTCTTGACCTTCCATCTTAGATTGTAAGCTCTAATTAGCAGGGCCCTCTGATTTCTCCTGTATTTAAGTGTATTGTATTTGTACTGTCTACCTTCAAGTTGTAAAGCGCTGCGTAAACTGTTGGCGCTATATAAATCCTGTATAATAACAATATAACTTGGACTGACTCAGCTGGGAAGGTTCTACACCAATGTTCTGGTCTTTGCTGTAGACTCCATTCTGTATACTGTATTATGTCGTCACACGTTCTCTAACCACTTCACCCCCAGAAGGATCTCCCACGTTAGGAGTAGAGCACTTTTTGCGATTTGGCACTGCGTCGCTTTAACTGACAATTGCGCGGTCGTGCGTCTCGGCCTTTTGGCTAAGATCAAGTGTAGTATCTGTTCTTATCAGTTGCCAAAGGAGGCGCTGTGCTACTGTCCCGGTGGTGGGGATAGCAGTGGCTATGCGAATCTAGGCGTAAAAGAGACTGGAAGGCAAGGACTAAGGAGCTAGAGCCATTATGGGGTTGTGGCAAAGGCTTCTGGGAAAGCTGGACGGTCTCTCCCTGACTGAACAAGGTGCTGTGCTGGTTGAGGCTGAAGGGCTGGGATGCTCGGCCTTTTGGCTGGGCCGGTGTTGTAACTGTGCCAGACAGTTGCCGAAGGAGGTGCTGAGCTGATGCCATGGCAATTAGGTCCGGGGGCTCTGCTTGGCAAATCCTGAGGCGTAATGGGATTCTAGACGGTGGACCCGGAAGAAACCTGGATCAGGAGTGCCCAGATTTGTACTGGGGGCCGATCAACAGGGCGACCGGTGAGCCAGAAAGGTCCTCCTAGCTGGTGCGGGGAGACCCTGGCCTGGCCAAAAGGTCGGGCTGAAAAAAGCCCGTGGTGTATGTGCCCCTGGAGTGGCAGTCCAGGGGTGCCTGAAATCTCACAGTGGGTGGCAACACTTTGAGTTTGACGGCACCAAGGTCACTGCACCATGTACACTTTTTTTCACACCTGCCTCCTGGGCCGGGCCTTTTGGCCAGGACTGTAGGAATTTTTGATTCCTGGCCGCAAGGCCAGCCTTTGTTTTCCACAAAGGCACCTTTCTCACTCCTCCACTATCCTTCCCCCACCTTTTGATTGTAGTGTCGTGTAACTTATTTGTTGGGTTGCACGAGCACAGTTTTATGAGTAGAGTGTACGGTCTTCGGGCATGCCCTGAAAGTCTTGGTTTGGCGGTGGGTATGGCCTTTTGGCTTGACCCACCGCCTCTCATGTGGTCTCCCTTCGGGGGAGACAAGAAAGGGTGCTATTTAGGTGACTCACTTTCTCCTTTTCAACTTCTCGGCCTTTTGGCTAAGATCAAGTGTATTATCCGTTGTTATCAGTTGCACCCTTGCTTGTCCCTCTGACCCTTTCCATCAGCATTGGGGGTCACATTAGCTGAGTGAGGGAGAACAGAAACATTGGAAAGTTTGCAAAAGTTTATTTGCTTTGGAAGAATAAATCACCTCCAATGTTGGGTGTCCTACTTGGATTCGTGGAGGTTGCTGGATTGTGTAAAACTATTAGAATAGCTTTTATTTTTTTTTAGAATGGGGCGCCTCGAGATTGTCCATTTTTTAATAGTGCCTTGAGACTATCAAGGTTGAGAAACACTGGTCTATTGAGTATCCGTATCATTTACATATCAAACATGAATTAGCATATGCAGATTATGCAAATCATCTAAAAGAAGTTCTGGTGAGAAAACAATTATGTAAAAATAAATTAAAACTAAAATTAAAAGAACCTTTTTATTTTTCAGACAGTAATGTAAAAATATTACTATGGGGTATAAAAAAAAGAGCGAAATACATACATAAATATAAAGAGGTCACAAAAATTTCTCTGTAAGTAGGAATTGGTACACAGTCCCCCACCCCAACACCTAGGCCTTGGGACCACCAACCATCCTTCTCTTGGGGGTGAGCTACTGACCAATGAACGTGTAGTGAGGACAGTACTGCTAACACCACTGACAACACACAAGTGCCACTAGTGAGCATTCACTAGAAAGGTACAATTTTTGGACACCCCATTATAATGAAAGTAAAGAAAAGACCTATGAGATAATGACCTCTAAATGCCAAAGTCAGCCACTAGATGGCAGTGTGTCAACACAGGATCAGCCACTAGATGGCAGTATATTACTACCAATAACACAGGACATGATATGATGATAGAACACTTCTACGGGATTTATATAGCGCCTACAGTTTGCGCAGCACTTTACAACGCTTTTTTTAGTCAGGCTAGGACCAGGGGAATTATTTTTTATTCCTGGTCGCCATGGTATCTCACTATGGCACATGCACTTCCATTTCCCCTTTTTTTAAATATGCGTTTAATATGTGTTTGTCACTGCACTTTTTACGCAGAACATATGCACCCGATTAGTAGGGTGTAGGTCCTAGGGCCTGGGAGGGGAGGGTACGTGGCCTTCTGGTCGGGTTCTCCCTTCTGGGGAGCCCTACCTAGTACTTGGAGCTGGTCTGTTTTGGCAAGCCTCCTAAAGAACGGGGTCCGCCTGGTTTCGGCCAGGTGGACCAGTGAGTACCCCAGGCCCTGTCAGGAGCCCTGCACCCCCGGTAGATCAGGGCAAGGGTCCTTTCTCTGAGGAGGACCAGGTGTACCACCCTGTGCTCACTTATTTTTTGCACCGGGTGTTAAAGCAGTTGTATACCCTGCTTGGGGATTTTTACCTACAGGTAATCCTATAATAAGGCTTACCTGTAGGTAAAATTAATATCTCCTAAACCTGTACAATTTAGTAGATATTCACCCTGCATGCAGCCGCTGACATCAGTGGTGCATGCGCTAATAAGGTCCAGCCTATCGTGATGGAACTTCAGAGCTTCTTGCCGGAACGGAGGGCTCCCATGCACAGGAGTGACGTCATCGCGGCTCCGGCCATTCACATGGCCGGAGCCTGCGAACCCAGAAGAAACGCAGAGGGAACATAGCCATCAGCGTCAACCGGGCGCCGCTGTGGGGGCTTCGTTCTAAGGCATTTCATAATGTGCTAGTATGCGATGCATACTAACACATTATGCCATTGTCTTGCAGGTTTTTTTTTCTCAGCAGTTTACTACCGCTTTAAGCTTTTTTAAGTGTGCTTCACTACACCACGGGACAAAAGTGCCACTAGTGAGCAATCACTAGAAAGGTGCAATTTCTTGACACCTTATTATAATCAAAGAAAAGATATATGAGACAAGGCTAACAGCAGCCACTAGATGGCAGCATAGTAATACTGGAATACTGGGTGGTAATTTTGGCTTGTAAAGCCCAATATCAGCCACTAGGCGGCAGTATAGTATTACACTTTTCAAAACGATGATTCACTTCATTGTCATTTAACTTATTACAGATAAAAAAATGAAAACACTTTCCAGGTACAATAATAAGCTGAGTACACGGCGCTAGATTCTCAGTCCAATTTTCTTCAAATCTGAATTGTAGGATTTTTTTTTTTATTATTGTAGAAATCATCCTTCTCTTAGTATAACGAGCGCGCACACTGCTGTAACAGCAGATATAGGAGTTATATCACCACAGTCACCATTAGGATCATTGTGTCCTGCCACCAAAGGGACCAGAGACCAGGCACCAGGGAGCAGAGACCAGGGAGCAGAGACCAGGGAGCAGAGACCAGGGAGCAGAGACCTGGGACCAGGAACCAAGGACCAGCGACCTGGGACCAGGAACCAAGGACCAGCGACCTGGGACCAGGAACCAAGGACCAGCGACCTGGGACCAGGAACCAAGGACCAGCGACCAGGGACCAAGGACCAGCGACCTGGGACCAGCGACCAAGGACCAGCGACCTGGGACCAGGGACCAAGGACCAGTGACCTGGGTCCAGGGACCAAGGACCAGGGACCAAGGACCAGCGACCAGGGACCAAGGACCAGGGACCAGCGACCAGGGACCAGCGACCAAGGACCAGCGACCAAGGACCAGCGACCAAGGACCAGCGACCAAGGACCAGCGACCAAGGACCAGCGACCAAGGACCAGCGACCAAGGACCAGGAACCAAGGACCAGCGACCTGGGACCAGGAGCCAAGGACCAGCGACCTGGGACCAGGAACCAAGGACCAGCGACCTGGGACCAGGAACCAAGGACCAGCGACCTGGGACCAGGAACCAAGGACCAGCGACCTGGGACCAGGAACCAAGGACCAGCAACCTGGGACCAGGGAACCCCCCATGATCCACCACAGGTCTCTATTTTCCATCACGGGTCACAAGAACCTCCTTCACACGTCCCGCACATCTCCCCAGCTCTGCGGTATCAGCTGGATTAGCAGCAATCACCTTTTTTACAGCTTCCAAGAAAAGAGAAGAATGAAAGTAAATAGTAGTAAATGAACCTGGTAAACACAACGGTCTCATAAAACTCACATCTGTCCGCCACTGGACAGACATGGGGACCTCCAGCTCCTGGGCCGAGAACTGGGGGCTTGTTTATATCACTCAGCGTATCATGCCACACAGTTGGAAAGGTGCATGGATGGGGCGCCATTCAGAATTTATGGCACTGCATGACACCAACGTATGTAAGGTGTGTGGTGTATACACACGATAACATACATGCTACCACAACATGACAGAGTGCATGGCCCCTAATAGGAACGATCATATATTTCTCTCTATTTATCATGATTTATTATCTGAACCTGATCTTTGACTGTACAGTCCTGCTCACCATTATTGGCACCCCTTCATGTTTGCATAACTGAGTGAATGTCTTCAGAAATAAATGGAAATGTACCAAATTTATATCAGCAGGATCTTTTAATTGGAGGTCCAAAGTAATTTAACAAAGACAATTGTTATTTCA
The DNA here is from genome assembly GCA_018402905.1 of Glandirana rugosa. Taxonomy (NCBI): domain Eukaryota; kingdom Metazoa; phylum Chordata; class Amphibia; order Anura; family Ranidae; genus Glandirana; species Glandirana rugosa. The sequence goes on along the minus strand of BLSH010386403.1, from coordinate 666,697 downwards.
ACATAGATATTGTAATTATAAAGAAAAAACAGAAAACCAGCATGTGCACTATTATTGGCACCCCTCCTTAATATTTGGTTGCACACCCTTTGGCAGCGATGACAGCCTCCAAACCTTTCTTATATCCATCGATAAGCTTCTTGCACTTCTCGGGTGGCATTTTCTCCCACACTTCCTTTGCAATATGCTCAAGCTCTTGAACATTTGCAGGGTTCCTTTCTCCAATGGCAGTTTTCAGCTCCCCCCAAAGATTTTCAATTGGATTGAGATCAGGACTCATTGCTGGCCATAAATGACAAAATTTTACCGGTCGTTACTCAGGACTAGAGTTAGGTTAACTTTTAGAAACCCCCCTCGACTTTTGACGGTAACCTCTTTCCTTGGGACGTTTACAAGTTCTCGAACTCGTATAACGTTTCCTTCACACCCTCTTTTACGGTGGGCTCTTCACGTTCTTCGAATAGCTACCTATATTCTT
>BLSH010386403.1:623710-636320 GCA_018402905.1 Glandirana rugosa | reverse complement strand
CACGTCTTTTTGATGGGAGTTCATCGTAGACAGGTATGTTCTCGGGAAAATGTGTTACGACTCCTAATTGGGAAATCCAAGGTGTCACTCATATTGTTCGTACGATAAGACGTATATGTCTGACTAAAATGACAACACCCAAATCAATTGTGAACTTATAGTAGTCAAATTTACCCAACACTTAAATAACAGGCGGTATTCGTGGAAATCGCGTTCTTTTTTTTTTGCTGGAAAACTTAAGATACATACCGAAGTGTGACCAGACAACGCGAAGGTAACACCACAGGACGAACAACGTGAAAAACCAGTTATTTTTTTGCGTGGTTTTTGAGTCAATGATGCATGCTTGTTCCGTTTCCAATGCATTTCAACGGGGAGGTGAGTTTTTGGTGCGTTTTTTTATTGACCAAAAAGTGCAACAAGCAGGACACCACAATGGAAGCGCAACAGACCAGTGTGAAGCCATACATAGAATTCAAAAGGTCGTTTTTTTTTTCTTGCGCTAAAGGTGCTTATGGCGGACAATAAATTCACAACCCATTTAAACTGATGATATTCAAGTGTTAACTAAACCCACAACAGTAAAATCAGTCTGTATATGCAGAATAGCATGCTTGTTATACTCACTGTGGAACCTAAAGGGTTAATCCTCAGCATTGTGTAAAAGGGCTCTTGTATGGACAGATGCTACTTGAGGGTAGTTTTTCTGCACATGCTCAGTTTGGTCTCTATTGCCGGAGAGAATATTTCCGTGTTCTCAGAGCTAGCCAAGTCACATGATATTGACATCACACATGTGGGCGTGTATGGAAGCTGTAGTGGAAATCTCCTCCTACCTAAACACACAGCTATGGACAAACTGTGCAGTTTATCATGTGACCGTGGTATACAGATCAGCCAAAAAAAGGTATATAGTGGCAGTATTTTAATGTAAAGAGAAGATTTATAAGCCGTGGGCACTGTGGGGGGGGGGGGTGTGAACTATTTTCATATTAATGGGTTTAGCAACACTAATTAAAAAGTCAACTATAGTACAACTATATATAAAGATATAAATATTTTTTTTAAAAAGTTTTCAGTTTTCGGCCAATTGCATCCTGCAGTTTCGCTACCGAAATTTCCATTCAATGTAAGAGAGGGCTGCAAACAAATAGGTACAACTTAAGTAGGAGGATTTGTTTAATCTCTGTGCATTACCTGAGGCCGGTCACTTCATTGGCGATAAGAAACTCTGTTTAATAGCAATAAATAGTAACTTACAAAGGGAGACCAGCAACATTTCTTCTCGGGATTGCTGGCTACCGAGTTCCTGCAAATTGGTTCAGCCCTGTTTATTATAATTGGTAATAATTGTATAGATTGGGCACGGATTCCGGCACACGTCGGCTATTCTTAGCAAAGCCTCTAGCTTAGGTCTGATATAAGGAGTTTTCCATCTCCGTGAAGTAACAATGTTGGGCAGTGGCTGAGTGGTTATCACTTCCACCTAGGAGCACTGGGGACATTGGTTCAATCCCGACCACGGCACTACCTGGCTGGAGTTTGCACGTTCTACCAGTGCCCGCGTGGGTTTCCTCCCACACTCCACATATATGCTGGTAGGGTAATTGGCTCCTAAGGCCCCTCAATCTACCAGCGCCTGCATAGGTTTCTTCCAGGTATTCCAGTTTCCTCCCACACTCCACAGATATGCTGGTAGGGTAACTGGTGAGGCCCCTTCCACACTTGTGCGACTTGTCCTGCAACTTGGGACTGCAAAGTCGCATGACAAGTCGTATCGCATGATCTCCAATGAGCACCGTTCATATCTGTGCGACTTCAAATCACAGCGACTTCAAAATAGTCCCTGCATTACTTTGGTCCGACTTTGATGCGACTTGAGGTCCACAGACCTCAGGATTACCCAGGCATTGTTTCAAGTTGCGACACAAATCGTGGCTAAAGTTGCTGTAAAATCGCGCGACTTTCAGGTCGCACAAGCGTGAAAGGGGCCTTAATTGGCCCTAGTCTATGTATGAATGTTAGAGACCTTAGACTGTAAGCTCCTTGAGGGCAGGTTCACACTGCAGCATTGCGGTAACCCTGCGAACCCACTAAGGGTTCCAGCATCGCACGTCTCCAGGTGGTAGAGCTGCACGATTCTGGCCAAAATGAGAATCGCATTTTTTTTGCTTAGAATAAAGATCACGATTCTCGCAGCGTAACATCTTACACATACAAAAAAATTGGGCTAACAGCACCGTTTCGTTTTTTTGGGTTTTTTAAAAAGTGTATTTTTTCCCAAAAAACTGCGCTTGAAAGACCGCTGCGCAAACATTGTGTGACATAAAATATTGCAACAACCGCCATTTTACTCTCTAGGGTCTCTGCTAAAAAAAAAATATATAATGTTTGGGGGTTCTAAGTCATTTTCTAGCAAAAAATACTGGATTTTTACTTGTAAGCAACAAATGTCAGAAAAGATTTACTCTTTAATTGGTTACACTGAACTCAGAGTTCATTCCTTTGATAAGTAGAAACATTGTATCATTGTAGCTTCTTTTATCAGCAATGATCTCAGACTTGGCAGTCTGCCCAGATAGGAGAGACTCATGTCGCTCCGACTTAGAAAAAGGTTCCTGGGGAGACATCAGGCGACTTGCATTGACTTCAGTCAAGTCGCGCTGAGTCGCCCCGCAAGTCGGATCGCTGAGTGTCCCTGAAGCGTCTCTGTCTCCATTAACTGCACTGAAAATCACGGTAATGCCTGATGGAGGTCGCGGGTTCGGTATGTGAGAATCGAGATCGCGATGTTGCGTACTGTGGGGAGTTTCAATAGAAAGCTAATGACACCCCCAAATCAGTTTGCATATCACACTGCAAACTTGCACAGGAATCGGATCGCGTGGTGTGAAGGGTCCTGTGTGAGTTTGCTTTGATTGCGATGCGAATTCAGCCGTACAATCGCTATGGTTAATTTGCATCGCACAGAGATCGCATGTGGCTCGCGCTGCAGTGCGAATCGTATGCGATCTCCGGGATCGCTGCAGTGTGAACCGGCCCCGAGGGCAGAGACAGATGTAAATGTACAATAAATATGTAAAGTGCTGCGTAAATTGACGCCACTGTAGCAGTAATAATGCAAAATAAAATGAAATCCCGTAAATCCATCTCCTCTGTCCAATTGGTGGTCACTTCTGCATCATTTGAACCTTAGTTCCATGCAGTAGGATGCACTCAGACTGTATGCCTGGTCTGGAAGTTCACACTTCATTGCTGGAGATCCATGGAGTAGATGACTTCATCTACTGGAATTTCAAGCTGAGGTCATCTTAGACACCAACGTTATGTAAGCGAGCTGAGATCTGAACATTGAAACTTCCATGAAACAATCCCCAACAATCAGTCCTCTGTGAATAGCCGGGACCCCTCCCCCGGCAGCTGGACCAGCTGTAACCACAAGCCAATGGAGGGCTCTTCATAGCTTATGATAGCCACACACATCAAATCCATATTCAGACTTCTGAGTCACCAGGTTCTACGACTCCTTTAGGCGCCCCGATCTACGGCTCCTTTAGGCGCCCGGATCTACGGCTCCTTTAGGCGCCCGGATCTACGGCTCCTTTAGGCGCCCGGATCTACGGCTCCTTTAGGCGCCCGGATCTACGGCTCCTTTATTCAAACAGCCATGAAAGCAATATGTTAAAAGCTGAATTCCAGGAATTCATCTACATTGTAAGAAAAAGAAGGCACACTGAGTCCAGCAAGGTGCATGACACCTCCAGGGCTTAGCTCTATACTATTTACGCCTGGAAGACCGCTTTTCACAGTAGTTCTGGGAACCCCATGCTAGTCCTTCTGAGCTATGAACAAGAGAGTCACCGCAGTCGATATGCCCGCCCCCCCCCCTCCTCCTGTCCAATCACAGAAGCCTTGGCATTATCTGAATGCATTCACAAAATACAAAGGCTTCTGTGACTAGGCAGCAGAGGGGAGGGGCGGGCAGAGCTGCTGTGTGTACTTTGCTCCTCCCAGATCCCAGGAGTGTCTCTGGGCAGAGCGATAAACCTGTCAAATATAAATAGAGATCAGCTCAGGAGATGCCATGCAGCTCCTTGGACTTAACTCATAATGTACCTACAGTTTTTACAAATTGGCAAAAAAAAATAAATTAAAGGCAACAAAGCTTTATATATTTCAGAGAGGTGTGCAGGGACCTTAATTAAAGAGTAACTCTCCTTTCGTTAAACATATATAGCGTATACAATTATAGCACAAGTCATATTGTAATTTGATTAAAAATTATTGATTTAAAATTACCTTTCATTTTCAAATTGCAGCGCTGTAATGTTCTGTAAAATTGCAGTTTGGCCACCAGGAGGCGTTCTGTACACAGACGGTATGCAGAGCGCCCCCCCAGAAATGTAATGCTTGTGTAATCGGCTCACTGATTTTCCCAGAAGTCTGCACTAAGATACAAGCCATGGTTTGGGCATCTCCTGCAACAAAAATATCCTTTTTGCTGAGATACTCCCAAAAGGAAATCACATCTAAAGGGATGCAGACCCTGCCACTTTCCTAATTAGAGCCCTGCCCTGCTAATGCAGCAGCTGATTACCAATTATAAAGTCACTCCCAGTCACATACACTTTGCACATGAACACAGAGAAACAAACAGTAGCAAAAGGTAGGATCTGCAACAAAGTTTGTTACAATCCCCGCAAGTAGAGTTACTCTTTAAGTCACTCAGGGAAGTCAAGATCAGCTTTCAATGCACTCAAAATAGGATCTCTTTTTTAATATCTAATAAAAAAGCATCAGATGGAGCAGATCAAGAACATGAGGACACATTTAGGCTCGATTCACGCTAATACATTTTTTGATGCATTTTGTAGAAATGCAGGGAATTTTTTAACATGGGTTCCTATGGAACATGTTCACATCAATGCATTTTTGTGCCTCTGCGTTTTTGGAAAAGGTCGGGGCATTTTTTTCATGCAAAAAGCAGCGTTTTGCATGTAATAGACCTCAATGGGTATGCAAGAAAAATGCAAGTGCTGCGTTTTTACCGCAATTTTACCTCGATTTGAGTTTTAAATCTGCCTAGCAACAAAATTTCCCCAAAAAATAAAATAAAATATAAAAAAAAATTGTAAAATGCGGCAAAAACGTGGTAAAAAAACATGGAAAGCACAGCAAAAGGCAGTGAAAAAACTCTGAAAAGCAAAATGCATTGATGTGAATCGAGCCTTAGACTGGATCCGAGATATGAACCCAACCCAAACAATCATTCGCCACGGCCGTCCCAGGTGAAAGTCTGTGCAGGAGTCACCGGAGTCGGGCCCCAGGCATACAAGTAATGTGCATTTCTCAAGTGTCTGCTCTCACAGCTTCCTCTCTAATCTTCCCAAAGGGCAGAGTGTGAAGTGGCCGGGTCAGCCGGCCTCTCATGTCTGGCAGGTGAGAAGATGAAGGCCCCAGGGTGGGAAGGATATCCGCCCTGCAATTACTGCAGATGTCCACCCTGAGAGGAGCCCAATTAGCTGATGAGAGAACCTGTTCTGTGGAAAAGACACTTTGTTCCTCCCCGTGTTATGTCACTACATGAAGAATAACCCGACACCCAAACAAACAGCTACTTCTTCAGAACAACAAAAGGTAGGAAACTGCAACAAACAGTTTATTAATATTCCTGCAATCTACAGAGATCATCCCGAGGGGAGGGGTGCTTTTCTCAATAACAGTGAAGTTACTCTTTAAAAAGGAGAAGTACAGACAAAGCTTGTTTGGCTGTACTTTTCCTGTCCAGCGACACGTTTTCAGCAGACAGCGGGCTGCAGTCAGCGGTCTGCTGACTTCACAGAACTGGATCAGGCTGCAGCAAGGTCGCGACAATGGAGTCGGGATCCGCCCACATGCCTGGAACGGCAGTCTCTCATCGAGCCGCTGAGAACCTGAGCCGGCCGCTGCCTTCACAGCCGGCTCAGCCTCTCATCGAACCGCTGTGAGCCTGAGCCGGCCGCTGCCTTCACAGCCTGCTCAGCCTCTCATCGAACCGCTGTGAGCCTGAGCTGGCCGCTGCCTTCACAGCCTGCTCAGCCTCTCATCGAACCGATGTGAGCCTGAGCCGGCCGCTGCCTTCACAGCCGGCTCAGCCTCTCATCGAACCGCTGAGAACCTGAGCCGGCCGCTCTCTCCACAGCCGCCTCAGCCTCTAATCGAACCGCTGTGAGCCTGAGCCGGTCGCTCCCTCCACAGCCGGCTCAGCCTCTCATCGAACCGCTGTGAGCCTGAGTCGGCCGCTCCCTCCACAGCCTGCTCAGCCTCTCTTCGAACCGCTGAGAGCCTAAGCCAGAAGCTCCCTCCACAGGACAATGAGTGCGGAAGAGCAGAAAGCCAGTGACTGAGTCACCAGCTCTCTAGGGAGCTCAAAGACCCAAGCGATCTGCGGTGTTTGTTTGCTCAGTTCTCAGTCTTAGAGGCGCCGGGCGACAGATGCAGCATCGGACCAAATAAAGCTCCAAATGCCCTGCAACTGTGTGCAATGCACATTTGTGCGGCAATTATGGAGTACAAAAGGCATCACCTCCTCGTCGCCAGTTTAACAGCTCTGAAAAGCGATCCGAACGCAGATGACTTTCCAGAGGAGCAGCAGTTTAGAGGCAGGTCTAAAGCTATAACCTAGGAGGAGAGGATCCGGCAAACATAGCTACTTGGTGTGCATGTATAAGGTCTGCTCACACCATACACATTGATATATGCGACCAGATTGTCCCAAACAAATTAATTAAAATGACAGAAAACATGGAATTCAACTTTTGATGGCACAGGTGCGCTCTCTGGATTGATCCAGGCTCATGCGATGGTCCGCTGTCTATGGTGCGCTTCGCGGTGTGGAGTTCCAGGAATCGCAAACATTTTGAAGCAAATGCAATTTTTAGCTAATCCTGCATTTGTTTTGAAAAAATTATTTTCTGTCGTTTTAGGGCACCTAGCTGTGCACAACCCCCCTTCATACGGGGCTTGGACCTCAGTTCCATTTATTATGCCGTTGGTATCAAAGAAACTTTCTTAGATACAATGTATTAACAATTTTTGGTGTTATACCCTTATACACATACAAAGAAAATCCCTTTTTTCCCTTTTTTTTTTTTATTATTACTGATTCCACCTATAGTTGGTTGGTGGATGCACAGTACCATCGCTCCCGGTGTGACGCAGTCACTGAATGAACGGCGAAGGCTTGACTTGCAGGCATGATTCCAGGCAATAGGAGGTGACGCATATTAATATTCAGTCTATTTTGGTATTTTATATTGGTATCTCTGATATTGTCAACATAAACTTATTTGAGTTATTTTTACATATGTATATTTTTGGACAATTTCGTATAATACTTACTCATTATCTCTGTTCTCTTATATCAGAATGATACAAAGAAATGTGTCGTCTGTAGTCCCTGAGGAAGCCTATTGAGGCGAAACATGTTGGACATCGACACCGATTTGTAAAAACTATTCGCAATGTTCTATGTACCTATTTGTACCCATTTGAAAAAACTTTCCTGCCCGTTTCTTCCATTGTATGTTGTTTTTAAATGCCAATAGTGCGTTAGCACAAATAAGTGCTAATTTTAACATTAAAACAATAAATATTTCAATTTTATGTTTTTCTATTGTTGATTGAAATTTGGATACAAGTTTAAGCTATGCACCGCCATAGTCCCCCCACAATTTGAACCCCTTCCCCTCCCGAGGTCTCCCACCTCTCCCTTCTCCCTCCCCTCCCCATTTCCATCCAACTTACCAAAATATTAAAAAAAAATTCCCCGATTTACCCAGCTGCAGGATCCGCACCTAAACGATCAATTCGGGGTGAAGCTGATCTATAAATCTAAAGAAATCATAACTCTCTCCAGGAAGACGTTCTGATCGATTTGTGAGGCCTGCTTCCTCTTTTAGCTAAAATTCTTCTTTCTGTAAACAAGTTGTATGATATTTACATGGCAGAGGCCATAAGGAAGGAGTTCATGAGTGCTGCTGTATAAAGGTCAGTGACCAGGACTGGGAGAGAACAAGGAGCGGACTATACCATATACTCAGGAGGGGTTCAGGTATGTGCAGGGAAGTGGCACGTCTCCGCCAGAACAAGGAGCCAGACTGTGATGAAAAGATTCACAGAGTCTGAAAGAAAACACAAACTGTATTCATCCGAGTCGCCCACCGCAAGATGGCAGGAATACTTGTGCCACGATACACCCCCCCTCCCCCAGCCTTCACTTCCTCATGGGGTGGGGGGGCACAAACATTCCTCACCACACACACAGATAGTTAAGGTCCCATCAGATAAACTTAAAATTTTGCTGCTACATTGTATCCATGCTCTTACATAAACACTTCACGGCCGAGCCAACAACTTCCTTCTTACTTGTCTGATTAGGAAGTCAAATGTAGCAAATCAGCTGCCATGTTTCTAGAAGACCCTAAATTAGGGGAATATTTATAATATATATAATTTATAGCTGCCCAAGACGATTCTGACACTTCTCACATATAATTAGCATTTTGCTAGAAAATTGCTTAAAACCCCCAAACGTTATGTATTTTTTTTTAAGCAGAGGCCTTACAAAATAAAACGGTGGGTGTTGCAATTGCACACAATATTTGCGCAGTGTTTTTTTTTTTTTTCAAACACAATTTTAAAAAAATATATATACTTTAACCGCTTAATGACCGGAAGGATTCCCCAGAGTGGGACCAGAGCACTTTTTGCGATTCGGCACTGAGTCGCTTTAACTGACAATTGTGCGGTCATGCGGCGTTGGACCCAAACTAAATTGACGTCCTTTTTTTCCCACAAATAGAGCTTTCTTTTGGTGGTATTTGATCCCCTCTGCGTCATTTCTGATCACCGCTATAAACAAAGAGAGAGCGACAATTAACAAAATACATATCGGGAAAAAAATATATATTAAAAAAATGTATTTATCAGTTTTGACTGATTTATATTCTTCCTCATATTTGTGGTAAAAAAAAATAAATAATCAAGATCGGCGTTTATTGATTAGTTTGCGCAAAATTGGCCGCGTTTACAAACCATTTATGGCGTTTTTACTCATTTTTTTTTTTACTAGTAATGGCGGCGATCTGCGATTTTTATCGGGACAGCGATATTGCAGCGGACATGTCGGACATTTTTGACACTTTTTTGGGACCAATGACATTTATACAGCGATCAGAAATTTAAATATCCACTGATTACTGTATAAATGTCATTGGCAGGGAAGGGGTTAACCTGTAGGGGGTGATCTAGGGGGTAACTGTGTTCCCTAGGCGTGTTCTAACTGTGAGAGGGCTGGGCTGCCAAGGGCATAAGAGATCTAACGGATCCCAGTGACAGGGATCAGTAGATCTCTTACATGCCGTCTGACAGAGCGGGGAACCGCCGTGTTTACATCGTCGGTTCCCCGCTTTTCTAATGTGCCAGGCGATCGTGGCTCACCCGTGGACATCATGTCCACACGACCCGCAGCCATACTGCTGGAGAGTGCCGGTAGGCACGAGAGCACCCCAGCGCGCTCCTGCTCGCTAGCCGCGCATGCACGAGCTGCCGTTTATAGACGGCGGTTTGCGATATGCAACCGCTCTGCAGCAGTAAATGTACGCGAGGTGGTCCAGAACCGGTTAATGAATTTTAAAAATGCACACAATCACAATACCCAATTTTTTTTTTTGCTTTGTAAAATATAAAAAGATGTTATGGTGAGCAAATAGATACCAAACGCGTCATGCTTTAAAATGGTGTACGTCCGTGGCGTGGTGACAAACTACCGTACTTAAAAATCTCCTTTGGCGATGCATAAAGCCCCTTTCAGACTTGGGCGACCTGAAAGTGGCGCGATTTTGCCGCGATTTTAAGCAATGCCTGTTTAATCATGAGGTCTATGGACCTCAAATCGCATCAAAGTCAGACCAAAGTAGTGCAGGGACTACTTTGAAGTCGCACAGGTATGAACAGTACTCATTGGAAATCATGGGGTACGACTTGTCATGCGACTTTGTAGTCCCAAGTCACGGAACAAGTGGCACAAGTGTGAAAGGGGCCTCAAAAGCCTTTACAGGTTACCAGTTTAGGCTAGTTTCACATCTGTGCCGGTGGTGCCGACCCGGGACCCGCACAAATAACAGCAGCTGCAATCACCCACACAGAGAAATACGGGACCGGCGTGTGGGTGCCGTTGATCCTAGTGGCACTGGGAAATGCACCATATGGGAACCAAGGTTCCTGTGCGTGCTGCGATTTCAAAAATAGTGTAGAGACTTCTTTCCTGCAAGGCACGACAGCCCATTCAAATGAATTGGCTCTCTTGCGCTGGCAAATCACGGGGCCGCACAGCTGTGAACTTAGCCTTAGATTAGAGCTGCACGATTCTGGCCCAAATGAGAATCACAATTTTTTTGCTTAGAGTAAAGATCACGATTCTTGCAGCGTAACATCTTACATATAGAAAAAAAAATTGGGCTAACTTCACTGTTTTTTTTGAAAGCGTCATTTTTCCCAAAAAATTGCATTTGAAAGACCGCTGCGCAAACACCGTGTGACATAAAATATTGCAACAACCGCCATTTTATTCGCTAGGGTCTCTGTTAAAAAACTATATATACAGGCGGTCCCCGGGTTACAAACAAGATAGGGACTGTAGGTTTGTTCATAAGTCGAATTTGTTTGCAAGTCGGAACAGGTACATTTTTTAAGTGTAGCTTCAGCCAAAACAAATATTTTTAAGCTTTTTGGATAGCATAGGGAAGGGTTAACACCCCTGTGATGTTTGTTTTGCTGTCTATGTTTCTGTTCAGAAGATTTCATATTACTTCCTGTCCCAATAATAATAGGATTTTGAAAATTTTAGGTTGTTCTGGAAACAAACCTTGGTGATAAAGCATCAGTGGAGACCCCTTTTTCCCATAATAACTCTTACAGGAGTGAATTTCCCTTCCTAGGGGGGAGATATCCTCTCACTTCCTGTTGTCTCCCTCCATTTCTAAGTAGGAGTCATTCATAAGTTGGATGTTCATAACTAGGGGACCGCCTGTGTATATATATATACACACACACACACATACACACACACACACAGGCGGTCCCCTAGTTATATATATTTGGGGGTTCTAAGTAATTTTCTAGCAGAAAATACTGGAGTTTTACTTGTAAGGAACAAATGTCAGAAAAGATTTAGTTTTTAAATGGCTAAACTGAACTTTTCTGTACATTGGAGTTCATTCCTTTGATAAGAAGAAACATTGTATCTCTTTGCTTCTTTTATCAGCCAATGACTTGGCAGGCTGCCCAGATAGGATAGACTCAAGTCTCTCTGACTAATGGGCCGTACAAACGTTCCGAAAATCGGACGATAGATCGTCTGTTTATTCTTGCATGCTAATCTCAGATCGAATCAGAACAGTGTACTAAAGTCACAAAAATTCTCATACGACAGAATAAAAAATCTGAAGCGATGTCAGTGTTGTATTGTATTTGTATTGTATTTTTGGACGATAACTGTACTGATTAAACGAAAATTATCCGATCTGGTATCATACAAGAATTTTTTTTGTGTTTGTCCGATCGAATAATATCGGATGAACTGTCACGATCGACTCTCGAAAGCTTTGTACTAACGATCCAATTATCACACGATCGCTTTGAAAGCGGGATTTTTCATCTGATTTTCGGATCGTGTGTACGGGCCAAATGGGCCGGTTCACACATAGGTGATCAGGGGAGACTTTGCTAGGCGATTTGAAAGTGACTTCAGAGCTACTATGGGCATTACAACGTGACCTGAAGCGACCTCCATGCTAGACGACTTCGCCTGTGGCCAATCAGAGAAGGGGGGGGGTTGCCTTCAAAAAATATTTTCTTTTTCCTGTAAAGTCGCTTCTTCATAGACGGTGATACGACTTGGAAGCGACTTCAATTGACGTCTATGGGCTCAAATCGCCTAGAAGTCGCTTTGAAATAGTACAGGAAGCTTTTCAGAAGTCGCAGCGACTTGAGTGCGCATAAGACGGCTCCATTAATTTCAATGGGATTTCTGATGTGAGGCGATTAGTTGGATCGTAAATCGCCTAGGATCACCTTGGTGTGAACGGGCCCTTAGAAAAAGGTTGCTGGGGAGACTTCAGGCGAGCCGCATTGGCTTCTATTTTACAGTCAAGTCGCTTGCAAGTCGCGCTGAGTCGCCACGCAAGTCAGATCTCCCAGCGCAGCCAAAGTGTCCCAGTGTGAAGCTTCTTATCTCCTCCTGAGCTGACCGATTTTTCAAGTGTCTCTGTCTCCATTATGACTGCACTGAGAATCGCGGGATGGAGATAGCGTGCGTGTGTGCGTGTGCGTGTGTGTGGGGGGGGTGAATCGAGATCACGATTCTTTTATGATTATTCGTGCAGCTCTACCTTAGAGTTACAGTTTAGAGGTCTGGTGCTGGAATTATTGCTCTTGCTATGAGGCTCACTGCGATATCTCACGTCTGATGTGATCACCATTCACATATATGTGTAGGACATATGTGCTTGTCTTTGTGGGGCGCACTTTAAATTCTTTATTTTTATGTACACTTTTCATTTTTTTTTTT
>BLSH010386403.1:592032-612051 GCA_018402905.1 Glandirana rugosa | reverse complement strand
TTTTTTTTTTTTTTTTTTTCTTTTTTTTTTTCCAGTCTTTTGCCGGCGGGGAGGCGGCGCCCCAGCGCCCCTCCCACACCAGCCGCCACTGTTAGAACACTTACCTGTCCTGGAATCCAGCGATGTCAGCACATTTCCAACGGCTCTCAGGTGCTGCCGCTGCCATAGCATGTAAGGCTGCATTCACAGCTATGCATTCCGTTTTCAGGCAGAAAGTCGTGCGATTTTGTACAGGTCAAAAGGTCACCAACGTAAAAAGCAGAAAAACGCCCAAATCTGCCTGAAAAAGTACTTCCAGAACTTGTTTGAGCTTCCGGCGTTTTCAGGCTTTTGGCTTCAGGCGTTTTTGAGTGGAGATGTGAACCGTCTCCATAGAGAATCATTGATTTTTTTTCCCCCCCCCCTCCAGCGTTTTGTAGCTTCAGGCTACCAAACACTCAGGTGTGAATGGGACCTAAGGGAAACTGGCAGTGAAGCCTTGCGGCTTACAGCAGATTCCCTACTGAACATGCTTTCTCAATGGCCCGGCGGCGAGGAAGGAGGAGGGGGGGGGCAAACTTCTGATGTACCCGACGGTAGCGGGGATGAGTATCTGTCAAAAACAGGTCCCCGCGTCCCCACCGAAAGGTGCCAAACATTGGGGGGGGGGGGGGGGTGTAGACAAAAGCAGAGCTTCCACATTTGGATGGAACTCCACTTTAAAGACTAAGCCACTTTCTGACACTTTTTGTTTACAAGTTAAAATCAGTATTTTTTGCTAGAGAGTTACTAAGAGCCCCCAAACACACACACACACACACACACACATATATATATATACATTAGCAGAGACCCTAGAGAATAAAATGGCAGTAGTTGCAATATTTTATGTCACACTGTATTTACGCAGTGGTCTTTCAAAAGCAATTTTTTTTTTTGGGGGGGGGGGGGATACACTTCAATTAATTAAAAAAGTAAAAATAAACGGTAAAGTTGGTCCATTTTTTTGTATAATGTGAAAGATGATTTTATGCCAAGAATCGTGATCTTTATTCTAAACAAGAAAAAAATTGTGATTCTCATTTTAGCCAGAAACGTGCAGTTCTAGTGTCCATACATGGAGGTAATTTTCACTTTACTAATGCTCAGGATGCACCCATCACAGCCGCTGACTAAGGCCCCTTTCACACTTATGCGACTTGGGACTGCAAAAGCGCATGATAAGTTGTTCCCCCATTATTTCCAATGAGTACCGTTCATATCGTACGACTTCCAGTCGTGCCGACTTCAAAGTAGTCCCTGCATTACTTTGGCCCAACTTTGATGCAACTTGAGGTCCATAGACGTCAATGTTAAACCCTCAAAGTCGCAAGCAAATCGCACCTGTAGAATATAGATGGATTTCTGTACGACTTTGTAATAGGTTTTCATTGTGCCAAAGTTGTAACAAGGTCGGACCAAAGTCGTACTTGATCCCAAATCGTGGTAAAAGCACGGCAAAAAATTGCGGTAAAATCGCATTGCACAAGTGTAAAAGGGGCCTAAGGGATATTCCCTGGGATTAACTGAAACTGAGATTTCTATACTCGTGTGTGTATACAGATCCCAAAGAGAACTTCTCCTTTAGGGCCGGTTCACACTGCCACAACTTGCATGCCGACTTGTGTCGCCCCCAAGTCGCTTGACATCAGAAATCCCATTGAAGTGAATGGGAGCCATCTTAATGTACACTACTGAAGTCGCTCTGACTTCAAAAAAGGTTCCTGTACTACTTCAAGGCGACTTCTATCCGACTTTGAATAGAATTCAATGGAAGTCGCCTCCAAGTCGGATCCCCATCTACATTGAAGCAACTTTACAGGAAAAAGAAAAATAATTTACCCAGGTAACCCCCTACCTCCCTTCTCCGATTGGCTACAGGCAAAGTCACCTGGTATAGTCGAGTTCGAAGTTGCCTCGCAAAGTCGCCCCTGAAGTCGGAACGCCGACCGACCCTTCATACGGGGGTGACCTGTGCTCTGACTTGAAGCGACTCAAGTCGCCCCAAGTCACTTGACAAGTGAAATCCCATTGAAATGAATGGAAGCCATCTTAATGTACGCTACTGAAGTCGCTCCGCCCTGAAGTCGGATCGCCCATGTGTGAACGCCCTAAAACAAAAATAAATGAAATTGTTTTTTTTTCAGGTTAAAAAAAAAAGTGCATTTATTTTATTTTTTCTTCGGATGGGCAGTTGTGGAGAGGAAGATTCCCAATATGCTGACACAGAGAATATATGTTCACAAACTGAGATATTCCCTTCCACTTACAATAAGATCTCCGAAGACCTTACGTCTTTATACAATCACCTTTATAAAACTGGAACTTCACCCTCTCAGTCAACATTGATTGCTTTTAATCCTCATGCTGCTACCATTAGTAAATAGATTTATAGCGGTGATCAGAAATGACGCAGAGGCGATCAAATACCACAAAAAGAAAGCTCTATTTGTGGGAAAAAAAGGACACAAATTTTGTTTGGGTACAACGTCGCACGACCGCGCAATTGTGAGTTAAAGCGAAGTAGTGCGAATCGCTAGAAAAGTGCTCTGGTCTTAAGGGGGTAAATGCTTCCTGTGCTGAAGTGGTTAAAAAAAAAAAAGGAGGCTTTACAATCACTTAACCACTTCAGCCCCGGAAAGTTTTACCCCTCCTTAATGACCAGGCCATTTCTTGCGATACGCCACTGCGTTACTTTAGCTGGCAATTGCGCGGTCGTGCGACGTTGTACCAAAACCGAATTTATGTACTTTTTTCCCCACAAAATAGAGAGTTCTTTTGGTGGTATTTGATCACTTCTGCGGTCTTCTTTGATTACTTCTGTTGTATTTTTTCTGTTATAAACAAAAAAAAAATTTTGAAAAAAAAAAATATATATATATTTTTTATTTTCTGCTATAAAACATCCAATAAAAAAAAAATGTATAAAGTCGAATTTCTTCATTAGTTTGGGCCAATATATATTCTGCTACACATTTTTGGTTAAAAAAATCCTAATGAGCGTATGTTGATTGGTTTGCGCAAAAACTATTGTATCTACAAAATAAGGGATAGATTCATGGCATTTAAAACATTTTTTTTTTTACTAGTAATGGCGGTGATCAATGATTTTTAGTAGGACTGTGACACCGATGCAGACAAATCCGACACCTGACACTTTTTGACCCTATTACAGTGATGAGTGCTAAAAAATATGCTAAATAAATACATGTACCAAAGACACTGGCAGGGAAGGGGTTAACATCAGGGGCAATCAAAGGGTTGTGTTCCCTGGGTGTTTACTAACTGTATTGGGGGGGGCTGCCTGGGATAACACAGAGATCCGTCTTCCTGCATAGCAGAAAGACAAGATCTCTGTGTCCTTCCCTGTCAGAACGGAGTTCTGCCTTGTTAACTTCAAAAGATCCCCATTCTGTCGTTGCGGGGAACGATCGCAGGCGGCTGGCGGACATAGAGTTCGCTGGACCCCCTAACTGGCTCCCCCGCTGGCCAATCGTCGTCGTTGCGCGCCCACAGGTGCTAGTGCACGCATCGCTGTATCGCTATGGTGTTTCGCGCAGCCGACCCACCTTGCCGCAGTGTAACTGCGACAGGCGGTCGGCAAGTGGTTAAAGCGGAGTTCCACCCTGTTAAAAGTCAGTAGCTGCCAAAAGTGTAGCTGCTGACTTAATCAGCCACTCACCTGTCCCTCGTTCCAGCGATGCAGCTGCCCGAGAGCTCGCTCGTCTCCGCCTCCCCTCGGTGGCGCCGGCATCACAAGTGTGGGCACCCGGCTTTGGCTTCAACGAGACTCGCTGCGGCTTGTGAATGGCTCGGCGTATATTCTTGGACCTGTGACGTGTCCCAGAAGATCGCCGAGAGGGGGGGGGGGGGGGGACTTCCTTTCTGGAGCCGCGGCTCCAGGGGAGGAATTGGACCTGGGACCCTGTGAAAACAGGGTCCCTGGTCACCCCCTCAAAAAAAAGACATGCCAACTGTGGCATGTCGGGGGGTCACCTTCCCTTAAAGCGGAAGTTACTCTTTTGGGTGGATATCCACTTTAAGTAACCCAGGAGTCCTCGGGAGGGGAGGAAGTTCCACTTTTGGGTGGAACTCCACTTTAAGTAACCCAGGAGTCCTCGGGAGGGGAGAAGAGGGGGGGGGGGCTTTCTGAGCTAAGCATACCCCCTCCTGCCTGCCTGGCTCAGATGCCGGGAATATGTACTTTAAGGTTTATGGGCACCTGTATTCAGCACCTGGGCAGCATGTTGACACTAAGAAGGAATGTGCACGTGTGTACGAGGCCTGAGCTGAAAAATGCAATAAAGATCTTATTTACATAACAAATCTTTTTTATTGGCCCGAAGACTTTCCACTTCATGTGACTCGTCAATCCCAACTCATTAGCATTTTTTTTTTATAAATCGCAGCATTGCCAGACGACTGAAGGAGCCAAATAAAGCGCACCTCCAATGAAAAGCGCACCTCCAATGAAAATTGTTCCAGGTATGGAAAGATCTATAAAAGCACAAATCCTACTGCACACATGGTGAGATGAACCCTGCTGGGTCCTCCCAGGTTCCTGCTTAGCCGGAGCCAAGGTTACCTCGCAGAGCGTTCCTCTTTTACACCAACAAGGTCACGACTATATTTACTTCTGCCTGTCTCAGCTCATCGCACTGCAGTTAAGTCTCGCAGCACGCTGGCTGCACTTTATTGCTGCCAATCTCCAGGAATCATGCATTGCAGAGCAAGCCCTGTGTGTGCCATGGAACAGTGCCCAATCAGCAGGGCACTATGAGACAAACAGACCCGTCTGACTCCACCCACAGCAGGAACACCACGGGGCGGGTGCAGGAATACTGAACCCACAAAAATCATCTTCAAAAAACCTCCGCTGATACAAATAGCTACCCCTCTTTGATACCACAAGTCACCCCTACCAATCACCAGTCTGCCACTGTTGTCATTTTAAGGCCTCTTACACACGGACGTTTTTTGACGCCGGCGGTTTCTGGCGTTTTTTGCAGCTCTCCATTTTAGTGAATGGCCCCATAAAAACGCAGACGTTTTTGAGCTGTAGATGGCGTCTGCATCAGTGAGCTGAAACTAGAACCCACGGCCAGCGCGTTCTGAGGCTGTAACGTTTTGCCGTTTTTTGACGCAGCAAAACGCTCACTAACGCCGTACCGGCGTTAACCGGCGTTTTTTGACGCCAACGTTTTTAGGTTGAAAAATAGCAGAGGGATGATTTTTTTAAAAAAAAAAAAAAAAAAAAAAAAACACCTATTGACGCTGACGCTCACTAACGCCAATGCAGAACGCCGAAAAACGCCAATTTTGTTTTCTTGATGTCGGGCCCGACGTTTTGTTTATTTTTTAAGAAACGTCTGTGTGTATGAGGCCTAAGTATCAACCGCTTGCACCCTGGAAGTTTTATCCCCTTCATGACCAGGTCATTTTTTGCTATACGGTGCTACGTTACTTTGACAATTGCGCAGTCATGCGACATTGTACCCAAATCAAATTTATGTCCTTTTTTACCCTCACAAATAGAGCTTTCTTTTGGTGGTATTTGATCACCTCTGTCGGTTTTAATTTTTTTTGCGCTATAAACAAAAAAAGACGAACAAATTTTTTGGGGAAAAAAAAATATTTTTTTACTTTCTGCTACTTTCTGTACTCGGGATCAGTTAGATCTCTGGTGCCCCTGGCAGCCCAACCCCCATACAGTTAGAACACGCCTAGGGAACACAGTTAACCCCTTCACTGCCCCGTGCAGGTTAACCCCTTCACTGCTAATGACATTTGTACAGTAATCAGTGGATATTTAAATTTCTGATCGCTGTATAAATGTCATTGGTCCCAAAAATGTGTCAAAAACGTCCGACATGTCTGCCGCAATATCACAGTCCCGATAAGAAAACCAGATCGCCGCCATTACTAGTAAAAAAAAAAAAAAAAAATTTGTAAAAATGCCAGAAAATTAATTGTCACAACTTTTGCGCAAACCAATCAAACGCCAATTGCGTTTTTTTTTTTTACCAAAAACATGAGGAAGAATGTAAATCGGCCAAAACTGATGAATACATTTTTTTTTTTTATATGTTTTTTGGATATGTATTTTAGCAAAAAGAAATATTGTTTTTTTTTTCAAAATTGTTGATATTTGTTTATAGCGATGATCTGATCAAATATCGCCAAAAGAAAGCTCAGTTTGTGGGGGAAAAAAGGACGCCAATTTCATTTGGGTACACCGTTGCATGACAGCGCAATTGTCAGTTAAAACGACACAGTGCCGAATTGCAAAAAGTGCTCTGGTCCTAAGGTGGGAAAATCCTTCCGGGGCTGAAGCGGTTAAGTCCAACAAGGTGTATGCCACCTTGTGGACCTCTCTTATTTATAGGTTTACTGAGCGCTGGGAGAACAGCTATTACTATGCAAAGCTGCTGATTCATTTGCAGCCGATCTGCCCGCCGCTCCTCTCTTCTTGGCCCAATCACAGAAGGCTTTGTATTATGTGAACCCATTCAAAAGCAAATTCAAGTATTCCGTGGATGGACAGTGAACAGGCAGGCAGAGCGGCTGTTATGTAGCAGAGGGCATCTCTCCTGTCAGAGCGCTGGATGTATAGCAATAGTTGTACTCCCAGCACTCAATAAAAATGTACTAAATAGTACCGTAAATAAAAGGTCAGTTTTTTGGGGGGGGTTTAATGATTGTTTTATAGTCTGACCCGCCTCAGAAAACCAAATTCAGAACTGGCAGGAAAGTGACACGCGGGGAATTATTGTGAATAGTTGGTACTTTACCTACAGACTCCCGGAGCTCACCGCCAGAGATCACTCAATCTGCATGTAATAAGTAGCAAGGGAAACGCAGCGTATGATATTTCTATAGAGCTTTTTTCTTTAGGGCTCTTTTACACTTGCACTGGCCCTCTAAAGAGTGATCTGTGATGGATCTAGGTCATGTCATATCTCCTCATTCCCCCCCCTTTTTTTTTTTACCCCCAAATGCCTGCACCACCACACCGCAACCACCTGCCGACAGCTCAGCAAAGCCAAGTACAGCAGGGACTGCAGGGAGGGAGGAAAAAAAGAAAATGACAAGAGGGGTAAAAAAAAAAAAGCACTGAAAATGCATCAAAAGCACGCATTCAGAGAGTACGTTTGTGGTGTAAACTATATGCAAAAAGCGTATCCAGAACGCATCTGGAGTTCATTTATGTGGTGTGAACCGGCCCGTAATCTACTTTCCTTGCATCTTTAACCACTTCAATACTATGCACTTAGAACACTTTCCTACCAGACCAATTTTCAGCTTTCAGTGCTGTTGCACTTTGAATGACAATTGCGCGGTCGTGCAACGCTGTACCCAAACAACATTTTTTATCATTTTGTTCCCACAAATAGAGCTTTCTTTTGGGGGTATTTGATCACCTCTGCGGTTTTTATTTTTTTGCGCTACAAATTAAAAAATACAAAAATTTGGGGAAAAAATGTTTCTGTCACAAAACGTAAATAAGTACGTTTTCTCTGATCACTGATGGGCACTGATAAGGCTGCACTGACGGGCACTGATGAGGCAGTACTGATTGGCACTGATGAGGTGGCACTTATATGCAGCAATGGAGGACACTGATAAGCGGCACTGATGGGCACTGGTAGGTGGCACTGGTGGGCGCATGCACTGATAGGAGCCACTTCCCTGGTGGTCTAGGGTGGCATCTGAAAGTGGCACTGAGTGCCATCCATATTGGGCATTGTGCCCCTTACCTGGTGGTCTAGGGTGGTCTCTCTGGTGGTCCTGATCGGCTCCTGGGTGGGCACATCCCTGGGGGTCCCTGGGCAGGCTCCCTGGTGGTCTAGGGTGGCGATCTGAGGGGGGGCTGCACTGATAAACTATCAGCACAGACCCCCCCCCCCCCCCCCGTCAGGAGAGCAGTCTGCAGACCAAAGTACAGGAAAAGCCGATAAACAGCTTTCCTGTTTACACTGTGACCAGCCGTGATTGGTCATGGCTGATCACATGGTAAAGTGCTTCCAATGGAAGCGCTTTATCAAGATCGGTAATGAGGTGGGGTCAGACCGATCGCCCGCGATGTGCGCCCCCCGGGCGCACGCTGGCATGTTATCCAGAGGACATTATAGGACGCCCAGTCTGGATAACTCAACCACTTCCCGGCCGTCATTCTGCATACGGCGGTAAGGAAGTGGTTAAAGTGGTTGACAAAGGGAGGAGGAAAAAAAAAACACCAGCAAAACAAAGGCATAATGAACTAGTATGCATCACAATCACATACTAGCTCATTATGAAATACTTACCTTAGAATGACGCTGTTGCAGCAGTCCCCGAGCACCGCTGTGACCGGCATCATGTTGATTGTGTCTTCTTCTGGGATCGCGGGCTCCGGCCAATCACAGCGCGGACTCCAGCACTGCGATTGGCCGGAGCTGAGCTGATGTCGCTCCCACGCATGCGCACGGGAGCCGTCATTTACGGGCTATTCCTTCACTGCACATGGACATCGACACATGCATTTACACTGTATATCTTGATATACAGGGTACCTACAGGTAAGCCTTATTATAGGCATACCTGTGTATGTATATAGATTGCGCTAATCAAGCAAAGAATTCCATTGAAAAAATTGTGCAAAAATGAAAAAAATATTATAAACAATAACTAATGTATGGAAAAGGTCCACATCAACATCATAAGAAACCCATAAATGTTTGATAATCATGGATCATATATGAACATGACCATAAATTCATAAACTGTGCAATTTAGCATATTCTGAGCAAAAACGCATGTGCAATATTGTGCAATGACGTGCAAATAAAAATATGGTAGCTCATAAGTGCATAATAGATGGTGATAAGAATGTGAATAGATTCCAGTAAATAATTGGAAAGTCCAGATGCCGTTGATGAGCTCAAGGGGCATCGTTCCACCAGGTGTTGGAATGAGGAGAAAGAAGAGGAGCGGTGAAGACACCCACACCACACCAAATCTGAGGGTCCTTACCAGAACTAGATGACCACCTATCTCTAGGATTGGTCAAAACAACAAGCTGATAGCCTCTGCGGGCATAATCCCTGATGTGGGATCTTCTCTTCCACCACTAGATGGACATATCCTATATCGATGTCTTACGTGGGAATTGTACCATATAAAGAAAAGGAAGGATTCAAATAGTGTAATTCCGATGATTTCATTGTTAAAATTAAAAGTGCCAAATGGCCACTTACATTGTTCCATTAAAAACAAGCGTTGTACAAAATGTATGCCAACAAAGAAA
This sequence comes from Glandirana rugosa, assembly GCA_018402905.1. Lineage (NCBI taxonomy): Eukaryota > Metazoa > Chordata > Amphibia > Anura > Ranidae > Glandirana > Glandirana rugosa. The sequence continues at coordinate 602,747 of BLSH010386403.1, read as the reverse complement.
AAATACAGCCCATACTTCCGGGAACACGTGGAGCGCAATGATGTCGATACGTAGCTCCGCCCTACATGTTTCGTCACAACTGAGGTCTTCAAGGTTAAAGTGGTTGTCAAGAGTTGACAACCACTTTAAAGCATAAAGAAAAAACGCACTTGACTGCATCTGGTGTGAACTGGCCCTTAAAGCGGAGTTCCATCCACAAAAACATCTTTACATTTTTCAAGTCCTCTAATCAATATGAATCACATTTGGAGAGAAAAAAAAAATTATACTCACCCTAAGTGCCCTATTGCTGTGTGGTCCCTGTAATCTTTCACTTCCTGGTCTGTGGCGCTCTGCATCACTTCCTGCCTCACCTGGCATCCTGTAAGATGCGAGTCATCATTTGCCAGGAGTCAGTGGGCAGCACTGAAACTATAAACTATCAGCGATGCGCCCGGAGATACAGTGCTCATGCACAAGATCAGGAGGTGCATGCTGGTTACCCCAGCATGCACCTTACCAGGAAGAAGGTGTGAGTGGGCTTCAGATGCCCACAATCAAAATGGGAATGCTCAGGGACACGAAATTCAGCAAAGTAAAAGTCCAAAAAATATATTTATGCTAATCGGAATTAAATATAGCAATACTGTTATTTAACTTATGTATATAGACAGAAGGGATGCCAGGAAAAAAAAATGATGTGGGCGGAACTCCACTTTAAAGAGGAAGTAAACTCCCCTGGTTTGTTTGTAGGTATAGGCAAACCTATAACATCAACTATAGGTACTGTAAATATCTCCTAAACTTACACCAGAGATATTTACTGTATACACCGCCGATGACATCGGTGCATGCATTCTAAAAGGAACGGCCACCTGTGGCATGCACGGGAGTGACATCATCGTGGCTCCGGCCACTCACATCGCTGGAGCCCGCAAACCCGGAAGAAACACCGGGGAACATGTCATCGATGTGCGGGCACCGCAGGAAGGCTTCGTTCTAAGGTATTTCATAATGCGCTAGTATGCGATGCATACTAGCTCATTATGTCTTTGTCTTACAGGGGTTTTGTTTTTTTGTTTTTTTTATTGGGGTTTACAACCACTTCAATGCAAGTACCTACATTTGACTTTATCAACCTTCTGCAGTCCCTGTACAGTAGAACTCAGACTGGGGGAGGGAATAGCGGTAAAATGAGCCAATCAGGTGTTGAGCAATGCAAGGAGCATAGTAATAAGGAGGAGAAAGAGTGACAGATAATCTCCTCATTCTACTGCTCCTCCTTTTACTGTACCATCAAAGGCTGGGGAGGGGGTGGGTCAAGGGAACAAGACCTGTAAGGCTCCATGCACACCATAGCTGCTAAATGGTCATTTTTGGGTAGTTTGGGCGTGCGTTTGTTTTTTTTTTTAACAGCCCATAAACTCCCCTCTATGTTATCCTATGTGTCCATGCACACATGGACGTTTATCAGCAGTAGAGTTTATGGGCTGTGGTCAGAATGCCCTAAAAGAGCTGTTTTTCTGACCACAAAAAAGGCTTAAAAACGTTGGAAGCTTAAAAAAAATGCACAAAAACGCAGCTCACCAATGTTTTTGGACGTTTTTGATCCATTAAAAAAAAAAAACGCTCAAAAATGCGATTACAAAATGCTGATAAAAGCGCGTTTTTAAAACAGCGTTTTCCTGCAAGCAATCCGACGTCCAGAATGACTTTTTGGAGCGTCCAGTGTGCATGGAGCCTAAGTGTTACTGAACTGCAGAAGAGAAAAACTGCGTTAGATTTACTAAAACCGGAGAGTGCAAAATCTGGTGCAGCTCTGCATAAAAACCAATCAGCTAACAGGTTTTATTGTCAAAGCTTCACTGAAGCTGAAGTTAGAAGCCAATTGGCTACCATGCACAGCTGCACCAGATTCCGAGTGCTCCAGTTTTAGTAAATCTCCCACATTGGGTCTCCTGCCCTTCCAGACAGGACTGTACAGCAGAGCAGTGAAAATCTCAGGACTGAACGGACATACAGATCATTTGACTGCTAATATCAGTAGATTGCCTGGAGCTCAGCTTCACCTCTTCCCTTCTCTATCCAAAGTTTTGTGTCTCATTCTTTGTTGATCGGTTCTTCTCCATCATCAGATGTCTGTCATTGTGATCGCTGTCCGCAGATATCAGCAAAAATAGTCAAATTGTTGATTAAGAAGCATAGCGGTTCCTGCACTTTGTACCAAGTCCCTATGAAATCAGCAGCAGGATATAAACAAGAAGACGTCTCAGGAGGACAATGCGGGATGAAATCCTCCATGTTTTGGAAATCATTACACTTATTTTGGCCATAGAGACAAAGGAATCCATTACCAGGCAAAGCACAATACATGAAAAGTGTAATCACGATTGCGTGGAATTCTGACACTCAGCGGAGAATCCTGCAAACGGAACATACAGTTCCGATGATAATGGAAAGCGGCAGGAAAGCAGCATGACAGACATACTGCGCTCTGATTATCTTCGTGCCAAGCTGTCCGAACTGCCAAGCTAAAGACACAACTCAGAAGAGACATGGCAGATTCTCATTGGTCAGGGTTTCTGCAGCAAAACTGTCTGTACTGCAGGGGACATCCAGTTCCATTGCATACACCAGATGCAGCTATGAATATATAATCTTAAAGTGTTACTAAACCCAGTAATATGAAAATAGTTAATTTGCCACCCGCCCCCCCCCCACAGTGCCCACTGCTTATAAATCATCTTTTTACATTATAGTGTTGCCACTATTTAGTGCTCAGTTTTCAGGTAGGAGGCGATTTCCACTACAGCCTGTATACACGCCCACATGTCTGATGTCAATACCATGCGACCTGGCTAGCTCTGAGAACAAGGAAATGTTCTCTTCAGCAAGAGACCAAACTGAGCATGGGCAGCTTTACTACCCTCACCCTCTGGCCTTGCCAAGAGAGACCCCGCAGGAGGGAAGGATCTGTCCATACAGGATCAAACAGCCAGACAGATTTTACTGTTGTACGTTTAGTAAGTTTAGTAACACTTTAACGACTTGTCGGGGGAACAATGACAGCCCTCCTAACACATTAAACCAGACATGTCAAATATGGGGATTTTGGTCAAAATGCGACCCTCTACCTCCTATATTGTGGTGCTCAAACTTTCTGAATTTAAAATAAGAACCCAGACTGCAGTATAGATCATTACAGATACACCTCCTTCCATAAATGTGCAACTAAATAGTTCCAAAAAGCCCATTTTTGTTTTTTCCCATAAAATGTAGAAGGGTGACAACATACGCCCGGCCATCATCACTGTCTGCGGCCTCCTGTCACAGGGACAACTACCCCCCCACTTTCCAGTCCTGCTGTCATGGAAACAGGAAGTGAGGTGAAATCTCTCCAACAAGGTCACAGAAAGCAGTAAAAAAGTGACTGAGGTATTTACTATTCCAAAGTCTATAAAACTTGGGGGGGGGGGGGTGGAGCTGAGCGTTAACCACTTGCCTACCGGGCACTTTCTCCCCCTTTCTGCCCAGGCCAATTTTGAGCTTTCAGTGCGGTCAGACTTTGAATGACAATTGCGTGGTCATGCAACACTATACCTATATGACATTTTTATAAAAAAATGTTAACACAAATAGAGCTTTCTTTTGGTGGCATTTAATCAGCACTGGGTTTATTTCTTGCTAGAAAAAGACCTAAAATGTTATATAAATGTTATAGGTTATATAAAATTTTGCAAACAAGTTATTTTTCTTCTTCACTGGTGGGCACTTATGAGGCTGCACCGAGGGGCACTGATGAGGCCGGTGCTGCACCGAGGGGCACTGATGAGGCTGCACCGAGGGGCACTGATGAGGCTGCACCGAGGGGCACTGATGAGGCTGCACTGATTGCCAACACCAATGGACAGCACAGAGGATCAATACCCTAATCCTCAGTGTAGATGCCCCCTTTCACACTTGCCCGGTTACCGGCTCTCTCTTCTCCCAAGGCTGTGACAGCGTGAGGAACACAGCTGATCACATGGTAAAGGGCCGCTGTTAGTTACCCTGATCTGTAATCAGCACTGTCCGAAGGACACCAATCGCAGTGGGAGAGCGGTTCTGGGAGGACGTCAATGGAAACACTCCCAAAACTGGATGACTGAGCTGTAGCCGTCACTCAGCTATAACAGTGATTCTCAACCTCAGTCCTCAAGTACCCCCAAAAGGCCATGTTTGGAATTTCTCTTAGATAAAATAGCTGTCCAAAATACCAAGCAATTGACTCGGATTTAAAGCACCTGTGCAAGATAAAGGAAAACCTGCAAACATAGTCTGTTGTGGGTACTTAAGGACTGAGGTTGAGAACCACTGAGCATAGTTATCAAGTGATTAAAGAGGAAACAGACTCTGGAAGCTATAACAAATAAGGCAGGCAGAGGACAAAGGACTAGATCTCTCCCTTATTACAGATTTAAAATGCCATGTTCTGCACCATGTTGAGGCAGCTATCTTGGTAGAGGCAGGGCTTTGCTTTCTCACGTCAGAGCCTCCGGTGGGCAAAGGCAGTTAGCAGCACATTAGTGATCACCAAATCTCCTGAGACTAGCAGTCAGAGGCAGCAGCGCCTGAGATCTCACACAACAGATACAGTATATAACTATGAGGCTACAGAACTGAACTGGAGTGCCTAGGCACACTCACCAGGAAGTGCACAGCTATTTTTCCCTTATGAAAAATAGCTGTGCACTTCCCCTTGTGTCACGAATCCCTTGTAACAGCAATAAGCATGTGGCAGATACTCTTTACAAAGAGATCTGGGGTCTATAAGACTCCAAATTCCCTCTCTGCACTTAAAGCGAAGTTCCACCGTTCCACACTCGTTTTTAAGTTTATTAAAAGTCAGCAGCTACAAAAAGTGTAGCTGCTGACTTTTAAAAAACAGTCGCTCATCTGTCCCACGGTCCAGCGATGCGGCCGCCTGGAGCCTAGTGGCCAGGCAATCTTCTGGGACTTGTGACTTGTCCCAGAAGATCGCCAGGAAGGACAAGCCGCCTAGGGGGAGAGGAGTCGCCGCCCAGGCGGCCCGGCAACAGGAGGAAGAGGGACAGGAAATACCTGTCAGATCCAGGTACACACTCACCCCCCCCCCCCCCCCCACCAAAAAATAAATAAAAAAATGACATGCCAAATTGGGCATGTAAGGGGCGAGGAGTGCCTAAAGCGATAGTTCCACTTTTTGGTGGAACTCCGCTTTAAAAGCATTTGATCACAACAAGATCTGTGATATCAAATTTTTAAAAATGGACTTTTAAATCTGGGTAACCCGGAAGTGTTGTGACGTCATCGCTTCTGGGTTACTATATCTTAGAACCCAACAAAGCTGATCCGGTCTGTGCTGGGCTCTATGATCAGCTGGCAGAAGCGCCGGCTGGTCAAATCAGGAGTTCCCGGTGGGACAGGAGATCCTGGTACAACTGCAGAAGGCAGTGGGAAGGGGGTAAGTCTCCTTTTGCTGTTTATAAAAGCAACCCAGCGGCTACTTAGCCGCTAGGATTGCTTTTACAAGAGAGCTGACTGATGGCTTTAGAAAGCGGTACCAGGATGATGCCTGCAGTTGCACATCATCCCAGTATAATACCTCTAACTCCAGTGACGTACGGGTGTGTTGCTTGAGCTCAAGTGGTTAAAGTAGTTGAACCGGGGCAGATAAAAGACGATTCTGTTCACAAAGCACCTGAAGAAAACCAGCACTGAGAGCAATGAGGGGGGCTGCCATTCTGAAAATGATAGTTGCCTGGCTGTGTCTGCCATCAACATTGTCAGCCAGCATGAAGTTCAAACGCCTAATTTGCATATTTGCTCCTGCTGACCGGAAAGGCAACCAGAGAAGAGAAACGATCAGAAATACCCGATAAGTATTCTTTTCTTTAATAAGGTTTGTAACCATTTCCTCACATTTGCAAACATAAGAAATGCACCCCCATGGCCTCGTAGTACAAAGCAAATGATGAAGAGCAGATCAGCGCCTACCTTGTAATTGCTAGAATTCACCCAGGACGTAGCCAGTCCATCCACCATTTTATCCAGCAGGGTCTGGTCCTGTTCTAGATCCACAGATTTCTGTCTATCACACAGGTATTCTATCAGGTCTGGTCCCACCTGAAGCCGTTTTCCTACATCCTTCTGCTGTATCTGAGCAAACCAGTAATCCATTCCTTGCTCCATGGCTAGGGGGCGATGTAGCACACACTAGGAGGTAAAGGCAGTAGTGGAGGGAGGGGGAGGGGGGGTGATAGGGGATCCGTCAGCGGTCACTTCCTCGTGGACGTCGCTTGTGTGAAAAAGCTTGCGGAGGGCTTGGCCGTCAAAGAAGCAATCCTGGGAATGACAGCAATTCACCATGTGTCTGCCGAGCAGCTGGTGTGATATTAAAAGTCTAATTTAAATATTCAGCAAGAAGGGGAGAGGCACTGTAATGTAAAGCCGCTTGTCCAGAGGTACATAGTTCTGCAGACAGTCCTGAGGGGAGAGAGAGAAAGTCACAGTTATTAATAGGAACTCACCATTGTTTTCTTTATTAATGTCTTATCTTCATACGGTCACAATACAGAGAGGCGCGTTATTAAATATTTCTGATATTCTGAATTTTTAATACCCAGAACCTGGAAAACAAATGCAATTTCCACATTATCAATAGAATGACGCAACTAATCTGTCAGACCGCATTTTACTGAGACCAACGACACGGAGGAAAACCAAAACTTCTGTAGCGGTTCGGATTAGAGCTGAACGCCAGGCAGAGAGAAAAGACACAGCTCTGTACTCATTAATACCTCATTCATTGCAATTTTTAAAGCGTAACTCCACTTTTGTTGAGAAAAAAAAAAAAACCTTCCCCCTCTGGGTGATCTCTTTACATTGCAAGGATTGTAACAAACTTTGTTGCAGATTCCGACCTTTTGTTATTCTGAAGAAATAGCTGTTTGTCCATGTGCTGAGTGAATGTTAATGGGAGTGACTATCATTATCAATCAGCTGCTGTACTTGCAGGGCTCTAATGGGGAAGGTGTCAGGGTCTGCATCCCTGTAGACATGATTTCCCTTTGGGATTATCTCACCAAAAATGATACTTGTGTTGCTGGAGATGCCCAAAATCTGACTTGTATCTTAGGGCAGCCGAGAGATCCCCCCCGCTGGGCAGGTGGTACGAGCCAAGAGACCCCCCCCCAGCTGGGCAGGCGGGACCAGCCGAGAGATCCCCCGCTGGGCAGGCGGGACCAGCCGAGAGATCCCCCGCTGGGCAGGCGGGACCAGCCGAGAGATCCCCCGCTGGGCAGGCGGGACCAGCCGAGAGATCCCCCGCTGGGCAGGCGGGACCAGCCGAGAGATAGCCCCACTGGGCAGGCGGGACCAGCCGAGAGATAGCCCCACTGGGCAGGCGGGACCAGCCGAGAGATAGCCCCACTGGGCAGGCGGGACCAGCCGAGAGATAGCCCCACTGGGCAGGCAGGACCAGCCGAGAGATAGCCCCACTGGGCAGGCAGGACCAGCCGAGAGATAGCCCCACTGGGCAGGCGGGATCAGCTGAGAGGGGGCTGGGCAGGTGGGACCAGCAGAGAGACCCCCCGCTGGGCAGGTGGGACCAGCGGAGAGATCCCACCACTGAGCAGGAGGGATCAGCAGAGAGATCCCCCAATGAGCAGGCAGATCAGGAGAGATCTCCCGATGAGCAGGCGGATCTGCTAGTGGACTCAGCTCCATCTGAAGAGGGCCAGTCCCCCTGCATTAAGAGAAAGCAGCAGTGAGCGGACTTTATTACAGGAAGTCTCACACTGGATTACTGCACAGATGTGGAGGAAATACACAAAGCTCACTGAGATTCCAGAAGACAACGCATGACCGATAGATTCAGACTATATTTGCCGATGTCAGAATTCAGATTGACATTACCGGAGCAGTGGGGAATAAAGGACAAGCAAATCCTGCTGGCCGAAGGAAGCATTAATATGACTCTTAAGCACCGGTTCACTTTAAGTCCAGGAATTTTTTCTTTGGCACACGTTGCTGTAAGCCTCTTACCGGTTTAATCAGCCAAAACAAATCAAGTGATTAGCCTGGAGTAGACGGCTCCATATTTCCATTCAGATCTGTTTTGTAATAAAGACTGTCAGCAGACGGCAAAACATTGCTCACCCATTACGCAGCTCCGCAGCCGCTGTCAGGGCCTGTCCTCCTCTACAACACAGAACAATGGCTCACCAATCGCCACGCCGGTGTATTAGGCTGAAGATCGGAATTTTCTTCACACCCCCTTCCCTGGCATCAACACACAAAACATCACCTGTACCTGCCCGGTCATGCCAGATCCACGTGGAGCTGCACATGGCCAACGCAGTTCCCTAAAATTAAAGTTGGGGATGACGCACTTATCGGCTACAGCTATCCCATCGCCCGGCCCGAAGCGTGATTCATCCAGACAGCAGAAGGGGAAATCTTATTTTATTTGGTAATTTTGCATGGATAATTGTTTTAAGCTTTTTTTATTTTTTTTTTATTTTTTTTTTTTAAGTTAACTTCTGACAAAAGCATAATTTTTTTTGCAATAAACATTTTGTATATCACAGATTGATTTTTTTTTTAATTCACTAAATGAATTATCATACAAATCTGCTGAATTTACAACAAAATTCTGAATTATTTGGACGGTAAGGGCGCCTTCACACCCCGTCCTATGGGTGGGCGCTGGGTAGCCTTGCCCAATGCAGTCCTAACGCATCAAGGCATTTTTCTTTATGTCTCATTAGTTTGAGTGCTGGTGTGCACTGCGCCGTGTGTTGAGACGCACCACACCGCACAGTGCTCTATGGCACGTGACTAAAGTGGATGTAAACCTCAGACATGAAATATGAACAAAGCATATCCCTCTATAGCGTGTACTTGTCTCACTCCAGAGCACTAAGTGTCATTTCTCTCCACTGGCGTATTCATCTGCTATTTGCATGAGTCACTTATGACAACCAAGAGGTAAAAAGGAGACACGGAAGAAAGCACCAGCACACAGCCTGTGATTGACAGCCTCAGCACAGCTCCTGTGTGAAGGGGGTCCCTTTCCTCTAATCAGAGCTCTCCTCACTGAGCTATGCAGACTTTAATTTCAGATCCCTACCCTACCCCCTGCTTTCTGAAAGCTCAGACAAGCTTTATTAATTCTGCACTTAGAACAGCTGTAGAGGAAGAGCTGTGAAAAAAAAAAAAAAAAAAAAAGGAGATAAATGCACTTTTTCCCTGCAAAAATATGTGCATTTTTTTAAAAGGTGAACTTGGCCTTTAACAGTGTTTTTTCACACTGGAAAATAATTATGTAGAATAGAAATAAGACGGGGAGAATTTGAATAAACAATCACCAGCTCTGACATATCGGATTGCCGCTTTACCGGTCCGAGGATTTGAAATCCCCGCGGCTTTCTCGCCACTTCGCCTGCAGTGACAGGATGGGCTACGCAGGTTCTGATTGATTGGCACTGCCCATGTGTCGGCGCCGACCAATTAGAATGCCTCCTATACGTACCTCCTGACAAGGTACGGGTGAACTTAACCTTTAAAGCGGAGTTCCTCCCACAAATACATCTTTATATATTTCAACTCTTCTATGCATGATGAATCACCTTTGGAAAAAAAAAAAATTATACTCACCCTAAGTGCCCTGTTGCTATGTGGTCCCTGTAATCTTCCACTTACTGATCCGTGGCACTCCGCATCACTTCCTGCCTCACCTGGGCTCATGGGAGATGTGAGTCATCATTTCCCATGAGTCAGTGGGCTGTAAAATCACGCTATTTCCAGACAGGAAATTATGCGATTTTGTGGGGGAGAGACATGGTATATATGCTGCCATAACAACAGGGCAGGACCTTCCTCCGTCGCTGCCCATTGTTATGGCAACGAGACATACGCTCGAGATTGAGAGGTGCATGCTGGTTACCCAGTAGAGTTGCACAATTCTGGCCAAAATGAGAATCACAATTTTTTTTGCTTAGAATAAAGATCACGATTCTCGCGGCGTAACATCTTACATATACAAAAAGATTGGGCTAACACCACTGTTTAGGTTTTTTTTTTTTTTTTTTTTTGAAAGTGTAATTTTTCCCAAAAAATTGTGTTTGAAAGACCGCTGCGCAAACACCGTGTGACATAAAATATTGCAACAGCTGCCATCTTATTCTCTAGGGTCTCTGTTAAGAGAAAAAAAATATATATTATATATATATATATATATATATATATATATATATATAATATGTTTGGGGGTTCGAAGTCATTTTCTAGCAGAAAAGACTGGATTTTTTATTTGTAAGCAGCAAATGTCAGATAAGATTTAGTCTTTAAATGGTTAAACTAAACTCTTCTATACAGGGGAGTTCAACCCTTTGATAATTTTAAACATTGTATCTTTTTACTTCTTTTATCAACTTGACTCGGCAGTCTGCCCAGACTCAAGTCGCTCCGACTTTAGAGAAAGATTCCTGAGGAGACTTCAGGCGACTTACATTGACTTCTACAGTCAAGTCGTGGTTCACACAGGGGCGATCCGACTTGTGGGGCGACTTTGCTAGGCGATTTGAAAGCAACTTCAGCGCAACTTATATATTTTTTAGGTCAGAAAAGACGATCTTTTACTGAAGCTTGGGGGTTTGTATAATATATATATATATATATATATATATATATATATATATTATATATAAAAAAAA